>JAUTDX010007060.1:0-454770 GCA_030844895.1 Ambrosia x helenae | reverse complement strand
TTAGGATTATTAAGGATGACAATGATAGGGGTTAGGGCAGTGTGTTGGGGGGGAAAGTGAAGATGGTGGGGCCTACTTTAAAAATTGGGGTAGGTGGTGGAATTGATAGAGAAGTGGAGGTTGGTAATAAGGCAAGTGGAAGTAAAGGACCAGGGGTGAAACATGTTGGTGGTAGAGGGAAAAAAGCACCAACAAATTGCCATAAATGCCCTTGGGGTGTTGTTACTTTCAAGGGACAAAAATTCTGGATCTTGGTTTATCAGAACATTGGATACTCAACATAAGTGTCTCCAAAGCAGGTCCATTTATGCTTGCACAGCTACCTTTCTATCTCAACAGCTCATTGAACAACTGCATGAAAACCCTATGGAACAGATTCATGGCCAGTTCCAAAGGAAGTTTGAGGTTGGCATATCTCAGATGAAAGCATTTAGGGCCAAGAAAATAGCTATGGAACAGATTCATGGAGATTTCAGTTCACAATATGGAATGTTAAGGGATTATCTTGAAGAATTGATGAGAACAAATTCTGGTACCACAGTTAAACTAGATGTTGTACCACACACATATCTAAAATCTAATCATACAAGGTTTAAGAGGGCAGGAAGGGTAAGAAAGCTAGGTTTTCAGAGTCAACCTCAACAAATATGAAGGGCAAGGGTTCAGCATCAAAGGGCAAGAGTTCAACATCGAAAAATAACAAGGGCAAGGAGGCCGATAAAGTTAAGGGCAGGGGCAAGATTTTAGCATCAAAGGAGAAGCAGGGGATAGTTTGTGGAAACTGCAAGCAAAAAGGCCACAACAAGAGGACTTGCAAGAAGTAGGAGGGGTTCTGTTTATGTTTATTTTGTATGTCCATGGTAGTAACCTTAGTAATTTGACTCATTCCATGGAACATTTAGTATTTTGATGTTTGTAGTAACCTTAGTAGTTGATTGTGGGTTGTTATTGGCTGTTTTTAATGTTATTGACTGTGGGTTGTTATTGACTGTGGTTTTTGCAGCTTATGATATGGCTGTTTTTAATGAAATGTCAGTTTATGATATGTTGTTAAGTTACAGTTTATTGTAGGATAGTTTATGGGTCAAAATGGGTTGTTAAGTTGCAGTTTATAGTAGGTTAGTTTATGTTGTTAAGTTGCAGTTTATTGTTGTTGTCTAAAATGGGATAATGGGTCAAAATAGGCCACTTCTTTTTTACAGGTTATTGTTGTTGTCTAAAATGGGATAATGGGTCAAAACATCACATTCAGTGTTACATGTTATGTGGGGGTGACTACTTTGTTACAGGTTATGTGGGTTAAAAGACCACTTTCATTTTGAGACAAGTATTGATATGGGTCAAAAGACAAAAAATCACATTCATTACCATCCCAGTCAAACCATTACAGCCAAAACCTTACATTCAGGACCATTCCAGCCAAACATTACATAACCACCATTCTAGTCAAAAAATTACAAAACCATAACCCCTAACTACTACATTATATTCATTACATAACCTAACTAATACATTACATAACCCTAAAGTTGACTGAAATTAAAACCACCAAGAAAAAAACCCAGCTGCAGATCAACCAATTCTTGAACTTCAATGCATCTGCTCTACTTTGCCTCAGGTTCTCTTCAAGCTGATTCCTTGCCCTCAACAAACCAGGGATTATATCCATTGATCTTTGACACACTGGAGGATCACACCACCCAATGAAACGACATTGAGACCCCTGAATAAAAAAAAATTGATTTTGATAATATGAACAACTAATTATAGCTTTTACATTGTCAATTTTTACCTCAACAGGGCATGCAAAAAAACGTCGACCTGGGTTTCTTACTGTCCAAGACGTCTTCACAACAGCTATAGCACCACACCAGCAGAAAACCATTATTAATGACGTGATGATCTTTTTTAGGGTTTGTTTTGAGATCGATGTTTGATGTCTGGGTGAGGATTTTTAATTTAGGGTTTGAAATAATTTGGGGGTGAAGGTTAGGGGTGTTCAGAATTCGATTCGAATTCGAAAAATTCGAAATTCGATTTAGTTCGATTCGATTACCAAGAATTCGATTCGATTATTAAGAATTCAAATTCGATTCAATTCGAATTCGAGTCCAGTAAAACGAATACGAATCGAATACGAATTTATGATTTTAAATTCGATTCGATTCGAAATTCGAATAAAAATTGTACATATGTATATTTTTTAAATATATACACACACACATACACATTATTATATACACAAGTATACATATTGAAAAAAATAACTTCTAAATTTTGGTCAAAGTCTAAAAACCCATAGTGTCTAAAACTTTTACCATAACCATGTTTTGCATATTTACCTATATATCACAAAACTCTAACAAACTATACTCTCTACTATTTTTACTATTCCCGTATTTGACATATTATTGTTTATCAATTTTATAGATTTGCATTTTATATGTTAAAAATAATGAGTTTGTATTAGTTTTAAAGGGGGTTAAAATGGGGGTAGAAATTACGATTATACCCTCACGTGCATTGCACGTGGGGTAACTTAACTGATGACATTAAAGGGTTAAGTGTAAAGGACAAAAATCGTGGCAACTTTTCATATAAATGATAAAGACTGAAAGTAAAAGTTTTAAAGGACCCAGTCCATAATTTTGATGTTTATAAAGGACAAAAATTGTAATTTTCTCCAAATAAAAAGTTAAAACAAAAGGTCATTTTCCTTTTAACAAACACTTTTCTAACTTATTAACTTTTTAGAAAAGTTATAAGTTATAAGGAGTTGAAAATAAGTACCATTAGTTTTATTTTTATGGGGAAAGATCCTGTACAAATTGTTTTTTTGGTAAAAACTGTGAGAATTAGAAGGTATTTTTTTCGAATTTTTTTCCCATATTGTTAAACATGTATTATAGTATTGAAAACTAAAAAAAAAATTGGTGTGGAGTAATTATGTGTAGAGTAATTACATAATTACTCTAGTGTAAACTAATGTATTTACTTTAATGACGTAATTACACAAAAAAAAATTTAATTTTTTTTTTGGTATTATTCATCTAGAAAGTATGTTTAAGCACATGAGAAAAAAAAAATTAAAAAAAAAAATTTTTTTTTTACCCCTTTTGATTCTTACAGTTTTTACCGAAAAAACAATTTGTATTTTATCTTTACTCTTATTTTTATAATGCATTCGTGTCAGACAAGTTAACAAACTTCTGTATACACAAATGTCAACTCAACAATACGTTTATCCATTTTTTAAATAAATTAAAAAAATAAAAAACTTCAAACCAACAAAATCCATTTTGAACGAATATTTTATTAAAAAAAACCATGAAACTTGTTACATACACTTTCTACCCGCCAAACTCAACTAGCGGGAAAACCCCAAACCCCAATTCAAACTTTCAAATCCCAATATCCCATAATATATATACACATGATAATAATAATAACAATAATAATAATAATCATCAATTCATCATCATCACATCTGTAACTAACAAACAATCATGTACGTGGTTAAGAGAGACGGACGTCAAGAACCGGTCGATTTCGACAAAATAACCGACCGGTTAAAGAACCTTAGTGACGGGCTTAGCACTATTCACTGTGACCCGGTCCTCGTGGCCCAGAAGGTTTGTGCCGGCGTACACAAAGGTGTTACAACTAGCCAACTCGATGAATACGCGCGCCGAGACCGCGGCTTCCATGACTACTAACCATCCTGACTATGCTTCCGTAAGTTTTTATAATTAACCATAGGTTAAACATATTATACGTTTTTAACCTGTCTGGTTTTTATTTTTTTTACCATCTATTGGTTTTTTTACTGTAGATGGTAATTAAATAAAAAAACCAAATAGGTTAAAAACTTATATATTTTTAAACTTATATAATAATGTGTTTTTAAACCCGTTTAGACTCTATTTTGAACACAACCCGGTTTTCAATAAAGTTTATAAGATCAAACTTAAAAATTTAATTTAATTCATCAATAAAATAATATTAAAAAAAATAAAATAAAATAACCTAGTGATCATCATGCATCAAGGTTCTAAGTTCATATGTAGTTAATTTTGTTAGAAATGCACTAACTGATGTTTAGGTTTTGTTGATGAAATTAATTACTATAATAAATTTATTGTTTTTTTTTATTTGTTGTTGATCAAATTAATTACTACAATAATTTATTGTTATTTTGGATTTGTTAATTTCTCAATTTTTAGGTATTATTGATGAAATTAAATATGGTTGTAAAAATCCCGCCTAGGCGTCAATTACTTAACACGTAATCCCCGCCTAGGCCGAGTACACGCAACTCCTCAGTCAACTCAGTTGGCATCGCCTAGCGACTTTTGCAACCAGTCTACTATATATCGATTTATTGTTAATTTCTCAATTGAATTGCTTATTGGCGTAATTTGAATTTCATACAGTTGGCTGCAAGAGTTGCGGTATCGAATCTGCATAAGAACACGAAGGAATCGTTCTCCGAGACGTAAGCGAATCGCATTAGTATGCACCTAAATATATAAACTGTATTTTCACTTTAAATCATTTACTGTTTTATTGGCATCTGCAGAATTAAAGACATGTACTCTCACGTCTGCGCGAGATCCGGGCAGAAGGCTTCCCTGATTGCAGATGATGTTTATGAAATCATCATGAAGGTGGTACATAAGTTGATGGTTTATTATGTTGCTTTATGCTTTGAATCTTGATATCTTTTGCAGCTTATTAATTGTTTTGCAACTTTGTTGATCAGCATGCGGCTAAGTTGGACAGTGAGATTGTATACGAACTTGACTTTGATTATGATTACTTTGGCTT
Organism: Ambrosia x helenae; assembly: GCA_030844895.1. Classification (NCBI taxonomy): domain Eukaryota; kingdom Viridiplantae; phylum Streptophyta; class Magnoliopsida; order Asterales; family Asteraceae; genus Ambrosia; species Ambrosia x helenae. The sequence goes on along the minus strand of JAUTDX010007060.1, from coordinate 449,943 downwards.
TAAAACGCTTGAGAGATCGTATCTGTTGAAGATTGAAGGGAAGGTTGTTGAAAGACCTCAACATATGTTGATGAGGGTTGCGGTTGGGATTCACAAAGACGACATTGATTTGGTGATCAAGTCTTATCATTTGATGTCACAGAGGTGGTTCACTCATGCTTCTCCGACGCTATTTAATGCAGGGACACCAAGGCCTCAAGTATGATTATTACTGTTGCGTTGTGTATTCGTTTGCGTTGTTCTTTACTTTTATGTGAAGTTAACATAAAGTGGTATTGTATTGTAGTTGAGTAGCTGTTTCCTGTTATGCATGAAAGACGATAGCATTGAGGGCATATATGACACTTTGAAGGAATGTGCCGTTATCAGCAAATCCGCAGGTGGAATTGGTCTCTCTGTTCATAATATCCGCTCAACTGGAAGTTACATACGCGGAACAAATGGTACATCTGATGGCATTATCCCAATGCTGCGCGTCTTTAATAATACTGCCCGTTATGTTGACCAAGGAGGGGGCAAGAGAAAGGGTGCGTGCTTCGGCCTTTGGTTGATGCTGTCATTCTCTTGCAGTTGATAACTTGATATGATTTAATTACCGTTTAGTAATTTATTTGACGATTCTAGGTGCATTCGCTATATATTTGGAGCCATGGCATGCTGATATATACGAGTTTCTTGATTTGAGGAAGAACCATGGAAAGGTAGAAAACGCATTCGCTGTTTATAAAATATATCATGTTTATTACTGTATGCTCATACAAGTGGTTATAATGTTATATGAATCATGCAGGAAGAGCAGCGTGCTCGGGATTTGTTTTACGCTCTTTGGGTACCTGATCTGTTTATGGAGAGAGTCCGGAGTGATGGCACTTGGTCTTTGTTTTGTCCAAACGAGGCTCCTGGTTTGGCTGATTGTTGGGGTCAAGCGTTCGAAAACCTCTATACCCAATACGAAAAACAGGTAGTTTCTTTAATCTTTATCATTAAGTTCGAATTTTTTATTAGTTTTATTATCAGCTAATATTGATTCGTTCTTAAAAACGCAGGGGAAAGCTAAGAAGGTTGTTAAGGCGCAGATGCTTTGGAACGCAATCGTGACATCTCAGATAGAAACAGGGACCCCTTATATGCTCTTCAAGGTAATTTGTTACCTTTGTTCATACTTTATAGTTATGTTATTTTTGTTCTTAATTTTTATAAATTATATTATGTTGCTATGTTAGGACACATGTAATAGAAAAAGCAACCAACAGAATCTAGGTACCATAAAGTCTTCAAATCTTTGTACTGAGATTATTCAATACACAAGTCCTACCGAAACCGCTGTATGTAATCTGGCATCCATTGCATTACCACGCTATGTTCGAGAAACGGTATGGATTTAGGATTGATAACTGTTATTAATAAATGATTGGCGCAATATCCTTTCGAGTTTGCTTATTTGAAGTTATATTTCAGGGAGTTGCAGCAGATTGCCAGCCGTCAAAGCTTGTTGGTAGCCACGGTTCAGGCAGTCGATACTTTGATTTTGACAAACTAGCTGAGGTTTGTCTCGTTTTCTGCGTTGGTAACTTACTTTGGGTTATGCTTAGCAAGCTTTGATCATAAGTATTTTGTTTGGGCAGATTACGTCACTTGTTACAACGAATCTTAACAAAGTCATCGATGTTAACTATTATCCGGTTGAAACTGCAAAAAGGTCAAACTTACGGCACAGGCCCATTGGTATCGGGGTTCAAGGTCTTGCAGATGCTTTCATACTGCTTGGTTTGCCCTTTGATTCACCAGAGGTAATAGTCGCTTTGGATTGATTCCATTTTTAGTCACCTCTTAAGGGCGCAGCTCGTTGATTCACATTATTCGTTCTGCAGGCTCAGCAGTTGAACAAGGACATATTCGAGACGATATACTACCATGCTCTGAAAGCTTCATGCGAGTTAGCTGAAAAGGAAGGCACCTATGAAACATACAACGGAAGTCCTGTTAGCAAGGTGTGTGTTGTTGTGTTTGTGTCCCTTTGAATATGTGTGCGCTTTCAAGGGTGACGTTTGTGATACTTTGGGGATGCATCCGTCACAATTTACAGGTTTCCAAATATACTGACTAACGATAATAATAATTCTTTTAGGGCGTCCTGCAACCGGACATGTGGGGGGTAAAGCCTTCAGATAGGTGGGACTGGACCGCACTCCGCTCCATGATAGCCAAGAATGGCGTAAGAAATTCACTGCTTGTAGCCCCTATGCCAACTGCTTCAACAAGTCAAATCCTTGGAAATAACGAGTGCTTTGAGCCATACACCTCCAATATCTACAGTCGTAGAGTTATAAGGCGAGTGATTCTATTATCCTTAAATAATATTCACATCTAAAGAGTATTTTCTGTATATGATCATATGACCGGTAATTTTCTTCTGCAGCGGTGAATTTGTTGTAGTGAACAAGCATTTGTTGTATGATTTGACTGAGACGGGCCTTTGGTCGCCCACTGTTAAGAATCAGATCATACACGACGACGGTTCTGTTCAGAATATTTCTGAAATTCCTGAACGTCTGAAAGCGATTTACAAGTATGATCTGTAGCCCCCATCCTGTTTATGATCTTTATCCTCTAGTTGTACTTTATCTTAATATTTACAAGTTTGGAAAACCAGAACCGTATGGGAGATCAAACAAAGGGCGTTGGTTGACATGGCTGCTGATCGAGGATGCTACATAGACCAGAGTCAAAGTCTAAACATACATATGGACCAACCGAACTCTAACAAACTTAATTCTTTGCACTTTCATGCTTGGTCAAAGGTATAGTAAAAAATTTTGTATACTTTTGTTGGCTGGTTATGTTATTTACATAGGTGGTAAATGTTGTGGGCGACAGGGGCTTAAAACAGGTATGTACTATCTGCGAACGCGTGCTGCAGCAGACGCAATAAAGTTTACTGTTGATACTTCCCTTCTCAAGCAGGTATGCATACCATTCAAGTTGTGTTTATTTTTCTTTGTTATCTTGAAACAAACCAACGCGGTAATTTAAATGCAGAAAAAAGAAAAGACATCGGAGAAGGATGATGATGAAGATGACAACACAAAAAAGTCACAGATGGTGTGTTCGCTGATGAATCGCGAGGATTGTATGTCTTGTGGAAGTTAAAGTCATTGACTATTTGGGTAGCTAAATCTGTTCAAATTGCATACTGTAGTAAGTAGCTGGCATGTGATATTTTGGAATGGTAGTGTGGGTTTCAGTTTCTAGATATAGCTGTTTCGGAAGTATTATGTATAGTGGCATGATGCAAACTTGGTTTATATTATTATTAATATGTTTTAGTTTAACCAAATGCACAATTAACCTATGTATACTTGTAAAGTTTAGTACAACCTAAAAAAGATGTGTATCCTTGCAACATACTAGACCTACCTAGTAAAACAAATCCAAATGTCTAATTTTGGGTCACTATGGGTGCTTATTATTATATAACATTTTAGACTCTTTTAGACCAAAAATAATTATCAGACTTGTTAATTTCGGTTACTTGAGTGGAACAAAATAGAACACGGGCTGGTATGAGCAGGCTAAACATTGAAACAACGTTTTCATCACACGTCGATGCCTCATTGTCACTTGTTTTCTCATCAACACGCCACCTACCACTTACCGTTACAACATGAAGATTAAAAACAGTTGCTACAGTAAACATCTTCTTCATCCCAGATTACCTTCACAATTCATAACTTGTGGTTTGTCTTTTGTAAAGCTTATTGCAAAACTCCAATTTGTTATGAGTTGTGATCGAGGTTAAATGATTTTTGTGGCAATGTCTGATTATATTTCAATTTCTGTAGATGTTATAACAAGCTCTGATTATATTTGGTCATTTAATATTATTATTTTATTCTAACCAACTCGTTTTGACCCAACCATATTGTACATTTTAAAATCGTTTTGACCCTTATTCTTATGTAATTTGCTCTTTATATATCAATGAACACTATCATTTCAATATGCATAAAAAAGGACCTTACCCAAACCTGGTACCCGGTATGGACTGTTAACCGAACCGGCCCGACCCGAACGCCAATTTTGCCTGACATACAAAATACTATTCAATTAACTTCCCCCCTAAAGGTATATACCCCAATGAACTTGAGCTCTAAATGTACTAAACTTTACAAGTATACATAGGTTATCCTATTCCTTGTCACTACAACACAGTGTATCAAAAGCACCATCTTTAAAGAGATGTTTATGATCCATATTCTTTTTTCATGTAGTAGTTGAGGATCATACAAAGGACATGCAATCTAAAACTTACAAGATGAGGTTCTTGTGCCAAAACAGAAGCAACCATGTGAGAGTGGGTCTGTCATATTTAATTGGTTATAAAAGTGTCCCCAAGTTGTCTTCAATGCTTTTGCCGAAAGAGTTGATTATTGAGAAATTGAACCCGAATCATCAAATGATCATCGTAGCTCTGGCAAATGGTATCATCCAATGATCTTCACCTTTCATCTCCATGAAATATTATGTCACTGTGGCCTGCATTTTTATCATATACAATCTTCTTTTTATCATAACAAGAACAAGATGAATATTACAAAGACTTGATTATAGTAAAATATTGTATTTATTCAACAACGGAATTCAAATTTGAAAATACAAGTTTGCAGCAACAAACCAACAAACAAACCTTGATGATCAATGGTGTTTATCTGTGATCCTACCATTTCTACTCCATCATCGTTAAGTAATATTATCCCCATTGAAGTAACTTGAAAAGGGAATGCAAGTGGTGGTGACATTGGAGATTTTGCCACCTTTATAAATCGCTGCCCTGTATCAACAGTGTCACAGTTTGCTAAAAAATGTATTTTTACTTTTAGGGTATAAAAAAGTTTCGAACCAACCTGATCTAGATTCAAGAACAAGACGAATGTTAACGGCATGAGCCCAGTGAATTCCCAGAGCAGCAACAAGACGGGAATCAAATTTTTCGGTGTTATCTTCTACAGTGCTCTCTGCTGCATGATTTGTATTTATTAAATAAAATTAAGATAAAGAAGAAAGTGTTACTACAATAAAAAAACCAATATACTTTCATAAAAACATAAGAAAGTATATTGGCTATTTTTTATGGCATTAACCCAAAAAAGAAATTATAAACACATGATCACAACAATAACTTCATACCTTGGAAAATATACTGAGGGATTTGATTACCGCCTCGAGATCTTACTTGATTTGTCATCACCACAGGTATTCGTGAAAATTCAGCAAGTGACCTGGAAATATTAGAAATATAAGTTAACAAAGCACATGAGAGTAATTTACAACCAAAATAAAAGTAGAACTAAAACTGGTCTCACTTAATGAATGAAATATGCCAGCCCAATGGATGTTGCCTTTGAGGCCCTTGTTCGTATTCCCTGAATATAAGCATTCTATGTTATAAAATAGGTTCGAATGTTTATTAATTGGTTGCGAAATAGAGATCTTAAAATACCCAGACGCAAGAGCAGCCATGCTATCAATGATTAGCAACTTTACTTGATGTTGGAGGACCAAAACTTTGATTTCTTGCAAGCTGGTAAAGCACGATAATTAGAACTGGAATGGCACAAAGATGGAGATTACTAATAATTACATGTATTTGTAAAATTAACCTCTCAGTGAACTCAGTCAAGGAACCCGGTCTTAGAACTGTGATCCTACCTGCCATCTACACAAAACACGAAAAACAGAACCTTAAGATATCAGATATTTAATAATTACTCAACATGCTATTTCAATTTTAGAGATCATCTAGTAGTCAAATGCGAGTATTAATAAGCATTTAAAACATACAAAGCATACCTCTTTTGCCATGCCCTCCAAGCAAAATATTTCTGGGAAACTATTAATACCAATTTCAATTAACCTGTAAAGAAAAATAAAATAAAATATCTTTATTTATAAACAAAAAATAAAAACAGATTACAACTATTAGTACCGTTTTGAACTAAACTTGGATTCTACATCAATGTAAATTACGTGACCATCCAAGCCTCCATAACAGGATGGCAGTGCAGCCAAAAGAGAAATTTTCAAGCAGAACTGCAAATTCAACAATAAACAAAACAGTGATCAAGTGTTTACGCCCTAAAATGTGTGTAACTAACGATATTTCATTAGTGTCCAAGAATATTATGTTGATTCTTGATTAATGCACCCGATATTAGCATGCATGGAAACAATGTAACTAATTGTATAACGTTTAATATCCTCATAATAATATAAATGCAAATGAAGATAACGCTACGTGACTGCCAGAACACTGAACAAACATATTAATACAAGAGTGATGGTAGTTACAAACAATCGATATCAGGAAGTGACAGATTCTTAATGACCTTAGTAACTGTCTTTTCATTGCTAACTGGCTATTTTTGTGGTGTTGTATTTGCTATATGTGTTTTTTTTTCATTTCATCATAGCCCAACAACTAATTTGGAGTATATGAGGAAGTTATGAAGTAACAGATTGACATACTTGTGTTTTTCCAATTCCCGAGGGCCCTACCAACTCTGTCAAAGCACCAAATGGTAGTCCACCACATAATGCTGCATCAAGCCCCTTCAAATGCGTGGGAAGATGACCCATCAGATACTCATTTTGGATGCGCTGCTCCAGCAGGGATTGAACCTAAAACAACGGCCGAATCAGTTGTGTTCAATATATGGTGTGGAGAACAAGTCGTTTGACACCAGGATCAGGTAACACATAACTAAAAGTTGAGAGACATAACCAAATACCGTTTGATAGCGTGGAGAAGTGATCTCACTGATGAGTGCTACCGCAAGCTTTACGTGTGCCATACTCACATCTAATAATTCCATCAACTCAAATTCAGTCAATGATAATGCATCCTAACACAAAAAGATTTAGTCAAAACAAGTTCCAGCATTATTTTTAAATACAAGCTTTTTGAATAGCCCTTCACATAAAAATGTGTTTTTTTCTAACCATTTAAGTCATTTGAATTCAAGGTAAGCCACTATATCATAAACAACATCTAATCTAGGGGCTCTGGTATCGGAAAACAAGAACCCTAAATCCCTCCAACAAGATATCATTATCCATTGCCAATAAAGTTAAATAATAAAGGCTAAAACACAAACCTTCAACAGAACATCCAGATCAAACACTGTTTCAATAAAACTACAGTCACAAAACCCTAAATTCCTAATTCCTAATTCCTAATAGTAATAATAATAATAATAATGAAGAGCGATAGTTAACATACGGTTAGAACTGGTAGAGTATATACCTTAGCCGTAATAATACTTCGAGCTGCAAGTATGTGACCAATGGATTTGGGCAGATCCATTTCAGTGATTCGCTTGTTCGCCATATCTATCTATCTCTCTCTCCCGCCAAAAAATATAGAAACTCTTCATTCAAAGTGGATAATAAATATGGGGTGTGACCGGGAGTTTTTTTTGGTAAACACATTTGTGTCTTTGGTAGATGTCAGAATCTTTGTTGTGACAAGGGCAGTCCCGCAATCTTAGATTGCGGGAGTTGATAACTCGGATGCTGACTGTGTTGCTCGCTTGGACGACAAGGGAGTTTGGCTTGGACGGCTGCTGAGTTGGCTGGAGTACAGGCAATCCCGCAATCTAAGATTGCGGGAGTTGTCTGATATGTTGCAGGGGGTGTTTTGGCTTTATGGTGCTGCATGTGTATTAAAAAATGAACTCTCGCAATGTGAGATTGCATTAGAGGCAGGTTGAATAGTTTTTTTTGCAACCAAAGTTGTGAGAGTGATTGAGTTATGCATTCTGCATATTTGTCTTGTAACCTTACACATGCATGATAATTAATATGACTTTAGTAGGTATGTAGCTTGTTGTGAGAGTAAAAGAGAATTGATTCTCTGATTGCAAATAGTATGTATAGTAACCAAGCTAACATCAAATCAATTTAACAATCTGGATGCATTTGCAATATATATGAAGAACATACATCTTTAGTGAAAGCAAACTTACAAGAACATACACAACGCAATAAAATTCACAAGCACAAGCATCATCTTAAAAAAAAAAAAAAAACTATGACACATTTACACCCGGGTCCAAGAAACAATGAGCTTCTATGGTAGCAGCCAAAACATCGTTCGGCTTATCTGTTCGAAGATGATGTTGGCCATGCCACATAGCTTGATATTAGGCGGGGGGACCAGGCATTATTTACTGCCATTCGAAAAAATCCGTTAAACCCCAATGTTGAAGAGATGGTTAGAATGACTGGGTTTGGTGGGGTTCTTGATATTGGATACCTACTTTATGACCGTGGTTTGATAACCGCGTTGGTAGAAAGATGGCGTCCAGAGACTCACACGTTTCACCTATCGTTTGGTGAAACGGCGGTGACTTTAGAGGACGTGAACGTGCTCTTGGGATTGCGAGTCAACTGTCCACCATTGGCACGACCAGAGGAAAAATAGTCATCCCAAGATCGATTGCAGCTAGTTGGGGGTTTGTTGGGCATAGAGGCGTAGTAGGGAATGTTGACTGGAAATTCTATTAAAACAAAACACCTTTTAGAAAAACTAAAAGAAAAACTGTCTGAAGGGGCAGATATGAATCAGATTACACAACATGTTACACAACAAGCACGTTGTGTGGTCTTGATTATTGTGGGTAACACATTGTTTGCTGACTCTTCTAATGGTTTGACATCATTGACATTTTTAAGGCACCTTGAATCGTTAGAAAGATGTGGTCAATATAGTTGGGGGAGTGCTGCATTGGCTTGTTTGTACAGAAATATGTGTAAAGCCGTAGTCTCCACCGATAAAACAATTGGAGGACCTATGATTATACTCCAGTTGTGGGCCTGGACACGAATCAGTGTACTATCCCCTAAGTGTTCAACCCGGTTGATCCCTGGAAAACCTTATGGTGCTATGTATGTATTTTCTCCATTATCCTTATATTATATTATATTATATAAAATAATTATTTGTTAAATAAACTAACTTGTTTTTTTTATTATTTTTTACAGCTGGAAAGGTAAGCACGGATTAAAGGAGGTTGCCTCGCGGTCAATAAGACAGATACGATCGCAACTATAAAATTTACATGCGGAACAGGTATGAGACTGTTTATGTTGTGTTACAAGTAAAATACATTATGAGACTAATAGTGTTTCTTATTAAAAAAAATTTGCAACAGTTTATTTAGAGACCCTATGCACAATGCATAGGGATACTGCCGCAAAGTTGCACAGAGGGGAGTGATTGTTGGCGTTCGGATTGCTTTATTGTGTGGTTTCAGGTGGTGGAATACCACCAAGCCAGTAGGGTCCTAAGACAATTTGGATTACGTCAATGGATTCCTGAAGGACCACCCTTTACCCCCGAAGTCCACACCGAGCTGCATAAAAAAACGCGTTCTGGGAGACCATACGAATCCTGGTTTGCAAACGTTCATAGCGAGTATGTGCAGTCGTGGAATGACCGCAAAAATCACATAGTGGGCAGGGAAGAAACGCCATATCCTTCCGTGTATCCTGGTTATATAGAATGATACTTAGAAAGAACCGTGAGATACATGACCAACCCAATGTCCATCCCGGTAGCACAACCGGGTTTCAGAGATGATGTTGGGATTGCCCAAGTGATGGTATATATATGAATTTTTTTTCAAATATATATAAGTGTATATTTAAATGATAACTTTTTTAATATTTAATTATCTGAATTTTATAGATGGAAGGATACACGCAGATTCACCGGGAAGTGTCCCAAATCATGTCGACCGTCCTTGCCGACTTTAGCTCCAATCTTGGGGTGATTCAAAGCACTGCCGAAACAGTGATATCACAATTTGGTGTGGGTGATCGTTTGAACCACCCCTCACGGCTTCAAGGTAGACCTGCGGCCTCAGTTGCAGACAGAAGTCGTCCTCAAAGAGCGCCTAGGCGAAGGCGGAATCAAAGGCATGTGGAGGTTCAAATAGAAGAAGAAGTGCCAGTGGATAGTCAAAATACGCCAATTAATGAATTATTTGATGATGAAATGGGAATTGACGTTGACTCATTTTTTGCTCAGTTCGATACCCCCAAAGCTACATCACATCTCCAACCAGGGCCTTCCTTTTTTTGCTGAGTTCGGTACCCCCAAGCTACATCACATCTCCAACCGGGGCCTTCCCATCCTGCCGGTCAATCTTTGTACATCCTTGACATTTATTGGAGATTTGAGGTCAAGGATGGCCTTTATTTGTTCAGGACTGGCTTCTATCCCTCTTTTAGTTACTAAGAATCCAAGAAACCTCCCAACACCAACTCCAAAGTGACATTTGGATGGATTTAACTTCATATTGTAGGCATCCAGGTTGTCAAATGCTTCTTTGAGATCCTGAAGATGGTTCTCTGCCTTCTTGGATTTAACCACCATGTCGTCGATGTATACCTCCAATGTGTCCCCAATCTTTTCTGTAAACATCATATTCACTAGCCTTTGGTATGTTGCACCTGCATTCTTTAGTCCAAATGGCATAGCTATATAACAATAAACACCCGATGGGGTCATGAATGCAGTATCCTCTTGGTCGTCCGGTTCCATTTGGATTTGTTGAAATCCTGAGGATGCGTCCATGAATGTTAACATCTCATGGCCTGTTGTGGCATCCACCATCGAGTCTACGTGTGGTAGTGGAAATGGGTCTTTAGGGCAAGCTTTGTTGAGATTTGTGCATACTCTCCATTTCCCATTTTTCTTCTGTACCACCACCACGTTTGCTAGCCATCTTGGGAATTTGACTTCTCTAATCATCTTGGATTTTAGTAATCTGTCCACCTCTTCTTGTATGATGGCATTCTTTTCAGGTGCAAACTTCCTTCGTTTCTGCTGGATAGGTTTGAAACTTTTGTCAATCCCAAGCTTATGAGTGATGCCATCCTTAGAAATGTCTGTCATATCTTCATGGTTCCATGCAAACGTGGACATCCTGCATTTCAAAAATGAAATTATAGATTGTTCAATGTCATTGGGGATATTCTTACAAATCTGCAAAGTGATATCCTTGTTATTGTCATCGCGGCAAACCGCCTTTACATCCTGGTCAGGATGTGCTTTGACATCCTGAGGATGGCACTGTGCATCCTTCTGTAATTGCTATGCGACGAAGCCTTCATTGATGTTGTATAGCAATCCTTGGCTTCTTGTTGATCGCTGTTAACTTTAACAACTCCCCATGGTGTTGGTAACTTTACACATTGATGATATGTTGAAGGGACTGCCCTCATGTCATGAATCCAAGGTCTCCCCAGGATGACATTGTAGCAGGATAGAGAATCTATCACACAGAATCTTTGGATAGAGTTCACCCCTTCTATATATACTGGTAGCTTGATATCACCTACGGTACTTTTCGTTTCTCCACTGAAACCAACCAAGACTGATGATCTGGAAACTATGCTATTGTTTATTTAAAAAATCTTTTTGTGCTACGTGATTAACGATATATAGGAGTGAGCAATAACTAAACTGTTCACCGAAGCCAAACCAAAAATCTGACAAAACTGAACCAAAATCTATTGAAAACTGAAGACATCTGATTTAACTTAAAATTGGTTATCGTTTTCATTTTCTTTTTGTACCCTTAGTTAACCCAAATTAGTTAAACTGAAACAACCCATTAATATATTCATAACAGTATACCCCGTACGATGTGGTAGGAAACACAGACACTTCTAATGGTTCATGGTTGGGTTAGGTTCAGTTCGGTTATAAGCCTCAACCGAAACAAAAATCGACATTATCGGATTATCAATCTTGTTAACCAACCGGTTAATTGGTTCAGTCTATTTGGTTAGATTGTCGTTTTTAGTTCGGTTTAGTTAATTTTGGTTAATAACCAAAACCAAACTTTGGTTAAAATTTTGCTTAGAAGCACATGAAATGAATGTATAAATACATGTAATGGATGTATAAAGGATATACATGTATGAATGGTTCATTTTGGTTTGTTAATTTTGGTTAACTTAGGGTACAAAAAACCGATATTAGTTTAACTCGGTTTTGGTTAATTTTATGTTCGGTTTTGTAAGTTTTTGTTCGATTTCGGTTGAGTTTCAATTATTGTTCACCTCTAGATATTGTTAATCACGTAAAAAATCAATTTTTAATTAAAAGTATATAGCAAATTATACTCTAATATGGTTTGAAGCTGAGTAGATAGGTTTATGAATTGTAGTGGCGGTATAAATAGAGAGGGTTTTAAAAGTTTTAGCTTTTATACCTATGCCTGTAAACGAACCGAATGTTCATTTAATTTTAACTGAACACAAACACATAATCAAATACATTTTTGTGTTCATGTTCGTTCATTAAGAAATCTGTCTTGTTCTTGTTCGTTTATGTTCGTTCGTTTAAACCTAAACGAACAGTTCACCAACGAACATAAACGGACATTCACAAACATAGTAAATGTGAACGATTTCGTATTACTGAAAAAACCCAATTACGAATTGGTTATATATTTATACAAGTAACTAAAACTCAATTTATGTTTGTGTTCATGTAAATATAACTACGTATGTAATTAATAAACTTAAACATGCATAAATAAACGAACATAAATGGACGTTCACGAACATAAATGAACAAACTCAACGTTTGTTCATGTTTACCCATTTAACTAAACGAACAAATTTTTTTGTTCGTGATTGTTCGTTTATTAAATAAACGACATAAACGAACTTCCCGCCAAACAAGTTCACGAACAGCTCATGAACATTCGGTTCGTTTACAGGGCTATTTTTTTACCTCTATTTCATGTAGTTATTCCTCCATTTCATGTACTTTTAAGCAAAAAAATTTAGCCAAAGTTTGTTTTTGTTATTCACCAAAATTAACTAAACCGGACTAAAACCGATAATCTAACAATACTAATCGAACCAATGAACCATTTGTTTAATAAGATTGATTAATTGATGACTTTTGATTTTAGTTTCGGTTGATGCTAATAATCAAACTTAATAGAACCATACACACCCTTAGAAGTGTTTGTGTTTCCCGCTGCATCGCGCGGACACTCTACTAGTAAATTAAAACATAGGATAGTGTGACCAATTGCAGAAGTAGCCATAGAATACTGTTAGTTTATGAGTGCTCAACAGGCGTGCATTATGTGGTTTTCATGGCTTTTAACATATTATTGGTTACACAAATGGGTTGTTTCCTAAACAAAACTTCTTTGAAAAAAAAAAAACATTGGACATCATGAGGATGTGACGCATCATGTCGATGCATAAACTTTCTGGGCATGGTGTATTTATGTCTGTCTATGTACGTAAAATCGCGAACTTCTGCCACACATATCCACACCATGTAAGTAAACACATCATAATATCCAAATAACCCATGTCATGTATACATGATCATAACACCAGAAAGACACTGTGTTCAGACATTCTCTTGTATTTGATACTAAGGTCCTCGGAAGTTGAAGACCAACTAGGCAGAAAATCATTCGGTTGAAGGTTAACAAGCTTTAACTCAAAATAAAAATAAAAACAAAGATCATTATTCATTATGCTGAAGTTTATCACGGTGATGATGATGTATAGAAGTGTAAAAAAACAGGTTTGGACCCGCCAAACTAGTTCTTGACCCAAAATCGATCCACCAAAACAATCGGTTTAAGCCATACTCAATCCATATGTTTGGCACCAGTTCGTAGTCTCGCTCTTTGAAACTAGTTTGAAAATAAGTAAAATCTGGTTAAAAACATGTTTTTTTTTGTCCTAGACCGGTTTGTAATCTGGCCTCATCAATTTGATAGGTTCAAACATTGTCCCTCCTAAACCGGTTTGGATGCAAACAGGTTTGAATCCGTGATGAAAATAAAAAAACCTGTTTTGTACACCTTTATATATCCTAAATGGCCCAACAACAGGTAAGCCCATTAGACCATTATAGTCACCCACTTTACTTCTATTATTTTTCTAGTTTCCTATGATGTCCTTTCTTTAATTAAAAAGGCTGATTTAATTTATACCATTTGTTCCCCAACTCTTTCTTATGTGTATTCTACAAAAAAAATAAAAAAATGATGACATTGACAATTATGAATAGCAGGAAGATAAATATAAAATAATTAAACTGTTTTGACATGAGAAGAGTAGACAGCCCACCACAGGTTTAACCACCAAACAAAACACCATGACCAGCCATCCATCCATCATCTATTATTCCTATATCTGAAATATGTACAAATCAACATCTTTTCTTCAGTTCCACCTTTTAGAGTTTTTCAGTCCCTTTGATTTCTGTTTAGCCTGTTGAAATGCCTGCATCTTTTGCTTCTTCCGCGCTTCTCTTTCCGCCTTTATACATACATCAACAAACACGTCTAGCGTTAGCTAATAACCGAAAAGAAACATACAGAAGGTTGCGATTTCAAGCTATTTATATCGTCTGGTGAAGTTGTGTTTAATTTTGTTTATAATAGATCAGACGAGACAAATGTAAAAACTAGTTAAAATAAAATGGCATAAGGTCGTCTAAAGTGTATTCAAATGCCTTAAAACTTTTGAGTTTTTTTAATATAGTTTCATACGATAAATCATTTACAGACCATGAAAAAATGTTATTCAGTCCAACCCGTAGTTGTGAGAAATACCTTTGACATCTTGGATTTGGCTTTTGCTTTAGGGGACTTGTCCTCTAGCTCCGCTTCTCTCTCAAGCGCCTTCTCTCTTGCGTCAAGGTTCTTCTCAAGATAGTACTATTAAAAAGCCAAACCAAAGTACCATGATTAGATATCCAGAATCCATTTAAATTAAAAACAAAAGGAAGCTTTTTGCTTGATAAAAGGGTTGACATGCAAAACAGATGACAGAGACGCAACTTCTGGTTGCCAACATGGCTAATTGTTTACATAGAGCAGCGTCTCGCATACGCGATGTGTGCGCGTGATTACCTCGTGCTTCTTTAAACCAAGGTAAAGATATGCTAAGACCCCAGATAATGATTATTTTTCTAAAAATATTATCACGCGAGTAATAATAATTTAATAATTATTTGTTAAACAAAAATTTTCTTCTGGCTGAAATTGATTATATGGTTAGAGGAGAAGCGTTTAAAGGACCAGAAGTGGTGTCTAGTGAAGAAAATTAGTATACGGATTTTTTTTGGAACAAGATTCTTCAAAATAGATGGTTTTGTTTTGTTCGGTACCAACACCTAAAACCGCAAGCAAACCCTTTTTGATCCAGAAGCGGACAAGTTTGATCTGACATAACGATTCACCAAAGATTACTATTATACCCCCACCAAGATGGTTGCAGCAACCATGCACACGGAATAAGATTCATCAAATAAATTGGTAAAGCGGAAGGTGAACTTACATCATAGTCACCATTATAGTCTTCCAAATTGCCATCTTTTACTTCTAAAACTCTATTCACTATTTGTTTTATGAAGTATCGGTCATGAGATACAGTAATGACAGTTCCCTCGTACTCAGAAATTGCTTCCTATTAAAGAAACAGAATCATTCCACAAGAATTCGTAGTTTGTCAACAATATTAAAAGACTAAAAGTTGCAAACAGACAACTATAGATATAGATTTGCAAAAAATACAAAAATACACTACAATTTTCAATTATCACTAATTTTGGATTAAAAAACTGTCAAGTACAAACAATGCATTTAGATGTCCACAATTTTGTAATAAACTGCTCGTTATTGCTCTGAGTTTATTTTATTCAGTTACTCATAAAAAGCTTATATAAAGAATATTGTAATGAAACGCAAAACGAACCTCAAGCATTTCTTTTGAAGGTATATCCAAGTGATTAGTAGGCTCATCCAACACCAGTAAGGTGGAAGGCGTAACCATGAACTTACAAAACGCAAGCCGGGCCTGTAAGATAAGCAAGTTTAGTTTATATTTCACAACCAAAATATGATGGGGAGACACAACAACTAGCTTCATCTAATCAGGCATTTAAAGTATTATGTAAAAACTGTTCAACAATATGTCAATGCAGAAAAAAGACAACATTGCCAGATTGGAAACACGATGCAGATATATACGTTTAAAAAGGAGCTGCAGATATTTAAAAAATCACCTTTTCACCACCACTCAATAGAGAGACTTTCCTGTCTAGCATATCGGCCTTAAAATTGCAACGCCCAAGGAGTCCCTTTATATCATCAATTCTCCAATCTTCTGCAACTTCGGCTACAGTACTGAGCACTGTTTTTTCTAGATCAAGAGCCTCCGCCTGAAATTAGGATCAACTAATTATCATTACTAGGATAGTATGATATTAGAATAAATGCATAACGAGAACGCAAAAAATGGAAAAAAAAATTATTTCTCCTATAAATATTGAATTATTTCTCTTTTCCACAACTCAAGTTAAAGTTACTTATTTGCCCATATTCATCATTACAAAAAAAAAAATGATAAACACGAATTGATTTGAGTCCACATGATTCTTCTATCCTTGCCTTTAGTGAAGAGAATTTAAGACAGTTAACTTAACTATTACCAGGAAAGTAGAGTGTATGCAAGAAAAACGCACACGAGTTAATATAACTACAATACTTCTCTTGTAACCTTTTCAAGTTAATATGACCTTCTTTTACACATTGTGACACCTACAAACACAAGGTTCTCCTATTTGAACATTACCACATTTCAACTTTCATGGGAGGGAGATAGTTCATAGCACCGAAGCGTTATCATGAGAAGTGGCAAAGTGCGCGAGTATGGGCCAAAATGGGTACGGGTAGAAAGCTTTAGGTTTTGTAAGGCCAGACTATGTTAATGTTTTGTCCAATATTTTTAATTAGTTGGTAAATAACCTAGTGTAGACATATGATTACAAAAAATGTATTATTTAAGTAGCAATCAGTTTATTTATTTTTTTCGAATAAAATGATTCAGAAGGTTTCTTGCATCAAAGAATACACTTTGAGCGAGGTTCAACCATTTTGGCATGTTCAATCTACTTGGTTCGTTTCTTTTAAAGCTTTTTTTTTTTTTTTTTTTTTCATTTTACCCATTAGAGATGACACCGATAATTTGCATTACCTGATTTTGCTCAAAGTAATTTGGTAGCACGTTGTGTTCGCCAAGAATTACTTCCCCGCTGTCTGGGCTTTGTATGCCCATAATCAACTTGAGCAAAGTACTCTTTCCACAGCCATTTGGCCCAATTATTGCAATTTTCTCACCCCTTCCAATTGATATGTTAGCTTTTTCAAAGAGAACCTGGATGGCCATGCAATATTACATTAACATTATAACAGTATTCGTTACCACATATATTTATCGGATAAAAAGAAGTTGTTGCTAGTATGTTTTATTATTAGTTACCTTGTCTTCATAGCTAAATCCCAGATTTTTAATCGTCACGACTTCTCTCCCACTTCTTCCACGTTCAGGGAATCTAATCTTCATTTGTTTCCGAATAAATGGTTTATCAACTTGTTCCTCCTCCTGAAGTTTTTCTAGCTTCTGTTTTCGTATAACACAGGTGTAAAATGATTTAAAAAGAGGTTAGTAACTTCACAGTTTTTATAAAACTACCACTTTTGTGAGTTTGTCTTCATACTTTAACGTAAGAGAAAGACAATCATGTTTTATATACGTAAATCAACTACTCATGTGTCCACCTAATTCCGCTTCAACATAATTAATATTTTTACAAGACTAATGTTGGTTAATCCTGCCAAGTTGATTAATCAACTTCAACAAATATTTATAAAATTGTTTAATAGTCCAGAATTAAAAAAAAAAATAATACCTTTTCAGCAGTAGATGCGCGTCCAGAATTTGCTCCAGCACTTAACCTGCTAATTAAGCCTCTTGTATGCTCGATTTCCTTCTGTTGCTTCTCCCATGCCGTAAACTGAGCTTCAATCCATGATGCCTTACCAATTATGTAGTCCGAATAGTTTCCAATGAATGTTCTAGAAACACCCATGTCAGTCTCCACTATTTTTGTGCATAATTGATCAAGAAAAGCTCTGTCGTGAGATATGATCACCATTGGAACATCTTGCTTATTAAGGTAACCTTCAAGCCACTCAATCGTGTCTAGATCAAGATGATTTGTAGGTTCATCCAATAGTAACAAATCAGGATCCTGCAAGAGTTAACATACTCAATCCCCCCATACATACATCTGATATCCAGTTATTTTTTTCTTCCTGTATTCGGATTTCAGAGATGTTTGGATATGTGTTTTCAACATTATAATCGTAACTTAAAGAATCAGTTGCTAGCATAATCAAGTTCATGAGGTTTGTCATAGTTAGAAAAACTAGTTTTCTTAAAGCAACTATTTACCTTTTTTCTCCAAATTCAGTGACCTTAACTCTAAATAAACATAAAAATCCTAATCACTCTAAGTTCACATACAAGCACCGTCTTAACTACGTAGCTATAATATATTTCTTTATTTAATAATAATATAAATAGAAAATATAAGGCATACGCATTCGGTCATTTGACAGTTGACAAGAAGTACACGAATAGAGCAATACATCGCTCATTCCACCATGCAGTGTTGCAGAAGGCGGGCTAGGCGGCCGCCTAGTCCCTAGTCGACCGTAGAAATCAGAATAAGCCCCTAGTCGCTAGTCTAGACGTTTTGGGCATTAGGCGGGCCTAGGCAGTGATTTTTTTTTTTATTTTCTAAGTATTTCTAAGTATTATGTGTATATATCTTAACATATTTTCAAAAAACACCTAAATTTGTGTGTATATATATAAAAGACGTATAAAAATACAAAAACGGCTAATTCCGCCTAGTCCCTAGGCTAGACCTCACCGCCCACCTAGCGCCTTCTGCAACATTGCCACCATGTCATGCACAAAAAACACTAATTCATATTTTAATCGAATTCTTATCAAACATGTCCCCTATAACATGTAAATAGATACATTTACCTGACTTGATTCTAAATTCTAATCCATTATCCAATACATCCATATCATATCCATACAAAACTTTACACTAAATTTGACAAAAAATGGTTCAAATTTATACCTGAAGCAATATCTTCCCAAGTGACATCCTCATCTGCCAGCCACCACTAAACGACGCAACAAGCCTATCCGCATCTTCAACCGAAAACCCAAGCTCAGGCATCAACTTACTAATCTTAACATCCACAACATCCAAATTCACCGCCTGCGCCCGTCTCTGAAGCAAATCAAACTCGTCCAAAAGCCTCCCCATCAACTCCAAATCCTCCACCGACCCCTCAATCGCCTTCTGCACCTTCTCCAGCCTCTCCTTCACCTCCATCTCCTCCTTAAAAGCATGCAAAAACTCCTCCCTAACCGTCCTACTCTCCGACACCTCAAACTCCTGGCTCAAAAACGATATCCTCATATTCGCTTTCGCCTTCACCACATTCCCCGAATCCGCCTCCTCCATACCCGACACAATCCTCAACTGTGTAGTCTTCCCTGCACCATTCACACCTACTAACCCTACCTTCTCCCCTTTCTTCACCTCCCAACTCACATCTTTCAACACTGTCACACCTTTATAACTCTTACTAACGTTCTCTAACCTAACGCCGGACGATATACTCGACGCACCGGTCGCCGAATGCTTATTACCTCGTTTGAAATCAACAGTTTCTGATGAACTATTTGTAAACAGAGACTCTATATCATCTATGTCAGTAATAGTATTGGTTTCTGTATCTACTGTAACCGCTGATAACCTAATTGGATGATGATGATGATGATGATGACGTGGCAGTGCTAGCAATTCCTGACCTGCTTAAAACACAACAATACATAACATGTTTAATAATGTTTAATAAACAGTACACTATGTAATTTTATATTATTTTAAATAATAATAATAATAATTAAAATAAGAAGGGTAGGGTTTATGCGTGTATTAATGGTGTGGTGTCTGACCTGTAAAATAAGAAAGTTTGTTAGGGTTGTTGGAGGAGTTAGTTAGGGTAGTTAGGAATGGTCGGGTGAATGGGGGACGGAAAGAGGGTTTAGGGAGGGTGGTGGTGGTTAGGAAGGTGGAACGGAGATTGGTGGTTATGTCCATTGGTTACACAGGGTGTGGGTGTGGGTGTGGGTGTGGAAGAAGAAGATGCAGGGAATATAATATATGTGATGGTTATTTGGTTGGTATATATATATATTTTGTTTTGTTGATTTCTTAACCACAAATGGGAAATTGAAATGATGATGATGATGGATGTTGTAGGGTTGTAGTTACGGTGGCCACTAGTATATAAAGGGTCGTATTATCTTTGTATTGTTTCGACACGCTTGTTCTTATTTTCGTATTTTCACATCCACTATACGTCTCGTATAGGTTTCTATGAGACGTGTAGTCTTTTTTTAATTTTTAAGAAAAATCTAATGTGTTAGATTCTGTCTGAAGCAATAGACCTTGTATAGGTTTATACTAGGTGTATTGGCCTATACTCGGTATGTTGATGTGTTTTTTTTTAAGAATTAAACATGATAAAATAACTTAAAAAATTCACAAAATTAAAAAAAAAAATCTTCATTCTAATATTATTTTATGAAAATTACAAGTTTTCGTTACATACATATACATATACTAGAACTATACTACACCTATATTGTTATAGACTATATGGTAGTACACGATATGATACGATACAAGTTTGCAAAAAAAAAAAAAAACACATCAATACGTTAGTATAATATAGTATATGTGCCGGCTTCAAATGATAATTTATACTTTCAAAATAAATAAACAAAGATATTTTTCAGGTAAAATATTTGTTAACAAACTGTTTATATATAAAATGAATAGTTTAGATGCTATCTTAACACATTGATTTTACCATTCTCAAGTCATTTTTAAGGTTTGTAAACATCAAAAATGTTATCAGATGCTACTTTCTATATGAGAAATTACAACATTTTTCAAATGTGGCATCATGATCTTTTCATGAACCATCAACTAACAGATTGCAAAGCTTTATATTGTTTCATGTGACAACGGTCATAGAAAATGGCTGGCGATCAAAACACGTGGTATCTCCTTTTCTGCTTCGATTTCTCTTTTCGCCCCGTCTCTAATTTCCTGAACCCTCGTGTCCCAAATTTTGTCTACTAGCTTCCAAGTTTCGTCACTAACAACTTGAGTCTGCACATGACAAAATTGCACCAAGAAAACGCTTGTTGAGACTTAAAGCCATATGCATAAATTTTTTGACAAAGCGTCTTTCAGGTCGACCCAGCCCATACCAAAAGCGTACCCAATTAGAGCCATTACCAAACCTGCAAATTTTGCTTTCTCTAAGGCTCTAATAACTTAAATCACATCTATAAACTTGCACTAACCTCCATTGGACGCGGGGCACCAAAAGTTACAAACCCGACATTTCCAGGTGCAAATGTGGCCCTACCAGGAAGTGAAGCACCGTGTATTCCCCACCTTCCAGCATATATAAGTGCCCCATATTCATCCACCGGGGTAACACTAGGCTGAATGAAAAAATATAAAAAATATATTAAAAATGATCTAATATGTGTGTATATATAAATATACGGATTTAAATGGAATCTGATAACGTATGCATTTAAATAATGCCATATATTATGAAAATTAATGTATCAAACTTACAAATATCAAAATGCTATATTATATGTTTGGGAAAGATGAAAATCATGCAAATACATTATGATGTAAGGGAAAGTAATAACCTGAGATATCCGAGGGGAGGATTTGTATATGCTCCAAATTTCATCAGCTTCAATTTCTCCCTTCTCAAGTAGAATATCTGTAGCCATACAGTAAAAATGAGTTCTTATGTAAACTTAATCAACAATATTATATTCATTTATCAAACAAAAAATATTTCATTATAAATCGAACAAAACAAACCTGTGATCTCTTCTACCGCAGAATAATATTCTCTTAGCACAGAATAACATTTTTCCATTGCAAAACGCATGTACTCATCCTTTAATGCTTCTAGTTTGGCAGCAAGCTATGGAGATAGAAAATATATATATATTTTAATGGCCAAGGAAACATGAAAGCTAAATATACATTCATATGCAGATGACAAAACTAGAAACTCGAGATAGCAAAATGCAGGGAAGGAGAAAAAAAAAGAAAAGAATATGATGATGCAAGCTTATATCATGTGACGGAATAGAAAAACAGGCACTTACATTTGGCACTAAATCGCGTTGCTTTCGGTAGTACGCCTTCCCAAATGATGTCATTCCAGACTGGAGAATTAAAAATTCAGCAAGCATTGAAGCTTCTAATGTAGCCTTTGAAGATATCCAGCATAAATTGTCTAATCCAAACATCTCCTCTTCAATGACTCTGGCTATTATATTATTTGAGGAGCGGATATGAGATCGCATGGCATGCAAATAAAAAAGAGGAGGGGGAGGTTTGTCGAAGAATCGAGATTAATAATATACTTACGAGCACAAGCACGGATAATGGAATTTACATAATCTGATTTCCTTTTAAACACCCGCCCTGAAATCTCTAAATAGCGCATGTTTGGTTGACTCTTAACAGAATTGATATCCGTCTGCATATGAAACGATTTCAAAATCTCAAATGAACCCAACTTGTTTTACCCATAACGACAGCCTAGAGTTGGCAAGATAATATATCTTTTTTCAAACTGGTGAGTAACGGGTTGAAGACAGAAGTTTTTTGGTATCCGAAAAAACTTTTTATATCTTTTTTTTCACAAACTGGTGTCAATAGTAACACAATTTTCCACATAGTACTTAGCCTTTATGCATTTTTCGGTCTGCGTTTACCTTCCAAGCTAATTTTGTTGATTGACCCGTTATAGATAAAACGTAACTTGAACCGACCATCCATAAGTACATGTGTCAAAACTATGAAAATGTAACACACTTACCCCCTGGAATGGACGGTGAGGATCTGGAAAGTAGCATGCAAGAACAGAAACCGCTGCTTCTCTATATGCCAACCTCAATTTCAGCTCCTCAGGGACTTCGCTTTTATCTTCTTGACCTGTTTCAAAAGTTCCTTTTTGCTGCCATATAAACCATCAATATTTGTCAAGTTTAGACACATATTAACTGACGTGACACATTTACTTTCTTTATAACTTGTAGCATGTACCCTTTTCAAGGCCTCCAGAAGTTCTTCTCTTCCTATGTAGTCCATGTCCTTTCTGGCAGTCAAGATACCAGCTTCGTTCCTGTTCATTTCATTGTTAGAATCTCTATTTCAAATTTAGAAACTAATACATTAGAGGTGACAATTTCGAGTTATGTTTTTTTTTTAAATCTCAAACAGGTAAAAAATTAGCTTAGAAGGAAAAGGGACAAATGGGCTGAACATGAACGTCCTTGTCATATTATTTAATAAATCCGAAAATATAGAAATAACTATTTTTTTAATCATATTGACACTCTAATTATTTGTTAAAATATTAAAGCTATGGAAAGAAGAAAAAATGGTGTTTCAGATCAACTCAAGCCTTGCTGATCCAATTCAACCCACACCACTGAATCACCCGTTTTGACCTATTACACAACCGGCACATTACTCGACATCTATGATACGTCAACAGAGTTACAGACTTACAGTATATTCTGCAGTTCTGCTCCAGTAAAATCTTCAGTTTTCTCTGCAATTTCCAGCAATAATGTATCCTTCTCATCCTCGGAACGAAAGAATTTGTTTTTCGCATGCACCTAAAATATCAAACTTATAAAGTCGCAAGTTCACAACAGTAAAATTTATTAAAGTGGATATTGAAGACGGGAATGTTTACCTTCAATATAGCAAATCTACCATCTTTAGAGGGCAGACCAACCCTAATAATCTTATCGAAACGGCCTTTCCTCAAAAGAGCAGGATCAAGAATATCCAGCCTATTGGTTGCCCCTATAACTAACACCTACATAGTACATACCCCACCCCCCTTCAAAGTGGTTAGCTTGTGCAGGACTACAAACTCTTCCTATCAATTATAATGGAAAAAGAATCAGTACTTGAGATGTTGACTCTTTGAAACCATCCATTTCTGTTAATATTTGAAGCAGTCCTTGTTCCCTCTCTGCACCACCCTATTATTAAGTATATAATTAATAAATTACAGTTTGGAGCAGAAATTAATGAATGTATATTTGTATCTTTACATATGAATATGCATGATCCATACCATATGCATATCTATAAATATGTATATGTATCTAAACAAATGTGAACGTGTGAATAGATTCATAGAATGTAATTATTATGCATTATAAAAGCCAACGACATTTATGTAGGTTGTGCATATATATGTAAGTGTATATATAGCATATATGAGAGGCATTCATATCAGGACCAATAATATGTTGAGAAATGCGAGAACCGCTTAAACCCTTTATTATTTATTACATAAACCGACTAGAATGCATGTTTAGTTCAAGAGATTTGCCATTTACTTTTAAATAGTACGGTATTGATAGCATTTTGTCTAAATGCATATACACTACATGCCCATATGCCACATACTTTAAAAAAAAAGAAAAAGAAACAGGTGAGGAGATAACAATCAAAGAGTAGGGGGCAACAAATACATCAGTGTTTATTTTCAATTTTACACTTTCCACTGAAGCACTATGTCAACGTGCTTATGTGGTTCTCACGCTTCTCAACATAATGTGTGTGAACAAATACATACATGGGTATGTACTCATAGCATGATATACATACACACATATATATCTGTGTGTCTATACTAGATTTCTTCCCCGAGCAATACCTAACATCCTAATTAAAACCTTTAATTTATTATAAAAAATAAAAAGGCATATCGTATTTTTTTCACACTAAAGTAAAAAGAATGATTTGAAGCGTCACCATTATGTAGAAGCGACAATTTATTTTAGCTGTAGATGATAAGTTGGTTTGTATTCCTTTTTTTTGTTTTTTTTTTGTGTAGCAACCTAATGAAGTTTTATTTTCTGTCAACTTATTAACTTTACAGTAACATCCCCTCATATGGGTTGAGACAATAAAAGCCAATCTTACTAGACCAATGGATATAATATTAACTACTAACCAAATTTAGATATCGTGTGTATCATATACAAGATGGAATTGGTATATACAACACCACAATATTGATACTCCTTTCAGAATCATATAGCTTCTTTTCAGACTTTGGCAGAATATCAAAAGTTTCAAGTGCAATACTTATGAACTAGTAACTGTGAATATTCAATGGTAGCATTATAGTGTCAATGAAAAGGAAGCAACATCAATTATAAGCAGTGTGAACATATGACTATTGAAATCTGCTTACAATATCAATCTTCATTTTAAGTTTTTAACAATGAGAGTAAGGTGTTAAAACATCATTTGGAGGTTGAAAGAAAGCATGGTTACCGTACCCCGCCAATGTCAGGTCCACCACGTTTGCTACCAATAGCATCTATCTCGTCAATAAAAATGATTGAAGGAGCGAATGATCTGGAACTAGCAAAAAGGTCCTTTACACGAGACGCTGCAACTCCAACAAACATCTGCATACAATTTCCAAAGTTACCCATGATCCTGCTACCTTAGTAGTTCTTAACTATTTAGTTATGAATTAGTTTATGCCTAATCTCTAAAAGGTCAAATAGACCAAATAAAAAGGAACCAGGTCAAATGGACCAAACCTCACCCGAGGAGTAGTGGAGTAGTTTTAATGGATAATATCTTCAAAAGGTTAAATATAAAGAATAAGATATTATTGAACAAATATAGTTTATGTAATGATATTTGATAGTTGACACACAAATTATTTACCAAAAAAAGAAAGTTATGGGGAAAAACTCTCGTGTTGACCTGTGACAACGAATGATGCAATTTTGTCCGACCCGCTCATTTTGCTTCCTCCAGAACTAACTAATTTATATAAAGTGAAAAGGGTGATATAAGGTTTCTGACCTCAACAAAATCAGTACCATTGGCTGCGAAGAAAGGAAGACCTGCTTCACCAGCAATAGCTTTCGCTAGAAGGGTTTTACCGGTTCCAGGAGGACCATGAAGTAGGACACCCTTAGGACAATATATGCCTTTATTTTGGAATTCTTCTTCATTCTTTAGTATTCTAACAATCTCTTGCAATTCCCTCTTTATATATTCCTGTCCAGCAAAATCATCAAAGGAGACACCTGTTGTCTCTTCTGCTGATATAAACTTCGCCCTGCAACCATTTTGATACACGTACATATGAATGGGTCGATTATCTCAACAAGGGGATGGTTGATTGGTTCACAAGGATTGAAGCACTTACCGACTCTCGCCTAATGATCCAAGTGCCTGGTTTTTTATTGGCTGTCGTCTAATCTTTTTAGGTGGGCTTCCCAAATCACAAGGAATTAACTTTGCATATATCGGTCTCATTATATTATCAATCCATACGTACAATCCTATTGCAAGTGCAAGTCGCATTGACCACACAACAATAGTTGCAATACTCGAGTAGACTTCTGTATTCAAGTTAACAACATCCACATTCACCACTTGTTGATGCAACTTTTGCCAAACTTCATTCCAGCTATCAACAGGCATACGATCAACAATATGCCTCCGAAATACAACTTCCTTTTTTGATTCCCCATCCTTATAATATGGTAGAATCACTGCAAACAAATTCAAGGTTTTAGGAAAGACTAAAAGAATTAAACTACTGATCATGGCTTTCTAGATATCTTGCAACTTGTCCCTACCGTAAAGCCAAAAAGGTAAAAATAATAATCGCAACAAGTAATTCATATGAGTAGCAAACAAAATTGAGAACTTTAAGCAACTTTATGTGGTGGATATATTGTCAATCTAGTAGCACCATGATGACTAAATGCATTTTACAAACATCAGATAGCTGTTCAACAGATCCTAAAATAAAAAAAAAACATAATCTTATATGATAGAAGGGATACCAGCCAAAACAACCCCATATAATGTAGCTCCTAAGTAGTGGTGCATCCATTACACATACCCAACTTGCCATTTAAGCATTCCATATAAAAGGTTTTTTCAAGTTGTAAGTTGCAAGTGTTGGTCAAGATGTCAAAAGGCTCAATATATAACAGCTCTCTAGCAACAAATATCATACAAGCATGTATATAACAATCATCCTATCTTTATGTTTTGTTTTAAGAAATCGTTCCGAGATAACCATCATGAGATCATGAATACAACAAAGGTGTTTGGAAATTGGATGTGCATGGTCATAGTGATCATCATTACGACTTGAACAATCAGAATTGTTAATAAAGTTAGGAATACTAAATCTCACATTTATCTCAATAATCAATTTCCTTGGAGCTACTCCTTGCTGGTAAGCAAAAATATTGAGAGGCTAGTGGCATATGGAGGAGCAAGTGAGCAACATATGCAATTTTGGCCAAAACAGAGCAAGTCTACACAAAATTAGTTTACACCAAATCATAGCCTGCAAAATGTATCACCGAAACAGAAGTCCGATTCTTCTTGACTAGACTCATTTCCACTAGGAGTAACAGTTAGAACAATGGGTTAATTTGGTTTTAGTGCTAATGGGCCAACAAGTAAATTTAAAGCCTTAATCCCGCTACATAATCAAGTTTTCAAACCTCCAAAACCATTATATTCAAGAAAAAATAAATGGAGCATTTCTATAATTTAGTTCTTATTATCATATTTAATATAATAATATTTATAAAATTCCCCAGAAAAAGAGAAAATGTGAGGTCAGCCCAACATGAGACCTGTTTTAAACGGTTTGTTTTACCACCTATGCTATTCACCTTTAAATGTTTTAGGTCAAAGAAGGTTGTGCACCATAGTGTATGATACATTGTATTGGACCTTGGGACTAAAATGATAGAATAGTACACTAAAATCTAATATGTATGTGTGTGTGTGTGAGAGAGAGAGAGAGAGAGAGTGCAAATATAGGAGCCTCCTCTAATTTTCATGTCATAAATAAAGTATCTAAGATAACCTTCTCCTGGTGGCTACCGAAGTTGATTTTGTAGAAAAGCCGGCTAAACAGGAGCTTGCTTCACAGGTAGAATATACATAATTTGAAATCCACAGTATTATTTGTATGTGATACGCAATACTAGATAAAAACCTAAACAATCACCAACAGGCAACAAGGAGAGCTAACCTGATACAGTCTGCCCGTAATTTGAGTACTCCATATATTGAACATTATTTGAATTCAGGAGCCTTAAGAATTCACTATACTCAATCTTGTGTGAATTTTCAGGGTCCCACTCTGTTCCCCTAAGTTTTTGCTGCATAGTCAATAAAGTTCTACTCCAGTTTGAAGCCATGACAAGCTGCCTCTCTAACTGCGTGTTTGCTTTTCGATCAAGCTCCTCCAATTTATTTATCCGCTCTTTCTCGGTCTCCTTCAGCTTCTGAAAAACAGTCAAGTAAAAATGAATTATCAGTTATTGGAAGGTTCTAATAAAATAGATTAAAAATCACAAAAATAGTAAGAACATCTGGACCAATGATCAAGTCAAATCAATGGCTAAGATGAGGCGGTGGTAATTTCATAATTAAATGTGAATTAGTTGATTTTTTAAATGCATATAACAATAATATACTTCATCATTTTTACAAAAAAAAAAAAAAAAAAAAAAAAAAAAAAAAACATTAATACAATAAAATCAAGCAATTTTTTCCCTTTAATTTGAGTATATTATTTTTATATTTCAAATTGAAAGTGTTGATGAATTGGCGTGTCTAACTAGAGTGCCCACACACACAGTGTGACTAACCCATACAACAGTGAGTCAGCCCCATGTGCCTTCTCAGCCAGATCTTTAGGTTTTTCGTTGCACGCAATTATCCCTCCCCTATGGGACATGAGCCACGAGTCACGCCCTTGTGACATCTCACACTTCTCACAATTTTTAACATTTTCGAGTCGAACCACCCCCTTATTGTTACTAGGTACAAACTCAGTTATAGCTGGTAAAACTTTACCTTTGCCTTCATTACATGAACCAATTCATATTATCTAAGGCACACATCTTGCAAACAAACAAAATGAAAAATTTATTTCTAGTTCAAATATAAATTTAAAAAGACTTGTTATAGTAGCAAGTCCTTTTAAAAGAACTTATTATGGGAATGCATACACAGGTGGAAAATCCCAAATCCCTAAAACATACATGGCCCAGTTATCAACGGTTGCCATGTCAAGAAACCAACATATAGATGACACGTGATAGTAAGTAAAAAAATGCAACATCCAGGCTCCAGCAAGTGCAAGCGTTAACCAATACATTCATTCCAACAATGACAATAGGCTTCTCAAAATAATTACTCCCCACTGTTTTCAGTGAGGAAAACAGATACACCCTATGACTTTCGAGGTT
The DNA here is from genome assembly GCA_030844895.1 of Ambrosia x helenae. Classification (NCBI taxonomy): domain Eukaryota; kingdom Viridiplantae; phylum Streptophyta; class Magnoliopsida; order Asterales; family Asteraceae; genus Ambrosia; species Ambrosia x helenae. The sequence continues at coordinate 420,549 of JAUTDX010007060.1, read as the reverse complement.
AAACTTGGTACTCCTAAAGTTTATAACTTCTTGTTACAAACTTAACACCAACATCGTATCAGTATTACGATGATTTCAAACTTGAAAACAAGTTAATTAACAAAACCACCCCCTTTATTATTCCAATCTAAGTAACTTTCAAATACAAAAACATATCATAATTTGATGCATTTTAACACCATTGTTGATTTATCATTTCATAAGTCAAACCTACTATGTAGTTCAATCAATTGCATAATTTTACACATTTGAAGCCTAGAGATGATAAAGTGTAATCTAAATACCGATTCTAAAGGCACATTCAATCACTTGATACCCTCCCTAACTAATCTTTAATAGATCGAACACAAACACAAGATTTTTTTTTCTCCTTTTGGAGGGACAAACCAGCAACTCTTTCTATTCAATTAAATGAACATACAAACTTACAAGGAAAACGAACAAATAAAAACAATAATCTAGACCCCTATTTATAGTTCACCACAGCACACTTTGTTTTCTCACTCCTTGCCCACGCAGTGGCATACCAAAATAAAACAAAAAAAAGGTTAGGATTTGAATCAATGACTTAAGCCCTTGTGCTATTCCCCCATGGTCGCATCGTAGATAGCGGTCAGAGTCGGTACGCTTACTATTCTCGTTATATTATATATAAAAATAGATAAGAAAGGACGCTTTTGATTCGAACTCGATCTTATTAAGTTGTAGATTCAAATAGATACTCCTATCCTGCCCGGTTGTTGTGGCAAGCGAATCTATTGAGAGAGATATTGAGCCGGTAAGCTCAATAGGAATTCTAATCTTGCCGAATAGTGAGATGATGTCACGACGGAAGCTTCACTTCAAGCTAATGCGTAATTAAGCGAGACTTTCATTATGCTAAAGTGCAGTGGGCTAGCGTTAGTTTGCCTGGTCCGGTATCAATGCATGTAATGTAATAGGAGTTCTAGTCAGGCTATATGTCTAAGCTTGTCCCCCTCTATACTATGCAGGTTTGAAGATTTGGGATTGAGTTTGGAAATGACTAATTGACTTAAAATTTACTCTCCAAAAAAGACAATAGAACTTTCGTAAACCTATTACAATTCAATTAACTAAAATAAATAAACTTTAATAAATAAAACATATTAAAATAAAATAAACCTTCACTAATAATTCAAGATTAACCTTCAAATACACCTAAATTACTAAAATGCATAAAGTAATATACCTCGAACAGCTGCAATGACTCTGAATCCTGTTGTTGCTGCTGCTGTGAAGAAGAAGAGAGAGGAGAATTGGAAGAATCGGAAGCTCTAATTTGGAGTTTATTGTTGGAATTATAAGAGAAGTGTGTGCTGCTGAGGCGTAATTTAGTGAATTTAGTGAAGAAGAGATGGGGAGATGAAGATAAGGGATAGGGTTTAGCTAGGGTTTTAGACGAAGAAGAAGAAGAAGAAGGGGATAGAGAGGCCATTTGTAGACCTCTTTGTTGTTATTGTTGTTATGGTTGACAGCAATGAAATGAAGTAACTGCTGCAGAAGATTTTGAGAGACCAAAAGGCGGCAGCCTTGTAAGGATGGGGTTGGGTTGGAGGTTGTTCGGACATGGACTCACCTTTCAACGACTTGATAATACTTTTTATGCTTAATGTAAACAAACTACTTAACCTTGCGCGTTGCGACGGAGTTGACAATACAGGGTGAAAACGTAACTCAAATCTTAAAACGATTAAAAGAATCAATATGTAAGGTGTATGTTTGTGTGTGTAAGCACATGTGCTTCGCAGTAGGGTATTTTTTTAAAGGTTATAAAGAGACATGATAGCATGCTAGGTTCTATATACCATATGCAATTTGACCTACATGCCGGAAAAAAAATGGAAGTAGCGGTTTGACTCATTAGCAACTATTATTATACTAATAGTCCTACTCAATATGTTAAAGTGCCAAATCTAGAGAGATTGCCGAGGAGAAGAAAGCATAGGGATCTTTATAAGATCCGCGTTAAGAGGAGGTTTGACCGGCTCATACGTAATCAATATGTAAAGAAACATACCCATAACTTTTTTTCACATGATAAAAGCAATGCAATACAACTGTTAATCAAGTGCACCATAAATTTCTATCGGTAGCATCGAAAAGTGAAATTGAAAGTTAGGTTAGTTGAAAATATTCCACAATAAGACATCCCAACCTGAGAACTTTATAGACGTGCACGGATCGGTTTTCTTCTAGGAACCGAACCAGTTCGTGTTTGGCACCGGTTCGTTTCTAAACCAGATTCGATTCAGCCCTGGTTTCACCAGTTTGAAAGACCGATTTTGGTTCGGTTTGGTTTGGGATCGTGAACCAATTCATGTGCACACTTTTTTTAAAGGCATCACAAAATTGTTTTTTACGTAAAGTTCGACTTTTATTGATTCTTACAATCTTTTTAAGGTGTATAGGTATATATTTGTATGTGTAGAAACATTTTTGTATAATTTTGTTATATGCAAATTTTGTTTGATACCCTTCTCAAATGTTATATATATTATAGATATAGATTAATGGTAATTGGAGGTTATGATAAAAGAATGTGTACAAGTAGGTTTTGCATGAATGGTAGAAAGGGAAAAAATTACATAACATTTGGGTTTTAAGCATGAGACTTTTCCTATGCTATCTTAAAATTCATGTAAAATGACATTTGTGGACATCTTTTCTCCTTGTTAGCTCACGTCACGTGGTAGGGTATTAGTCTTTCAAGAAAAGAAAAAAAAAGTTACGGGTAAAGGATAGGGTCTTTGGGGAGGTCCAAGGAGGCCAACCGGACAGGGTCTATAAATCTTGGGGGAATACTTTTTTAAAAAAATCTTATATATATGTATATATTTTTTTAATATAACTCATTTAACACTTAAACTTGGGCCTAAGGGGCCAATTTTTTAACCGCTCGGACAGGGTACATAAATTTTTAAGGATTTTCAGGTACGCCTTTGATAAAGGGCGTAATTTAGGTGTTGTGTTCCATTTAACCATCGGTGGAAAAAATAAAAAACTAGTTGTGAATTTATCATTTACTTTGTCAAATTCACTGATTGGTAATTTTAACACTACGAATAATACATGTTATGCATTACTAATGTCAAATGTTACATTACATCCTTGCCCAATAGTTCGATACGCATTATAGGCAGACCCGTGCACCTTATAAATGGTTTTGTAAGCATTGGTTCCCAATTTAAGCTACCTTATTTCCCTTTATCCTACTTTATATGTTTTTTACAAGTTACATGATTTGAATGGAACTTATAACTCAAGAAGTTTGTTAAAGCATTCACATTTAGTCCACCAAATGTATGTGAGTATTTCCTCAAATTATATGGGGTGGGTGTAAGTGGTTGTGATGAATGAGAGAGAAAATATTTAGTGAAAACACTGTTCATCCCTATATTTGGGGGCCACTATTCACCCCTATTTATATTTTAATATTTTTGTAAGTGGTTGTAAGTGATGAGAGAGAATATGTAATGATAAAAGTATGAAAAAGTATTATTTATTTAAGAATGTGTGAGAAAATTTTGGATTGGAATATTGATTTTTAGTGTAATTTGATGGAGAGGATTTGATGGACCAAATGTAAATGCTCTTATATGTTATATAGTTAACATGACTTGAACAATATTCTTTATAGCGATTAAACCAGGAAACTAAGATTATCGGCTTACAAACTACTTGAAAAAGCCCACTAAATTAACATGTTTTTGAATATAAAATATAAAGTTTAAACCCAACCCGGTTCTAGTTGTTCTTTAAGTGGACCAACCGGTTTCGAAACGAAACGAAGAGGGAACCTTCTTCACCCAAATTTAAGAGTCGTAATCGAACCCTGAATACGAGAATACGTTTGGCAGTTCGTTTCAGTTCCCTGGTTCTGGAAATTTGGAAACGTGAAATGCTCAGCCATACTTAATTTTGAAAATAACTAAACTCATATATGGCTGGAGACTAACCATGCTACGTTTATACATAACTTGAAACTAGTTGTGTATTTTCCCAACAAATATGTATTTAATTCGTAATGTGGACATATCATAGGGAGTAACCACCTAGTTAACTCTAGGTCCAAATAACAGTGTTGGAAAGCATAGCACCGGGCCAAGCTTTATGATCGGGGAGTAGGGTTGTAATCGAGCCGATTCGAATTAGGTTGAGCTATAGCGTGTACTTAAACGAGCAAGCTCATGTTTATATTATGATTTAAACATTAAAATATTGAGCAAATGTTGATATTATATGTGGTTTTTGAAAACTAACGCTTGGGTAAAGAAGATGAAGAGGTAGTGGGTGGGTGGGTGGGTGGGGGTAGGGTGTTTTATATTTAAAAAAAATAGGCCTCGCTTAAAATGGTTAAACTTTAATTATATTTCTTTTAATGATTAATACATTATTTCTTGATTGTAAGGGTATTTTGCAATTTCACACCCGTTAATCTAAACTAACCTCAATTCATTTCAGGGACTATCCAAATAATAACCGAGCAAATCACAGAGAACATATATGTAAATTTGAAAACATTGGGACTAGAAGTGAAATTTTACCAAACTAAAGAACCATTCGTGCATTTTTCTCAAGCTACATGTACAAGCTTTTTGCATATAAATATTTATGTTTTCTTCCCTTAAACTATTAGTCATAGTAAAAATATTGCATTAAAATATTAATACAAATATCAAATAACCATTATGGTTTGCTTTATATTTATAAATTACTATTATTATTATCATTACATTACATTATTACAATTACAATATATTAATAAACAAACTTAAATGAATAGTGATCAAAATGAATAGTAATTATAATAATATTTTATTTAATTAATTATATTATTATTTTATTCATATTATTTTATTCAATTAACTATATTATTATTTTATTCATATTATTGTATTTAAAAACTTTATTATATTATATACTATTAATATAAATAACATAATATTATCTAATTTCGTTACAAATTTCATGTGTTACCTTATGTGTAGATTTCTTTATTTTTTTAAACGTTTACAACCAAAATGGAATCTCGATTGTATAATTCATTGATTGATCAACACCTCATCTAAATCTCGATTGTAAAACGTGCAACGCGCGTGATTTATATACAACTAGTTATTATTATTATTCAAACCCGATTCTAAAATTTGTTTGGTTTACCGGTACCGCCGCGGCGCGCTTCACTTTTCACACAAGGTTTCGGATATCGTCAACATCGATTCTAAAATTTGTTTGGTTTACCGGTACCGTCGCATCACGCTTCACTTTTTAGTTTTTACACAAGGTTTCGGATATCGTCAACATTTGCTATAACGTATGGAAAATCTTTTTTTGTTTTACGTTTTGGTATATGTTCTATCAGGGGCGGACATAGCTATAAAGCTGGGGTAACCTCCGCTACCCCTTAACTTTCCGGCGTAGTGTAATTTTTTTAAGTTTTTTTTATGTTTTTGTATTATGTTACCCCTAAAATTATATTAACGATACCCCTCAATTTTTTTAAAACACCAAACAATGTCAAAGTTTATTATTAGCCCAACATAGAAAAAAAGAAAGAAAGATAGAAGCTCACAAATCCATAACCCATTTACTCAATCTATATGTTAATTATAAGATAAAGTCCATAAGGCTTAAGCACAATTTGTTGGTTAAATATAGAGGTGCACATTTTGGCTTTTTATATTAAGTATTAACCGATTCCGAGTGTGAACGGTCAAAGGAAAATTGGGTATTGTGAGAAACTAGGCAGGGTTCAGGTAAGAGTATTTTTTTTTTTTGAACGGCAAAATTTTATTACACCTTTATTTCACCTCACCTTACATTTTCAGGTAAGAGTATTGAAGAGAAAAATCATAACCTATGTACCCAGGTATGGTATAATTGGGTTCGGATATAACAAGGTATGGGTTTAGGTATTACATGGTTTTAAAAAAGCAACTTTTTTATTATTTTACATGTAAAGAAGTTTGTTTAAAAATTATAGTTGGTTTGTAATTTGTAAAAATAATTAAAATAAATTAAAAAACATAAATTCAACGAAGTACACATTATTTGCTTTAAAATATGCATTATCAAAAAACATAAATATAAGAGTTGTAAAGTACACATAAAACTATACTTTAAAATTGTAACACCCCAACCGATGGCGGAATCATCGAGGTGTCACGTAGTGACGATTGTTCAAAAGCACATGGTACTAAAATGTAAATATTATTGAATGAACCAAAATTGTCTTACATGGAAATGAAAAATACATTGTCTAAATGAAATGTAAATATTGAAATAACTGAATTTAAATAAAGCACTAAATGTCTCTTGCTAAAGCACTAGATCAAACTGCACCTGAAACATGTACAAAAAATAGGTTTGGTCAACATAAGAAATGTTGGTGAGCATTCCTAGTTTTGATATATATAGTAAGTTAAAAAGATATACAATTCAAGTGCAAGCTACAGTGCAATTATGTAAACTATGTGTCATACAAATGAGCGAAATCAACCTTGTGACTGTATAATGTACTGTATGAACGGTGGTGTACTCATCCAATAAATGGGTGATAACTTAACAATGGCCACGGATTCTCCGATGAAAAAGGGGGAGAATCAATCTAGGCAGGTTGTCAATCCAAATAGCGCTATCCAATGTTAAGGTCGGCTTGTACAATGTTAATGATTTCACTAAGTACAAATGTATTCTACATGTAATGTCTAAGCATAAAGCACGTTTGTAAACAAATGCACATAGTACTAGAATTGTATTGTAAAAATGTGAACTTGTATGTGTAATCTGTATAAGTGTACATGTAACACCCCAAAAGTGAATAAAGACAAAAAGGGGATAGGAAATACTCACTGTCTACGTAATAGCTTGAAATTGAACTTGGACAACGAAATATGAGTTGGAATTATCCCAAAGAATCAACCTAAAGAATTTGATAATGTGTAAGGGAATGACTCTAGGATACATGTAATTCTAGGGTTTCGAATTGGGGATAAACGTTTATTTGATTAATAAACAAATTGTTTATTAAATATAAGAAATTTAATAAATAAATAAATAAAAGTCTCTTTGTAAAATTTTAAGTTGAATATAGTCACAACATAAAGTTTTGAGTATGAAAATAATTTTTATAAAATTATTTTCTTGAAAATAGACTATTTAATTAAATTATTTTAAATTGTCAAAATATGACTTTAATATCTAAAAATATTAAAATTGAAGAATTTCTGAATTAAAAATTGTATTTCAGTTCTAGATAGTTAGAAATAATTTATATAAAATTTTGGTGCAAAAATGTTGAAAAATGAATTTATTATGATTTATTTATGATTAAAACTAACAAAAATTAATTAAAAATATAAAATGGCCGGTTTTTCTGAAATAAAAATATTTTATGGAATGTTTAAGAATATACAAATTTAGGAAAATTTTTGTGAGATTTAATAAAATCGTTTAGATATTTTTATTGAATTTTATAAATAAAAATGAATAAACTTGTATTATTAATAATATATATTAAATAATTTATTTTTGAAAAACTAAAAATTGGATGATGAACTTTATCATTTGGAGATCATATGATAATTTTTGTAGAATTTAAAAACCATTTTTAGTATTTAAAAACTATTTTAAAAGATTTAACATATATATATATATATAAAAATGTAAAAAAAATGTTTGTTGGTTATGGGAATCGAACCCGGGCCTCTGGCCGGTTCGGGTTTTATCACAAGCGTGGCCACCAACTGAGCCACACCCTGAGAACGAGTTATATTGGATTGGATTTGATTATATAGCTTTATTAGGTTAATGATTAAATGAAAGAAAAAAAAAAGAAATTGCTTCTCGTGGGGTTCGAACCTGGCCAAGAGGCCGGTTCAAGTTTTGCAACAAGGAGGGTAAACCAACTGATCTAGATCAGTTGGTTGTTTATCCTCTGTTCAAAAATAAATAAATATACTGAAAGCGATTAGTGTTCTTCCCCAATTTCATATCAATTCGTGCCCTAATTTGTCAATCACCACAATTGGTGATCATTAGCCCCTGAATCTTTGGGCTAATGATCACAGAGTGCCGAATGTTAGAACCCACGAAAAAGAAACTTACAAAGAACTCGTGATCGGGTTCGAGGCTTGGTCAAGGAAAAACGTCAAACGCGATTCAATAAGCTTCGATTAATAGGTTTAAAACAGAATTTTGAGGTGAAGAAGGGATTATCGGCGAGTTAGGATGGTGTAGGGAAGTCCAATTTATAGTGAAAAGCTTAGACGAACGAAATGGAAGGTTTGACTCGGCATTTGAATGTGACGCGGCTAATTGATCGATAATAGGAAAGTTTTGATTGAATTCATACGTGTAAATGATGCGACTTGGTCAATCAATCATCATCATTCCATAATCGAACTAATCAACGCGTCTGAATGATTGTAATTGATGCTTGATCTTCGCAGTTGACTTTTCTACTAGTCAACTGTTCGCCTATGCAATGCATATAATTAATTCGGGTGGGATTTAAAATATATAGTTAATGTAGCTCAGTTGGTTTGTGGTGTGCATTGACCCGGCTTGGGACGCGGGTTCGAACCCCGTCCCAAGCATTATTTTTTTAACAAAGTTTTAACTATTATTTTATTATTATGGACATATATTATGATAAAACGAACCCAAAGGTATCACAAAATATTTTTTTTAAACGCTCGAGAATGATGAAAATGTCACGTCTTATTAATTGCGGTATAACGTACATATAATTATAAGAAGAATACAAAGAAAAGTGACGGATGTCACAAAAATTTTATCGGGTATTATAAAATCCGGTACGGGTATAGGGTGTAATCGGTTCCAAGTATTTTTAGGTATAAATCGGGCACGGGTATATGTACCAAAATGTATATATTACAGTGCAAATAATAATAATAATAATAATAATAAGTTGATGATTCCATTAATACAGAAAGAGGTTATCGATTGTTTTATTCACATTGTACGAAAGCGAGGCAAAAAAAAAAAAAATTGAACGTTACCCTTAAAAGTTTGGTCTAGATCCGCCACTGTGTTCTGCGGCAACGGTTTTACCTCAATTTTTTTTCTTTTCGATTTAACGTTCCAATCACAATGCATGGATTCTAAATACTAGATTGTTTTAAAAAAAAGGTTATAGACCATAAATTTAATGTGAAATAGAGAAGGGAAGGTAAAATATATATGTATTCTCTTTTTACATAAATTTAATGGTGTGTTCAAAAAATTTAAGGGTGCGTCCAAAATTGGTAAGAGTGCGTCTAAAATTTTTAATGAGTGCGTCCAAATTTTTAAGGAGTGCTTTTAAACTTTTTAATGAGTGCTTCTAAATTTTTAATGAGTGCTTCCAAACTTTTTAATGAATGAATCTAAATTTTCAATGAGTGCTTCCAAACTTTTTAATGAGTGCTTCCAAACTTTTAGTGAGTGCTTTTAAATGTTCAATGAGTGCTTTCAAATTTTTTAATGAGTGCTTCTAAATGTACAGTGAGTGCTTCCAAACTTTTTAATGAGTGCTTCTAAATTTTCAATGAGTGCTTCCAAACTTTTTAATAGGTGCTTCTAAATTTTCATTGAGTGCTTCCAAACTTTTTAATGAGTGCTTCTAAATGTTCAGTGAGTGCTTCTAAACTTTGTAATGAGTGCTTCTAAATGTTCAGTCAGTGCTTCCAAACTTTTTAATGAGTGCTTCTAAATGTTCAGTGAGTGCTTCCAAACTTTTAGTGAGTGCTTCTAAATGTTCAATGAGTGTTTCCAAACTTTTTAATGAGTGCTTCTAAATTTTCAAAGAGTACTTCTAAATGTTCAGTAAGTGCTTTCAAACTTTTTAATGAGTGCTTCTAAATGTTCAGTGAGTGCTTCTAAACTTTTTAATGAGTGTTTCTAAATGTTCAGTGAGTGCTTCCAAACTTTTTAATGAGTGCGTTTAAATTTGATAAGTGCTTTTAAATTTTATACAATGAGTGCGTTTAAAATTTGTTAGTGCGTTTTAAACTCTCTGTTTTCACCAACTTCATCTTCTTCCTCTGCAACTTTTTTTAACCTAATTTTTATGTTTAATCATACTTATTGAAACAAAATCATAAGTTTTTGACAACTATTACGAGCGTTTATTCATAATTAGTATGGTTTTTCGTATGATTAAATTTTTCCGGTGTAAATCTCTGTTTTTATAATTTTTTTTCGTTTTCGTTCATTGTAATGGAATGTTTTTTTGTTATTTTGATTGTGTAATCATTCAGATTGGTTTAAAACGATTTTCAATTGTTGAAAAATTTTGTTTCGATTGATTTTTGTTGTTACGATTTGAAAAAAATAGACGGTTTTTCATAATTTACCCTTGGTTAGTTTAACCCAAGTATGATTAGGGTTTTTAATCCGCATCTAGACATATTTGTTAATCTAATGGCTGAGATTGCTTCTTACGCTTCTTACGTTAAGAAGCTTTATACGTTATCTCTTCCCTTTACATAAAGGCTAACTTTGTTATTTCATAGAATTACTAACTATAAACATGGATCGTGTTTACTAACCGGCAATTGTCGCTATTGCTCTATGTTGTTTATCCGTGGTTTGATTGTAGTTATCCTTATCTATGATTAGTTATCTGTTTTCTGATACTTCAATTTTGTTAGTCCGTGACAACTTTATGATATATTGAACCTTCAATGTTGTCTCCCCTCTGCAGCAAAAGGCTAAAGTCCAGTGGATCCTAAATGGCGATGAAAACTCGTCGTACTTTCACGGGATAGTTAACAGTCGCCGCACTAGAAACAAGATTGTGGGTGTCTTTATCGATGGGGTTTGGGTGGAAGACCCGACCATTATAAAGAAGGAGGCGGTCAATATTTTTAAGTCTAAATTCGAGGAACCGATGAATGTTAGGCCGAGGCTCTCGGGTGATGGTTTCAAAAGGTTGTCAGTTCCGGATGCGGACAGTCTGATTACTAAGTTTTCAAAAGAAGAGATTAAAAGGGTGGTGTGGGAGTGTGGCGATGACAAGTCGCCCGGTCCGGATGGATTCTCGTTTGCCTTTGTTAAACAGTATTGGAGCTCAGTGGAAGACTATGTGTTTGATGTCATGGGGGAGTCTTATGTCCACGGTTCGATCCACGAGTCCTGCAACACTTCATTTGTGGCACTAATCCCCAAAGTCAATGACCCACTCACATTCTCCGATTTTAGGCCGATTTCATTGATCGGTGTTATCAACAAGATAATCTCGAAGGTATTGGTGGCGCGTCTCAAAAAGGTCTTACAAAGTGTTATATCCACTGTCCAGTCGGCTTTTATCTCCGGAAGGAATATATTCGATGGGCCTTTGGTTGCGAATGAAGTGGTGGCGTGGGGTAAAAAAACGAAGAGAAAACTTCTCCTCTTTAAGGAGGATTTTGAAAAGGCCTACGACTGTGTATCGTGGAAATTCTTGATCAATACAATGCATCATATGGGCTTCCCCTCTAAAGGGAAGAATTGGATCATGGGATTATTGGTTACGAGTAGGTGTATGGTACTCATTAACGGTGCAACAACATTGGAGTTTCAACTTAAAAGGGGCCTAAGACAAGGAGACCCTTTATCACCCTTTCTCTTCACAATAGTAATGGAAGCTTTGCATGTTATGGTCTCAAAAGCGGTGGCTGCCGAGTCCTTTTCGGGTGTTAAATTACCAAACAACGGACCGGTCCTTTCACATTTGTTTTATGCCGATGACGCCCTTTTTCTAGGGAAGTGGTCGGCGGATAACATTCTTAATTTAAAAAGGCTGCTTCGTTGTTTCTCCCTAGCATCTGGGCTGAAAATGAACCTCTTGAAAAGCAACATTTTTGGAGTGAATGTAGAAGACGCCGAGGTGGAAGCAATGGCTAACGAACTCGGGTGCAAGAAAGGTGTGCTCCCTTTTATCTACTTGGGTCTTCTTGTGGGTGAAAATATGAGAAGAGTAAAAGGGTGGAAACCGGTTATTGACAAGCTTCAAAAAAGGCTATCGCTTTGGAAAGCTAGGACGTTATCCTTTGCGGGTATACCTGTGCTCATTAAAGCGGTTTTAGGAGCAATGCCAAACTACTATCTATCAATATTCAAAGCGCCTATTGGGGTGATCAAAATACTTGAAGGTATCCGTTGCAGATTTTTGTGAGGTGGAGCAACTACTAGGAACAAAATACGGTGGGTTGCTTGGGAGAAAATATTGAAACCGAGAAAGATGGGCGGTATGGGGGTTGGAAGTATAGAAGATCTAAATTTAGCACTTCTTGTTAAATGGTGGTGGAGACATAGAGCATTCTCGGATCAACTGTGGTGCAAAGTCATTAACGCTATCCATGGGCGTTGTAGTGGCCAGAAACTTGTCCCTTGTTCCAACAACATTCCGGGGGTGTGGCGTTCTATTGCAGGGGTTGATAAAGAGTTCGAAAAGCGTGGGGTGGAATTGGCTGCACGGTTTACGTGTGTGGTTGGCACTGGGGGTTCGATTAGATTCTGGCACGATTTGTGGTGTCCGAATGGCAAGTTAAAAGATCGCTTTCCGGTGTTTTTTGATCTCTGCGTAAACAAGGAGGTTAAGGTGGCCGACTGTTACAAAGTTTTAAATAATATCACTTGGTGGGATTTGCCTTGGACGAGGCTCCCTTATTCAGCAATTGAGAGAAGTGAAGCAGACAGGTGGATGCTTCTGGTTGCTCAAAAAGTGGGTCAAGGCCCATATTTATGGAGGTGGAAGAAATGTAATTCGTATGTGGATTTCTCAGTGAAGCATGTTAGGGAGTGTCTGACTCCACAGGTGGGACAAACTGGTTTAGGGGGGGGGGGTTTCAAATGGAACAAGTTTGCAACGCCGAAGGTTAATTATTTTGCGTGGAGAGCATCGGAAGACAAGATTCCTACGGCTGAAAATCTGTAGTTTAGGGGGGTTACGGTTGGGGATGGGAAATGCAAACGTTGCGGCTTAGAAATGGAGACCACGTCGCACATTTTCATTGATTGTGTTTGGGCCAGGTCGCTTTGGTGGTGTATTGCAGACTGGGTAAAGACCGGTAGCTTGGCATAGGTGAACTCGGTTGCAGATCTATTGAAGGCGTTTGATGCGGTGGCCGGATCGTTCAGGAAAAAAGAGGCTGTTCATGCGGTTATTATGCTTGCCATTTGGAAACTATGGATCGGAAGAAACGAATTTTTTTAGAGATGTTCATAAGGCTACACCTATGGTGCTTGAAGAAGTCCAGACTGAATCATTTTGGTGGCTTGTTAATAGGGCGAAGACTCCGGACGCTGACAAAACAAAATGGTGGTCCTTCACGATATTTGACAACTGTTAATTTTGTTTTTATAAGACAGGTTATAGGAGTATTTGCGGGAATGTATACGTAATCTAGTGTATGTTTTGGGGATTGGCCCAGGTAGCCTCTTGCTAAATGTGCCGGGGCGATTTTGGGTATTTGTATTTGGTTATTGATATTTTGGGTAATGGAAGTTCCGTTTGTTTGTTCGATTTTTTTTTTTTGATATTATAATATACTAGCCGATTACTCCGGGAGGGTCCCGGGGTTGAAAACTCTAATTTTACGTGATAACCTATTGCAAATGGCTCAAGTTAACTAACCACAAAATCTCTCAATCATTACATGTTCATAGTATTCTAATCAGTAATAACTCATATTCCCTAATCTAAAACTTAATCAGTAATCATCTAAAGAATCACTTATGTAAGCTGCAACTATTCAAAAACTCACCACATCTCTCTAATCTCTCACATTTTAATAGCTCATATAATTCCTAACCTAATCAACTAAATAATCACTTAATTGGAAGTTGTAACCATTAAAAAACTTATCACATCTATGTACCAAGTCTCACAATACTAATATTGATACCTAACCTAAAAGAATGTATAACTCTAATACTAACACCTATCATAAATTACTTATACACATTGTGTTTTTTTTCTGCATGAACAAAACTCACTTAAAAAAAAACATTTTTTTTCTTCGTTTTTTGTATAGCACTATGATGCTTGTTGTAAAGATAATAAAACGATCGTTAATTTGGTGTAAAAATTTTTTTCAAAAAAATGTCATACATAAAAGTTACTAACATTTAAAAATTGTGAGCGGAAAATAAGGAAAAAATAAAGATAAAAACATTAATTAACATATTTAAAATTTTAAAATAATAATTAACAGTTCACTAACATTTAAAAAACGTGAGAGGAAAATATATTAATTAACATATTTGAAATTTTAAGATAATATAGATATAGATTTTATTTAAAAAACAAAATAAATAAATTTAAAAGAGAGCTTCACATATTACCACGTGACACATTCAAAGAGGGGTTGAGACCACTATTGAATGTCACATCATCTAACTTCAATTCTTTTATATATAGTTATAGATAGATTATAAATTATAAATTATAGATTAAGCCTTTATTATTATTCTTTATTGTTTATTGGGGGCTGTTTAAATGCATAAATGATAGTAACAAGTGGATTCGTGTTTTGGAAGATAATGGATGGGTGAATTTGTTATAATCATGTGTGAAATTCTTCTGTCCAGCTGGTTTGAGGTGAGAGGGTTTACCTCTTCAGAGGGTTTCCGTCCGGGGTTGGTCACATGTTCGATTCTCGTCCATCGAAAAATTATACCCATTAAGGTTGAAAGGGCCCAACGTGTGGGATGACTCGAACTTGTGACCCAGAGATTGTTAGGACACTAGGATTTCACCATTGAACTACGCATTTAAAAAATGTGTGAAATTCAGAATTTGGTTAAACCACCTGTAGTCGGGCCTTATCTTGGGCGTGAATCAAAAGATAGCGCCCCCAACACCATTACATGAGGGCGCTATCTTTCCAAAATCTTTTTCGGCGCGAGGATGATAGCACTGTGTAACACAAACTCAAACCAATGGGATCTTGACACCTCACCTCTTCCAACGTTCCTTTTTTAACCAGGGGCGCCATCTTTTTCCCACTACCACTACACCCCATTTTCACTTCAAGCCCCATGCTGACTCAGCTGCCACGTAGACCAATCAGAATTAGAGGCCTTATGTTTTTCCCTTCCCCACTACACATGGTCTTAGGTGATGTTTCTAAAGTCTCTTGTAACGTATGTGCTTCTTAGAGGTGATTAGAATAAGGGTTAGTTACCCTTATGGTAACTAGGGTGTTCCCAGTATGGTTTTGACAGTTTTGAGTCAAATAATGAGCCAAACCATCTGTTGCGGTTTTCAATAATCGAAAATAGAAACTCAACCATTAAAAACTAAAACCAAACCAAACCAAACCATTACTAACGGTTGGTTGGGTTGCAACCAGCCATATTCACATGAATCTAATCTGCTATAGACCAAGATGGTTAAGTGTGTAGCAATCAAGGATTCAAGGGATACTTGTAGTGAATGATATAGAACAGAAAACTATCACAGACGAACTATGTGCAGACTCTAATTTTTGAAATAGCCTTTAGTTAAATCCAACACTGTTTATTTTTTATTATTTTTTTTTACAAATAATTGGTACTATTCATTCAACGATAAAATGACAAATTACATAAAAATTTGAAATAGCCAAATACATCCTTAGGCTACGGTTTTATACGACCAGTTTATATGCTAATAGCCTGATATCCCCAACAAAATTACAGGCTGAAAGCGCTACCAGCTATGCAAACAACCGAGATAACTGATCCGCATGTGACAATCCAAAGAGCTCGCAACAGGCAATAAGTGAAGCGCAACCAACTAAATACAGTTTGTCGAAAACAGGTTTCCTCACGCTTCAAATGCCACGCAAAGCTCGAAAGAATCCACATACACAGGGGCTGGTTCTATGTTTAATGCACAAAATTCCCAAAGAAGCTATACCGATAAGAAAAAGGGTTATTGAACTTTGTATGCAAAGATGACGACGATGTCGTGCCAAGCTTCATGTATATTACCCACATTGAATTTATGTTAGCATCTTCAGTATCTAATAGTTAAACTCATATTTATGATTTTGGTTTTGGGTTAAAACTGAACTGCAAGAGAATCATCAAAAAAGATTATGTTTTATTATATAACCCCAAAGGCGAGTTTACGAGAAACCCTTTCAGTAACAGTATTCAAGATTGGTAAAATTGACCTCAAAATTTGGTCTGAATCAGCGAGCTCGAGCCACAAACGCCAGAGAAGCAGCCGCTGCTAAAAGGGTCGTTGCAGATGACACCATTGTCCAGAACCCCTTCTCCTTTTCGGCAGAGGTTTTAACCTGCTCAAGTTGCGTCTTCATCTCTTCTAATCTACTCTCTTTATCTCTGAAAGCTTTCTTAATCGCATCAAACCCTGCTACATGCTCTTTTATCCCTTCTTCCACGCCATTTTCTTGATCAAGATCGCCGTTTCCATCACACAACAACACTGTTTTATTCAAGATATTCAAAACCTTCTTTGCGTTAGCTTCTGCTGCATTGAGTTTACCGTCGTATTCTGTTCTACTTTCAGCAAACCCTGCTTCTAGATCAGCCACTTCCTTCGCCAACCCTGCACATCGATCTTCCAAACGCTTCTTTTCTCCTAAATGTTCCCCGTTTTCTGCTGTCAAAGTAGCTAACTTCTCGTGCAGATCTTCCATTTCCTTTTTCATTCCTGTAATCGTCTGTCTAAAATCATCTGTTATTGCTTTTTGATCATTAAGTTGCTTAAGAGCTTCGTCTCTCTCCATTGCAGCTTGATCAAACGACGATTTGTACCTTCCTGCTTCAACCTCTAACTCCTTAACTTTCTCAGTTTGTTCTGCACTCGACATCTCCAGCGATGAAATCAGGTCTTTAAACGCGCCTAACTGTTCGTCTTTCTTAGCAATTTCACTCTCCCTTTCTATCTTCACATTCTCCAATTCGGTTTTCTCTTGAACAATCTCCTCACACGTAAGCTTCTGCTGCTGCAACTCTTTCTTCGCATCCTCCAAATCTTTAGCAACCAAACTCTTTTCATTATCCAAATGCTCAATACGCCTTTCTGTTTCCTTCTTTTCTTCAACCAATTTACTGATTTCAATCTTCATCTCCTCTTCATTTTTCGAACTGGCAGCGTATTTCTTCTCCAAAACAGCGTATTTCTCCAGCAATGCTCCCTCCTCGATTTGCATACTCTCTACCAACTTCTTGAGCTCATCCACAGAAGCTTGCAACTCTGAGTTCTTACCTGAAAGAGTTCAAAAGAACTGAGAAACTGCATTGGTAAAATGTTATTTCTCCTGTACTAACAAATTAATTATAATGATAAACATTAATAACCATCCTTATATTCAAGCAAGAGTTAGAATCTATACTTAATAAATAAGTAAACATGTTGCACCAACTGTCACAATTCTGTGAGCCCGAGATTCTTTTTCATGTTTCTCTTAACTCACGTATTTGTATTCTATTTCTTATTTTAAAAAGTTATTACAAAAACTCAAAAAGGTCAATAATAATAATAAAACCTAAACGTAATTTCAATCATATTTTACCTCAAAATATCGTTTTATAATTCCTATATCTTCAATTCTTCATCACTAACTATTTTAAGGTTGTAGAAGGCGCTAGGCAGGCGGTGGGTCTAGCCTAGGGACTAGGCGGAATCAAGCGTTTTGGAAATTTTATACGTATTTTATATATATACACCTTGGTTTTAAAAAGCGCTAGGCGCACAAAAGCGACGACGTCTAAGCGCATCGCGCGAAGCGCAAAGCGCAAAAAGCGTGGGATTTTCGTACCCGAAGCGCACACTAATTATATAAATTTTTTTATATATCCCATATATATTCCATGAGTTTTTAGCTTCATTTACTCAAAATATAGCTATAAATAAGGTTTTTATGTGATTTTACCTATATGTACAAGCCAAAAACACCAAGGTACAACATTTTTATGCATAAAAAATGCCCAGAATACGTGAGGCGCGCGCCTCAGGCAGAAAAGCGCCTGAAATTTGACAAAAAAGCGCCTGAGGCGCGCGCCTTTGGGAAAAAGGATAGGCGCAAAGCCCTGAGGCGCCCTAGGCTGCGCCTTGCGCCTAGGCGCGCCTCAGACGCGCTTTTTAAAACCCAGATATACACATAGATTTAGGTGTTTTTTGAAAATATGTTAAGATTATACACATAATACTTAGATATATACACATAATACTTAGAAATTTCTAGCATTTAAAAAAAACAGCGCCTAGGTTCGCCTAATCACCAAAACGCCTAATCCCCCGCCTAGGGCAAAATACCACTAAATGACCTGGCCTAGGGCAAAATACCACTAAATGACCTCGCCTATGGCAAAATTCCACTAGATGACCTCGCCTAGCGCCTAGGCCGACTTTTACAATACTGGACTATTTAATAATTCTTTTATTCAACCCGGGCCCTACACATGTTTCTAAACTAATAATACCTAACAAACACACTCAACGATAAACGACAAATCAAATAACGATAACAATAACAATAACAATAACAATAACAATAACAATAAGTCTATAACAAATAGCATTACCATCTAGTATGACCTTCTCATCCGCGATCGCCTTCTTCTCTCCACTTACTTTCGCAATCTCCACCCGCAATTCATCAACCACACGATTCCCCTCAACCAAACTTGCCTTAACATCCTCCTTCTCCTTCATCACCGACTCAATCCGCCTCGCACTTTCCACATTCTCCGTCTCCAACCTCTCACATTCCCCCTTCAATTCCCCAACCTCTTTAACAACCCTAACTTCCTTCCCCTCCATTTCCCTAACCCTCTCTACCAATCTATCCACCTCTCGAATTTGCTCATCCAACCGCGCCTTAATCGCATCCCTCTCCTCACTAACCCGAGCCGAAACGCCTCTTTCCTCATCAATCTTATTCAAAACCTCATCTAACTGTCTATTCAAATCCCTAACTTCCAATTCCTTCTCTTTTACCAAATCCATCACCACTCCTTTCTCTATTTCTAACCTCACCGCCTGTTCGGTTAATAAACTCATTTCGGATTTCAATGACTCGTTATTCATAACTGACTGAGTCAACTCAGATTGTAAATTACCGTTAGATTGAAGCAAAGATTCAAGTTGTTCACGATTCTCTTTGGTTTCTTTGAGTAAGAGTGTGTTGAGTGATTTAAGGCTATTAACCTTTTCAGAAACAGTGTCTGCATTATTATTATTATTATTGTTATTATTATTATTATCTATGGGTTTGTGGGGGTTGTTTTCTTGTTGGTTGTCAGGACTCTGAATGGCCATTGATATTGGTTTAGTGGGGATTGGAGATGAGAGGTTTGGAATGTATTGACGGTGAATGATATGTGTGGTTTGGGATAAGGAAATAATAATAATAATATTAGGGTTTTAAAATGAAGGGTTTATACTTTATTGATCCAAGAATCAAGAAATGCATGCACCTGAGAAAGGGGAGGGATAATATTCAAAATGATATATCGGTTATTTTGAGAATTATCTTCTGTAATATATAAATAAAACCTATCGTGAGACACTTGGCACTTTCTCAGAGCTTCTTATTTTGTTTTCCCGCCTTTTTTTCTTTTCCTTATTTTCCTCACAAAGCTTAACAAAAAAGTTTGATCCCTTCATTCTTATCATCAAGGCAAATTTATATTTTTCTTTTAATATTATACATTTATTCTCTATCTGAATACTTTAATTATCATTGAGGTTTGATTTTGATTAGGGTTTTTTTATCTCCTTTATAACATGTGCTGCAAATAATTTGAATTAAGTCTTTTGATGTTAATGTTCTTGATAAAAAAACATATATCTAATTTTATCTCTTAAACAAAATATGCCATTTTATTTTTGTTCAAACCGTGTAATACACGGGACTTTAACCTAGTATTTTAATAACCTAAACTATTTGTCTAACATTTGTATCTCAGTTGGTTGGTTGGCCTAAGTTTTCTTTGGGAGGCTTAGGTTCAAGAAATGCATGCACCGGATACTAGGGGGAGGGATAATATTCATCTATGAAAGTACTCATGTGTTTTACGCGTTTATTATCTTGCATAGTGTAAAATAAATAAGAAGGTGAGAAAATACATCACGAACTATATAACATAGATCATGAAATATGACACAATGAGTAACACAGTGCCGAAAAATATAACACAATGCTGAAGAAACTAGACACAATGAATTGAAAAAATGACACAATGATGAAAAAAAGAAAAAACACAATGGTACATAAAAGACACAATGATATAACGGATATTCTAAAAACTACAAGCTAAAACCCAAAAAACTAAAGACCTAAAAACTAACGTCGTATGGTTCGATAAGATGGTTCCAATGCCGCTTGAATGAGTTCAATCGGAGTCCGTTTAATAGCCTTCATACGACTTCCTATTTTTCTTTCACTATGTATTTGATCCTAACCCTATGGGTCACAATATATAACACATAATATTGAGGAGAAAAGACATCATGAATCTATCTCTATATCTATACTACATTATAAGACTATCCGTTGTGGGTAGAGGTGAGCGAGGGCTTTATCCAATAATATTTTTCCACGTCAACTCATACGTGGCACTGGTTAGCGGCCGGCGACTACTCGCGTGTGGGTGTTATGGGTAAGGGCTAGCGGGTTTTTTTTACCAATTATATTTAATTATTTACCACAATTTTTTTTTATAAAAATTAACATTAAACTAAAATAAAATAAAAAACACAAACATTACACTAAAAAAAAGGAAAATTTTAATTAGACAAAAAAAAAAATTACACTAGACAAAAAAAATTACACTATTAAAAAAAAAAAAACAAAGCACATGATCATAAATAAAAAAAACCCTAGCCACGTAGAAGATTTGCCGAGCGCATCATTTGTCACGCCGATTCGTTGGAAAAGTTGTGGCCACGAACGCAATGATACTCCCAGCGAGTAAAGGTGAGGACCACGTCTTCTGCTTCACCGGGCAAATCTCTCTGGACCTCTCTGTACGCGACTTCGAAGACTCGACACTTGGATTGCAAGTCTCCAAACTTGTGGGAGATTGAGTCGTTGGTACGGTTGGTACCCCCGACAAGGGTACTAAACTCGGGCAAGACCCTATGCCACTGTGGTCCGCGGCCTCGTGGGCTAGCTCCGGCACCATGCACTTGTTGATACGCGATCACGAGTGCAAGTTCCTCCTATTCGGTCCATGGCGCCATATTGATGTTGGATTGTGAAAATTAGGGTTAGAGAATTTTAAAGAAAAGTAGAAGAAGAAGGTTGTGTGATTTTTTTTTTGTTTGGGTAAATATATAGGGGGGATAATAAATAAAGTGGGTGAAAGTTTAATTTTTGAATTTGAAGTGGCCGCTAACGGACGCGAGCCGAGTCACTACCTATAGCGGCAGACTGTTCGCTGACTGGCTCGCGTAACTTCGTTGTCGGTCACGCCCTATCGCGTCAGCCACGTGGAATAATTTGTGGCTCGCGGCAGCCAGCTCGCAGGCCACAACGGTCAGTCTAAAGGAGGAAAGATGCCTGGAAATATCATTTTACTAGAATTTTAAGATGGCATAGGAAAATTCTCATGCTTAAAACCAAAATGTCATGTGATTTTTTCCTTTTCTACCCTTCATGCAAAACCTACATGTACATATTCTTTTATCATTACATCCGATTAACATTAATCTATATCTATAATCTAACAAAATTAAGTAACTACTACATTTTATTAAAAAATTGCAATTTTATATATAAAAAAATTATATATAACAAAATTATACAAAAATGTTTGTACACATACAAATATATACCTATACACCTTAAAAAGATTGTAAGAATCAATAAAAGTCAAACTTTACGTAAAAAAAAAAAATTAATTTTGTGATACCTTTTCTTAAAAAAAAAGTGTGCGCATGAATTGGTTCACGAACCTAAACCGAACCGAAACCAGTATTTCAAAATGGCAAAACCGGGGTCGAACTGAATCGAAACTGGTTCAGACACGAACTGGCACCAAACACGAACCGGTTTGGGACCGGTTTGGTTCCTAGAAAAAAAAAACGATTTGTGCACGTCTATGAAGTTCTCAGGTTGGGATGTTTTATGTGGAATATTTTCAACTAACCTAACTTCCAACTTCACTTTCCGATGCCACTGATAGAAATTTATGGTGCACTTGATTAGCAGTTGTATTGCATTGCTTTTATCATGTGGAAAAAGCTATGAGTATGCTTCTTTACAGGTTGATTACATATGAGCCGTTTCAACCTCCTCTTAATGTGGATCTTATAAAGGTGTTTTCTTCTCCTCGGCAATCTCTCCAGATTTAACACTTTCAACATATTGAGTAGGACTATTAGTATAATAATAGTTGCTAATGAATCAACACGCTACTTCCAATTTTTTTTACCGGTATGTAGGTCAAATTGCATATGGTATATAGAACGTAGCATGCTATCCTGTCTCCTTGTAGCCTTTAAAATATTACCCCACTACGAAGCACATGTGCTTACACACACACACACACACAAAAACATACACCTTACATATTGATTCTTTTAATCGTTTTAAGGTTTGAATTATGTTTCTCCATGTATTGTCAACCCCGCCGCAACGTGCGGGTTCCCTGCTAGTCACTAAAATGACACAATGATGAAAATAATAAATTAGATAATACACAATGATCTAAGACAATTTTTAAAAACTAGAAGCTAAAATTCAAAATAAATAAATAAATAAATCGAAAACCTGATATCGTATGGTTCGATGAGACGGTTTCTATGTCGCTTGAATGAGATTAATCGGAGTTCGTTTGATATCCTTCATACGACTTCCTATTTTTATTGTGTATTTGATCATAACCATATAGCTTATTGTTAACTTTTTAAAGAATACATTTGCGTCACGTGGTGGAAATTTGGTCGGTATTGATATTGATTTGTTAAGGTACTATTTTTAATAGAACTTTGTTTCAACAAATGTATATAGAAACGTTAAGAAATTAATATTAAACACAGTCATGTATTCTGTTTTTTTTTTTCAAAAAAGATAACACATGTGAGTTATTAAAGGAAGACCAACTTAAATAAAACCAAATGAGTTATAAGCGTATATTATTTAGAGTACTAGTAGAGTGCTCGCGCGATGCAGCGGGAAACACAAACACTTCTAAGGGTGTGTATAGTTTCGTTAAGTTCGATTATTAGACTCAACCGAAACTAAAATCAAAAGTCATCAATTAGTCAATCTTAGTAAACAAATGGTTCCTTGGTTCGGTTAGTATTGTTGGATTATCGGTTTTTAGTTCGATTTAGTTAATTTTGGTGAATAACAAAAACGTTGAGTTTGTTCATTTATGTTCGGTGGGAAGTTCGTTTATGTCGTTTATTTAATAAACGAACAAACACGAAGAACATGAACAAACGTTGAGTTTGTTCATTTATGGCCGTGAACGTCCGTTTATTTTCGTTTATTTATGTCCGTTTATGTTTATTAACATAAATTGGGCTTTGGCTACTTGTATAAATATATAACCAATTAGTAATTGGGTTTTTTCAGTAATACAAAATCATTCACATTTATTATGTTCGTGAACGTCCGTTTATGTTTGTTCGTGAACTGTTCATTTTGGTTTTAAACGAACGAACATAAACGAATAAGAACATAACAAATTTCTTAATGAACGAACATGACAAAAATGTGTTTTATTATGTGTTCGTGTTCGGTTAAAATTAAATGAACAAACACAAACATCGTGTTCGTTTGATTCGTTTACAGGCCTAGATATAAAAGGTAAAAATTTCAAAACCCCCTCTATTTATACCGCCATTACAATTCATAAACATATCTACTCAGCTTCAAACCAGATTAGAGTATAATTTGCTATATACTTTTAATTAAAAATTTGTTTTTTACGAGATTAATAATATCTAGGGGTGAAGAATAATTGAATCTCAACCGAAATCGAACAAAAACATACAAAACCGAACTGAAAATTAACCAAAACTGAGTTAACCTAATATCGGTTATTTTTGTACCCTAAGTTAACCAAAATTAACAAACCAAAACTGAACCATTCATACAATTATATCTTTTATACATCCATTACATGTATTTATACCTTCATTTCATGTGCTTCTAAGCAAAATTAAAGTTTGGTTTTGGTCATTAACCAAAATTAACTAAACCGAACTAAAAACAACAATCTAACCAAATTGACTGAACCAATTAACCGGTTGGTTAACATGATCGATAAACCGATAATGTCGATTTTTGTTCCGGTTGAGGCTTATAACCGAACTGAACCTAACCCAACCATGAACCATTAGAAGTGTCTATGTTCACTACCACATCGTGCGGACACGCTGTTATGAATATATTAATGGGTTTGTTTTAGTTTAACTAATTTGGGTTAACTAAGGATATAAAAAGAAAATGATAACCAGTTTTAAGTTAAATCAGATTTTTCAGTTTTCAATAGATTTTGGTTTAATTTTGTCTGTTTTTCTTGTTTGGCTTCGGTGAACGGTTTAGTTATTGCTCACTCTTAGATATTGTTAATCACGTAGCACATAAAAGATTTTTAAAATAAAAAAATAGTAATACTATACTCAAATTAAAGATAATAAAATGCTCATTATTATGATGTAATTTTTTTTTATAAAAGTATAAATGCATGCAAAAAAATATGATTATTTAAAAATCATAGAGGATGGTTTGCTTAAAATAAGGAAAAAAAGTTTAATTTAATAATTTAAATAAGCAAAAGTTAAGTAAAGTTTAAGAGATTAAAGTGTAACTAAGATAGGGTATTAAAATGTAAATAATGTATGAATGATTATTTTACCCTCATTTCAAGGTTATTAATGAAAAATAAGTTCTTAACTTTTGGATATCTTAAACTACCATTCCCTCATGCATTATAATATAGTATAGATATAGATAAGTTGTGATTGATAAAATATATGTTACGTATTATTCACTCTCCAAGTCTTTTCGTATGTATAACTAGTGTGGATTTACCGGAGCTACGCGGCGTGAATTCAATCAGTTGGTATCGATTACTTTTGTTACGGGACCTGCATTCGTTATATCAACCGAAAGCCAAAAGATATCGACTCGTGTTTTACATCGATTAAAATAAATAAAAATGGTTATCGATACCAGTACCAACATTGTTCGGTTGGGATCATACCATTTGTTTCGATATTGATACATTTCTAAAAATCGGTATAGTTTATGACAACAAGAAATAAATAATTCTGGACACAACTCATACGATACAAAAACAAAGTGTTGTGTACAACAATTTCATTACCCAAAAAGTTGTCTTAAGGAACTAAAATAATAAAGTCATGTAAGAAAAAAATAGAAAATAAAGTCGTGTAAATAAAAAATGAATGTTATGTTTCACATCCATTGAAAACTATAACAACAAATACTGATACATGTATTGATTTTGTTCGTCAGGTACAAAAAGACTACTTTGAACACAACGCCATTTTGAGTAAAATTTATATCGAAACGTCGAGAAAAAAAATTAAACACAACTACGCATTTGCTTTAAAAAAAATTAAAAAACACATGTTAGAAAATAAAAGTTAGATTGGTAAAAACTGAATGGGTTAAAAGCGTAGACTATAAGGATAAGAGGTATATAAATAGTATAAGAGGTAGAAATGAAAATCGAAAACAAATAAAAATAAAACTGTTACTTAGTTTTTTAACATATAGTAATCGTAACATTGAAGCATCCTATATTCCAATCCCATCACTCAACATAGCTATCGGCTTTACCCATTTTGGCCATATTGCAAGTCCCTAGTTATATACTATTATAAATAGTATTAAAAAGCAAAGATTCGTGTGAGTGCAGTTTACTGTTACGCTCATTACAACCCTCCAATGCGTACGTACAACTCACGTCTAATTCTGTCTCTCTCCTCTGTTACAATCCATCTTTTCTTTCTTACCATGCTTTTCATATGCTTTATTTCCAACAGATCCTCTTCCTTCAGTATAACCGGCGGCCATGGCCTCCGGTCGTTCGTCGACGGAAGGGTGGTGGCTGCAATGGCACGTTGTTGGTGGTGCTATTTAACACGGAGGAACTGAGGTGGAGGCGGTGGCTGCGGTGGAATCAGTGTCAGCGGAAGAATGGTCAGCTTCCCTCCCTGGCCACGGAGAAAGAGAAGACCGCCCACCGTCGGAGACGTTAGGGTTCGAAATAACACCCAGATCCGGCCGTCGGTGACCTACAGCGACATGCAAAGTATTGTGGTGCTTTCCCGACGCCTGCGATGATGAATCCGGATTGCTAACGGTTGCGATGACGGATCTAAACGAGATCCGCTACAAAGAAACCTGATCTTAATCTACAGTGGTGAGCTAGGATTTTTAGAGAACCGGTGAAAAAGACATTTGAACTTGGGGAACGATTGTCGTGGTGGTGGCTGCGGCAGCCGTGTGGTGATGGAGGAAGGGTGGCGGCGGCAATGTCTGATGGTCGAGATGGTGTGTGAGGGTAGTTGAGACGAAGATTTGTGTTCTTCTCTCGGTCGGTAGTGAAAATTAGCAAAGAGTTTTTTTATATATACAAACTTCTTCTATATGAATATACAAGATCATTCAAACACTGTACAATTTACATCCTTTTCAATTTGCTTAAGTTTAGTCACGATGCAATTACTTTTTTATTTTATAAATTATAAAATCCTATTTGTTACTACACAATTCATCTCTTTGAAAATAAATGAAGGATGTAAACGCTGCTACGAGGTTGGTGTTGCTAGCGTGGGCGAGCAACCAAAGCCACCACTCCCCATAGTCTAATGTCATCATTGTAGTGTAATCGCATTGGTATTTATATATGGTCGCTGCGCCACGGGCTCGCGGGGCAACGCCCGCGGGCAAATTACTAGTTAATATTATATACTACTAGGTGAAATTTCGTGTGAAAACACGGGAACGCTAAATCCAACTAAAGCTGAAAATCCATTAATTGGTTGTTGTGCTTCTGGCTTTAGTAATCACTGATAAATGAAATAGTTGATTGGAAACCACTGATGAATCGGTAACCACTAATGAATGAATCAGCTGATGATTATCCACGGATGAAGCAAGCAACAGAGGATGAAACAAACTTCTGATGACAACAGTGGTTTGCATTCAACAGGTATTGTCATCAGAAGTTTGTTTTTAGAGTAGACCCATTGAACAGAATAGACCCATTAATAATAAAACACTCGTTTTTTTTTCGTTCTTTGTATAGCACTATGGTACTCGTTGGAAAAATAATAAAACGCTCGTTAATTTAATGTAATTTTTTTTTTCAAAAAAAGTGTCGTTTAAAAAAGTTATTAACATTTAAAAATCATGGGGGAAAGTGCATGTGCAGAAAAAATAATTTAATAGTAGATGGAGTATCCATGACCCATCTAAATGACACAGTAAAATGAGCGGGAAAAATTAAAGAAAGCTCTCATAAGGAGCCATTTGTCCTCGTTAGCTTTCATTTATATATTATAGAAGATAGAAGATTAACATGCAAAATGAAATGAAATGAATAGTGCTTGAAATGTGTTTGCTCCTCATTTGATGGCCTTTCCAATCAGATTATCCCACACAAAGACTTCATATGGATACCACGTGGAGAAAATGCTTGACACGTTCATTCACACGTATTCACTCTCGGTGATTTAAAAACCAGAGAGAATACATTTCTCTTTCAGTCTTTCTTCTTCCGATTCCTTTGTCGGATTCCATCAAAGGCGTGTCCTCCGATGTATAGTCTATCTTTTTCGTCTTCGATTATCTATATTGTTTGCACATTTCACCACCGCCATCTACAAGATTGGTGACCACCGTCTTATAAAGTTATCATGAAAGAAACAAAGAAAAAGAGTGACTTTGAAGAGAATTGGGTCGCCGGCCACCGTATACGACGGCGGCGGCACCAACTAATCCGGCGTGTGAGGTAACTTAACTTGAAGATCGTAGGGTAATAAAGCTACTTTAGGTCGTTTCAGCCGTTTTAAAAGCTTTCACGGAACAACATGTTGCGACGATTGTTGTTATGATCCCCCTGCTTCTGATGAGGAGGGGCCACCTCTATGCATTTGTTGACCCTAACCAAGCTTAAAAATAGAGAGGACTGTGATATGTTCAATTTTTTTTCTGCTTATCTTTGCAAAGAACACTCTTTCTTTTAGTCTTTGTGGTTTTATACTATTATTGATTCTTTTGTAATTATATTTATTATATTTAATTGCTTCCTGCTTCAGGGATTGAACCGGTACATAGGCAGGAAACACCTAAAGAGGAAAGCCTTCCTATCTCACCCCAACCAATTAAGCTAGGGGTAATGTCTAGAACATATTTTTTGTAACATGAAAAGCTATATATATATATATATGGTCAAGATCGTGTACAAAGTGTTTTCTTTTGAGAAGTGTGAGAAGTATTAAAAATTGATACTTAGGCATCATTTTTTGAACTTAGTCGTGATGTTTTGGATTGTTATGCCTATAAAAACACCAAACATAACAATATAAAACCGAAACCAATGTATTTTAGGCTTAAAACTTAAAACACCATGCTAAGAACATTAGCAGTGTGTTTTAAGCGTTAAGTAGTGTGCTTTAGTTGTTTTTTAAATTTAATGACTATAATACATTGTATTGTGTTTTAGATTGTTGTGTTTGGTGTTTTTCAAGTTAAAACAACCTAAAACATCATTCCTAAATCCAAAACATGATGTCTACATGTCAATTCTTAGTCCTTCTCACACTTCTCATGAAAAATGTACTTTGTACAGGATCCTAAACCTATATATATATATATATATATATATATATATATATATATGTTGGATTACTTACAGTAAAATGGAGACCGATCAGATTCTGCAAAAAGGAACAAACAGGGAAAATAAAAAGGATTAACAGAACCGGGCTTGTGTTTGACACAATTCCCTTAAACAGATTCGTCGTCTGTTCCCAGGGTACACCGGTTCAACAGTGACGGTGCACTGCGGACTATCTCACTTGCCTGAAAAGAAACCGGAACTGGACTGGTACTGGAACTTGTTGCTGCAATAAGACAGATGTGAGAGTATATGTTTCTGTGTGTGTTGTGTTCTGCACACAAGTCTGTATTATATACTTGAACAACCAAACTGTTGGAAGCTGTTCAGACTCTAATTAATCACGCGTATTAAACACCATTATTATGATGTTAATTGCTGGTGATAATCAAGAGTTGCAACTGTTGGAAGATGAAGGCAAAGAGTTCTTTCTAGAACAATCAGCTACATTGTGCAAAAATTAAAACAGACATCAAAAACCAGTCTCGCACGGACCCGGGTTTTTCGAGCTGCATTCGTGTCCGCAGGTCGTGCGGGCGCCACGTTGGTTCAAGGATTTTTCCGAGCCAGAACCCATTTTTGCACCCCCCCTGCGCGCGGGTAGGAGTCAGAGGATAATATAACTTTAACAATTTAATTCCTCCATTCCAACTTTACCTTATAAAGTCTTCCAACTTTCATCTTCCCACCAATGTGGGACACAACCAACTCACACACTTAACTCACATTCACTTCTATAATTTTCCAACAATCCCCCACATGAATGGGAGTTATTTCCAGAAACAATCTCGTTCCGATTAAATTTCAACAGTTGAGTTTTGCATACGATAGGTAGGTGTGACCCTTTGAACCTTCGCTTATGAAACGCACTTAGCCTACTGGAACGCGATGTCTTTGAACTCGTCTGCCGTTTGTGTAGACGACAATACGCTTCACACAAAACTCTCCCTGACAACGTCAAGTCCTCATAGTTGTGTCCGTTATGGTCATGGACACGTGCCTGGTTCTGCGAGAGCTATTAAGTATTGTGCCCCAACAATACCCTTCGAAGCGACCCCACTTCTCTCTCACATAGGTGATCTACTGGGACTGGTTACCTCAGTCAGATCATTAAAAGCTATAAGCTTAACCTCAACCTTGTCACTTTTTAGGAATGGACTAGGAAGCTTATTAAATCTCATAGTAAACTCCCTTTTTAATATGTGGGGTTTTCACCAACTCTCCCCCACAGTGACCTTCGCCAGTTCATACAATTAGGTTGTCCTATTGAACTCAGATCTTGGGATCTCCAGTCAGCTGAGTTAGGTTTCCTTCGCATAAACCTAGCCTTTCATGGGCTTTAGTCCCATTCCCATTGACGACTTCTGAACTAACTCTCTGCTTAAGCCTTTCGTTAGCGGATCCGCGATGTTATCCTTTGACTTCACATAGTCAACAGTGATAACTCCTGTAGAGATTAGTTGTCGTACCGTCTTATGTCTACGTCTTATATGCCTGTTCTTACCGTTATACATTGTGCTACGAGCTCTGCCAATTGCCGATTGGCTATCACAATGTATGCATATGGCCGATGCCGGCTTCGGCCATCTTGGTATATCCTCAACAAATTGACGTAGCCATTCTGCCTCTTCACTCGCCTTATCTAAGGCAATGAATTCCGATTCCATCGTGGATCTAGCAATAACAGTTTGCTTAGATGATTTCCACGATATTGCTGCACCACCAAGCGTGAATACATACCCACTTGTCGCTCTGGAATCATTTGTGTCAGATATCCAATTTGCATCGCAGTAACCTTCAATAACTGCTGGATATCTACTATAATGCAGCCCGTACTCTCGTGTGTATCTCAAGTACCGAAGCACCCGTGTCATGCAACCCCAATGAGTTAAACTTGGGTTGCTCGTGTATCTACTTAGCTTGCTTACAGCATATGCTAAGTCTGGTCTGGTACAACTCATCAGATACATCAAGCTGCCAATAATTCTTGAATACTCTAATTGATTAACAGGCTCTCCTCGATTTTTAGCTAGATGTTGACTCGTGTCAATGGGAGTTCTAGCCACATTAGAGTCATTTGCATTGAACTTCTCAAGAATTTTGTCCACATAGTGAGACTGACTTATCACAAGTCCATTCTGGGTTCGTGTGATTTGTACTCCCAAAATCACATCCGCTAATCCCATATCTTTCATGTCAAACCTTGCTTTCAGGACGTCCTTTGTAGACTTTATCATTTTCTCATTACTACCAGCAATGAGCATGTCATCCACATACAAACACAAGATGACATATCCGTCTGGTGTGTCTTTCACATACACACACTTGTCACATTCGTTGATTTTGAACCCAGAATCAAGCATGACATGATCAAACTTTTGATGCCATTGTTTTGGAGCTTGCTTCAAACCATATAAAGATTTTACAAGCTTGCATACTTTCTTTTCTTGTCCCTTGGCTATGAAGCCCTCGGGCTGTTCCATGTAAATCTCCTCCTCTAGATTTCCATTCAAGAAAGCCGTTTTCACATCCATTTGGTGAATTTCCAAATTTCTAATGGCTGCAATGGCAAGTACCATCCTGATGGATGTTATTCGCGTGACAGGCGAATATGTGTCAAAATAATCCAAGCCTTCTCGCTGTTTATATCCTTTGATCACCAACCTTGCCTTATACTTATCAATGGTGCCATCTGGTTTCATCTTCTTCTTGAAGATCCATCGATATCCTAGTGGTTTGCATCCCGCAGGAAGATCCACTACTTCCCAAGTGTGATTTTGTAAAATAGAATCTATTTCACACTTTATGGCCTCCTTCCACTGAGGTCCATCCGAGGAATTTACCGCTTCTTGGTAAGTTTGTGGTTCCTCCTCGACCACATAGGTGAGGAAATCTGGACCAAAGGATTTTTCAGTCCTTTGTCTTTTACTCCTTCGGATTTCACTTTCATCTAATTGAGGTTCATCATTTGCAACCTTTTCTCTTGAACCACCTTCCCTAGTTGAATTTGATGGGCCCGGTTCATCCTCTAGAACACTATCATCAATTGGGCTTTGTGAGCCCAACTTAGGCCTATCCAAGCATGGAAATATGTGCTCGAACCAAGAAGCATCCTTAGATTCCAATATAGTGCCGTTAGACACTCCAGGATTCTTCGAGTCATGCACAAGAAAGCGAAGTGGACCACCCAAACGAGTGTATCCAATGAGCACACAATCTATAGTTTTGGGTCCTATCACAAGACGCTTTGGTGGTGTCACTACCACCTTAGATAGGCACCCCCACACTCGCAAGTGATTATATGATGGTTTGACTCCTGTCAACAATTCATATGGTGTTACATCTTTCTTTTTACGGGGAATTAAATTTAGAATGAAATTTGCTGATAACAGCGCTTCCCCCCACATGTCCTCGCTCACCCCCGAGCTTATCAACATGGCATTCATCATTTCTTTCAACGTTCTATTTTTACGTTCTGCTATGCCATTTGATTGTGGTGAGTAAGGAGGTGTGAGCTCATGTATGATTCCACTTTTTGCACAAAGATCAGCAAAAGGTGAAACATATTCACCACCTCTATCACTCCTCACCTTTTTTATTTTCCGGTTAAGTTGATTTTCAACTTCGGCTTTGAACACAACAAATTTGTCAATAGCCTCGTCCTTACTCTTAAGTAAGTACACATAGCAAAATCTTGTGCTATCATCAATAAATGTTATGAAATATTTGTTCCCACCTCTAGTAGGAATAGATTTCAAATCACACAAATCTGTGTGGATCAAATCAAGAGGACCGGTGGTTCGTTCAACCTTTTTGAATGACGTTCGTGTTTGTTTTGCCTCGACACAGGTTTCACACTTATGATTTGAGTCAATTTCAATTTTTGGTATGCTATTCAATTTAATTAAATGTCGAATGGAATTAAAATTCACATGACCTAGTCTACCATGCCAAACATTAGAGGACTCAAGCATGTAAGCAGAATTATCGTTATTCATTCCATTCATCACAGTTACATTTAACTTAAACATACCATTAAGGGCATAGCCCTTACCAACATACATACCACCTTTGGTCAACACGACCTTATCAGACTCAAACACCATTTTGAACCCAAACTTGTTCAACTGCCAACCCGACACAAGATTCTTACGAATCTCAGGAACATACAACACATTAGACAGAGTAAGTTCCTTTCCCGACGTCATCTTCAAAAGCACATTACCTTCGCCTTTGATATCTGCAGTGGCAGAATTCCCCATGAAGAGTTTTTCACCAGCAACTTCCTTGAAGGTGTTGAAAAAACTCTTATCAAAACACACATGCCGGGTTGCCCCGGTATCAACCCACCAATCCTTGGCATCCGTTCCAACCAAGTTTGCTTCAGTGACCATCATTGACCAATCTGACATCATAGCAACAAGATTATCAATCATGTTGGCTTGTTTGGCATTTTCCTTCTTGGGAAGCTTGCAATCACTTGCTTTATGCTCCGGTTTGTCACAGTTATAGCAAGTTCCATTGAACTTCTTCTTGCCAACCCCACCTTTAGGCCCAAGGTAGGAGTTCTTCCCATTGCCTTTCTTAAAACCACCCCGTTTGTTGCCTTTGTTACTTTTGTTACCCTTTGATGATTCACCATGTTCAACAACATTAGCTTTAGCGACTTCATGACCAACAGTTTTCTTTTGAGCGACTTTGTTGTCTTCTTCAATACGAAGACGCACAACCAAGTCTTCAATTGTCATTTCCTTTCGCTTATGCTTCAAATAATTTTTGAAATCAATCCAACTTGGTGGCAATTTTTCAATAATAGCCGCCACTTGGAATGTCTCGCTAAGCATCATTCCTTCGGCATGAATATCATGAAGAATCACCTGTAATTCTTGAACTTGACTCATAACAGTTTTTGAGTCAATCATAGCAAAATCCAAGAATTTTGCCACCACAAATTTCTTAGTGCCCGCATCTTCAGTTTTGTATTTGCGTTCCAATGATTCCCATAAATCTTTGGCAGTAGCAGCTTTGCAATACACATTGTAAAGCGAGTCAACCATTCCATTCAGGATATAGTTTCGGCACAAGAAATCAGAATGATTCCAAGCATGAACCGCGCTCACAGTTTGAGCATTCATATCCTCTTCAACAACTTGAGGAGCGGTTTCAGTTAAGAACCTTGCAAGGTTCAATGTTGTCAAATAGAACAGCATCTTTTGCTGCCACCGTTTGAAGTTTACACCAGCAAACTTCTCAGGTTTTTCAGCGTGGCTTGCCACAGCAGTCGGCAAAGGTGCCACTAAACCAGTGGTAACAGTAACAGCATGAGAAAAGACTGCAGAAACTCCGGTGGCAGTGGAGTTTTGGAGCGTAGCAGAGGGCATGGGTTGTGAGTTCTCCATTACTGAAAAGAAACCGAATCTGTTAGTACAAGAATCTGTTTAAGTTTGTTGGATTACTTACAGTAAAATGGAGACCGATCAGATTCTGCAAAAAGGAACAAACAGGGAAAATAAAAAGGATTAACAGAACCGGGCTTGTGTTTGACACAATTCCCTTAAACAGATTCGTCGTCTGTTCCCAGGGTACACCGGTTCAACAGTGACGGTGCACTGCGGACTATCTCACTTGCCTGAAAAGAAACCGGAACTGGACTGGTACTGGAACTTGTTGCTGCAATAAGACAGATGTGAGAGTATATGTTTCTGTGTGTGTTGTGTTCTGCACACAAGTCTGTATTATATACTTGAACAACCAAACTGTTGGAAGCTGTTCAGACTCTAATTAATCACGCGTATTAAACACCATTATTATGATGTTAATTGCTGGTGATAATCAAGAGTTGCAACTGTTGGAAGATGAAGGCAAAGAGTTCTTTCTAGAACAATCAGCTACATTGTGCAAAAATTAAAACAGACATCAAAAACCAGTCTCGCACGGACCCGGGTTTTTCGAGCTGCATTCGTGTCCGCAGGTCGTGCGGGCGCCACGTTGGTTCAAGGATTTTTCCGAGCCAGAACCCATTTTTGCACCCCCCTCTGCGCGCGGGTAGGAGTCAGAGGATAATATAACTTTAACAATTTAATTCCTCCATTCCAACTTTACCTTATAAAGTCTTCCAACTTTCATCTTCCCACCAATGTGGGACACAACCAACTCACACACTTAACTCACATTCACTTCTATAATTTTCCAACAATATATATATACTAGTAAGAAACCCGCGCGATGCGGCGGCGGCGAGAATTTTAACGTGGTACTCGTGTTCTGTTAGTTTATTAATCATCTCATAAAATTGTATAGTACTTTAATTAATTTTCTTGTTCGTAGCATCGGTATGGTATATCTATGATTTGCGGGATGTCAATTAAATATTAACAATCACTTTTATAAGAAAATATTAATCACAAACATAGTAATTTAAAGTTAAAATATGAACTCAGGAATAAGAAAACATTTGTCACAAACATTGTAATTAAAATAATAACCCGTTGTTAACTACTTACATTGTGATGATATCAATTTTTGTCGTAAGCCTTACATATTTCAGCTTCCTCTCATTTGTGAGGTAAAATTTATTATCTTCTATCTTATTTCCTATTAACATTCGTAGAGTTTCATAGCATTAGTTGTAGTTTGCTGAAATATTTCTAATATTTAAGCACTAGTTTATACCCCGAGAGCGTCCCGGGTTGAGAAATCTAAGTAAAGTGAGTAAAATTAGAAGTATCTAAACTATAAAAATGGCATCTGCCAATATATGATTAATGAATATTATTATTATTATTATTATTATTATTATTATTATTATTATAAACAAATCTCTGCCATAAGTTATCATATTCTAATATAAAAAAAAAGGTAATTAGGTCGGGAATCACCTAATCCCAGGCCCGACCCAAACCCTCAATTTTTTTTAAACTAATTCCAAACCTGACACAATACTTGTCGGGTTACAAAAAATAGTTGTTTTTTTCTCCGTTTTTTATATAGCACTATAGTACTCGTTGGAAAGATAATAAAACACTCGTTAATTTGGTGTAATTTTTTTCTTTAAAGAATCTCGTATATAAAAGATATTAACATTTAAAAGTTATGAGAGGAAAAATGAGAGAGAAAATAATAAAGTTTTAATATTTACATTTAGTAGATTAAGTATTTAATAGATTATGTTAAATCATATTTAAACCATATTTATTCTTTTTTTTAATTGATCTAGAGTTGTCACATCACATCCTATGTGGCATCTCTTAAAAGAGAAATTGCATAATATTATGACATGTCATCAAAAATGCTTTGGTTTATTATATGTATAGATTAATTCATTAGTCTATTATTGCCATGACAGTATAGCCTAGTAGCATTTTTAGGTGAGATAAGGTTTTGAAAGCATTTGGTCCTTCGTTCGATCCCGTAAGGGGCTTTTCCTAGATTTATTGCATTTCCTCCTGAATTGGTGTACATGCATTATTGCCTAGTACAGATGGATATAATCGAGTGGTTCCGGTGATGGCATAATGATACTTCAGTGGTCCATCAGTTATCTTAATTTGATGTTCATTTATGTGGTAGTGGGTCTTAGTTGATCAAATGTCAGATATATATTCATCACCCAAAAATTTAAGTAAAAACTTACAAATTTTAAAAATATAAATAATGTTAATGTTACAAATCTTAGTAACCATGTACTAATAAAATATATTTCACATATATAGTTATAATAAATACAAATAATGTCATGATGGTTTGCGCTTCATTTTGCTGAACAAATTTGTTTCACTTTCTTCAATCTAAGGTGTTAAAACTTATTAGTAGATTCATGGTCTACTTCCAGTAAACTCTTGAAGAAGGTAATTGATCTATACAACTTTGAAATACTTTGTTATCTTTAAACTATTGAAGGTAGAAGTGGAAATATCGACCCGTAGATAGGTAAATGGGTCAGTATCAATACATTTGACCTCGTCAAGAGTGTTGCAGTGTTGGCCAGCCCAAACTGAACTTATTTTTACCCAAAACCTGACTTCGACACGCCAATTTTACGACTTCTGTTAAGGTACCTCATTCTTTTAGGCGAGGGTTATAAAACCTTTCCTCTCCACAATGCTAACCTGAACTGAGGGTTATAGGAGCACCCAAAATTCAATATATAATGTTAAAATTGATGTCTACAAACCATTTATCATGACCACAATATGGTAACGTTTTACAAGGACACCCTTTTTGACCTTGTGGCAGTCATTTCCAAAATAACGTGGACCAATTTATCAGCAAAGAACGGTCAGTTAAAGGTCCAGCTCGCTTTAAAAAAGAAGAGTAAATAAAAGATCATGAAAAATAATAAAAAAATAAAAATTATCTAAATGCTCATCAACAAGATTTTAAAGCCAAAGACTTTGATTTTATCACAAAACTCTTGATTGAGATAGATCAGAGGCTAAAAAGATGATAATCCTGTGAAATATTAATGATTTCAAGAAAACTTGCTTAAAATAAAGAGTTTCTATTGCATATTACAAGTCAAATTTATCCCTATTAGTATCTAATGCATATTTAAAAAGTATTATTTAAAACAAATATGGGGACAAATAATGTCAGCTTATGGCAGACCAAGTCTGTCAACCTGAAATTTTCTGACCCGAACCATTTTGACCCACGAATCAACCAACAGACCTTCCTATTTGCCATATCTACTGTTATGTACATTTCAGTTCCTATGAAAGAGAAAAAAAGTAAAAAAAAAATCAGATTAAAAGCCTAAAATGGGTATGAAAGATTCTGGTAAAGGAGAAGTAGGGCAGAACAACCTCATATACATTTAAATTTTAATCTTTAAGAAGTTGTATTGGTAAAATAAAATATAAAATAGCTTAAAAATAATTAAAATCAAATACATTAAAATTTTTATATTTAATTTTTTTATGGATACTACAACACTTCATACCTAAACTATTGCTAGTCACATCCCTGTTATAAATCCAAGATCTAATAACTACAAGAAAAACACATTTGAAAAATAAAGTATAACAAAGCAAAGTGACCAACATGGGTTTTGAGATGTGTTGAGGGAAATACAGGTACATAATAGTTTCAAAGTTTGACCTCCACCATACAGGTGCCAATCTGCCAAAATCACAAGCGGATGTCAAAAGCATAGCAAAATCATGTCTCCCGGTCATTTTCCATGTTAAACCCTACTACTATGATCCAATCCAAGCTAATATATGTCAAATCGATGCTTCTCACATGTTTAATATATCTGATTTTGAGAAATTATCATTAAAAAAACTTCAAAAAGAGATAAATTTATCTCACCGATCACTCACTCCTCAACATTTAAATCAAACCCAAAAGGAACATTGTAACTTTTTAAATACACAAAACAACTAAGCTCCATTTTATGAAAATTGTAACAATAAAGGTTTTAAATTTAGTTCATCAAAACACAGTTAAGAAATGAGGAATCATTGGTTCTTAAATTTTATGCTAAACAAACTATGAAGTCTTTTTGACAACCATTAATACCAAAATACAAATGTGAATGTTTAATAAGAAAATTTGCATACTTTCAACAACGGAACAACATAAGGAATAATATTGCATGAATCATGTGATGTTGAGTAAGGAGAACGCTCAGCAAGGTTTTTGAATAGGAGTACTTTCCTGGCTCCAGGGGGCTGCGTATAAATATGAATCGGTTAAGGGTAAATAATTAGCCGGAAAAGAAATTTGAACCTTAAAATAATTTGATGATAAATAATTAACCAGAAAAGAAATGAAAGAGATAAATTAGTCTTACCTAGCATAACAAACATGTTATCTAGATTTCTGAAACATCCAGAATAATAACATGGTTTTATACTACTTTAATTCCATCACTTGACTTAATCTTTTGGCAGCAATAAAAA
Source organism: Ambrosia x helenae (assembly GCA_030844895.1). Taxonomy (NCBI): domain Eukaryota; kingdom Viridiplantae; phylum Streptophyta; class Magnoliopsida; order Asterales; family Asteraceae; genus Ambrosia; species Ambrosia x helenae. The sequence goes on along the minus strand of JAUTDX010007060.1, from coordinate 381,787 downwards.
CAAAATAATGCAAATGCCATTTTTTTAACAGGAGGAAAACGACACTTTTTATAGGAATAAATATGCAATAAAACTACAATATTTAAGTATTTGACAACAATTAAGTGCATCAAATCTGGTTGTTTGATATCAATAAGAAACAGCATAAGCTGCACTACTCAAAGCATATGGTTATCAGGTCAATATCAGCAATAACTCAAAATCATTTTTAAGTTTTTGGTGTATCGTTATTTTTAACTTCTCTGTATGCCTAAACAGCTTATGAATCGGCCTTTTAGCAGAATCTATGAAGTGGAAAGATTTTCACAAATGTTTATTTTGGATATGTGTTTGTAAGTTTGTAACAAAAATTATAAATGGTTAATTAACTTAATATATAAAGCTTAACTTGTACAATCAGACCTTGGTTTGTTAAAGAACGTAGTGGTCCGAAATGCTTTGATCCTAATAAGTCATGTGCACACAACATAACGTGTGTATGGTGCCACATTATACCTCACCACACATCATATCACATTAGTCTCACCACACGATAACTTATTACCTTGTAAATATCAACTGTCAAGAAATATGTTCTTATTTAGAATCATAAATACCTGGAATTTCGTCCAGCTTGTCTTCTCAGCACACTTGAGATTCAATTGTGCATTTTTTATTTTATTGTACTTGTTGCCATCCTGTTACATATACAGAAGCCAAAACCACCAACAGAATCAAATGATTTAGTTCAACATATATAAACAATATGCCACGACACACATATGTTTCAATTACCCTATTGTAATCTTAAACCTAACTCCCTCCTTCAAAAGCTGACATCCACTAACCTTCTTGCCTTACCCTAAAAATTACACAAAGTAAAAACTAATGGTGTGTATTAATCAAATAAATTCTTGATTAATATGTTATTTAATTAAAAAAAAAGTACCTGAATCCTAGCTCCTGTAACAATATGCAAAGTCAAAGTCAATGTATAGTGTATCTCATAAACAAAATTCATAACTACAAAGATACAAAGATTTGGAACTATAGCTTACATTGTATACCAACTTTCAATTGCTATCATAAATATTAATTTACTTCTATTTGACATGAACTTGTATAATACTTGTTCTACAGAACGATAACACTTAGATATAGTAAATGTGGTATTAAATATTCATTTTAATATTAGTTTTCAACCTAGAAAGCACTAAGATTTACCATTAAAGTCAAAGTAAACATGTGATATTACTCAGAAGCATTAAACTCATCTTGAAGTCAGTGTCATCAGGATTGAATTGATCATTTTACGTAAGCTTAAATGCATAATTTGCAGTAACCGTAAGCTTCAGAACCATTTTGACCCACATGAAAGAAGTTAAAAGTAAACCAGCAAGGAGCTAGAATCTGATTGAAGTTATAAACTACAGTATCACAAGGAAATTGCATATTCAATACATTGATTAAACTCAAGCAGATTGAGCATCTGCTTGAACCTTCCATAAAACCATAAACCATCTAAAAAACTTCATATAAAAAAAAATCATAAACCATCTAAAAAACTCAAAAAGCAACCTACATAACCTCGTTTCTCTATTTTCTCAAATAGCCCGAAGTCATCACAACCCAAACCTCACAATTAAAACATCCATATCTAGCTTTAAAAACAATATTGTAACAATTAGACAAGAAAAAACTCCAGATTCGTATATAACATGAACAAATTAACTGGTATTTGTTAAACTACAAATATAAATACAAATACAAATCCTCTTATTTTCTTTTAAAAAAAATCCTCTTATTCTGACCAAAAAACCTAAAATGACACAAAAACAAAATAATGAGCCAGATTTTTACCTTAGTGGCTGAGTACAGATGTTACCGAACCAAATTTGTACCATATCGGCTCCCCATTGTAGCAGAACAACATCGTCACTCTGGATCTACATCATAGTCGACTTGTTAATCTTAGTTAGGATTTTAAATGATGAAAGAGTGTCCAGAATCACAATAAAGTGTCGCTTACCCTTGGAGAAGGAGGAAATCATCATCAATCTAGTGAATATTCATCAATCTGGTGAAATCCTATAGAAATTGCCTTGATGTTCTTGAATCGTAAGAGAGAGAGAGAGAGAGAGAGAGAGAGAGAGAGAGAGAGAGAGAGAGAGAGAGAGTGATGGGGGCGGATAGTGAGATATGATGAATGAAACCCTAACATGTGTATCCCGTGTTTTTTTTCTTACACTTGTACATGATGCATCACAGGTTGCACTCTTAAAAAGTTTAAGAGTTTTTATGCTTAGATGGTTGTACAATATGCTTTCAAGGCTTGTAAAGTGGCAAATGACTAAAGTTGCCCTTCCTATATGCTTATTAATATAGTATATATATATATATATATATAGGTAAAGAGTTGGCTAAAAGTATATTTTTCATAAGAAGTGTAAGAAGTCTATGTAGGCATTGTGTTTTAAATTTTAGGAGAAATGTTTTATATTCTTTTAGTATTGTGTTATATAGAAAAACAATAAAATTAACAATTTAAAATACAATCAAATGTATTTTTAAGCATTAAATCTAAAACACGATGTGAAGAAATATAATCAGTGTGTTCTAAAGATAATCAGTGTGTTTTACATTTAATGCATAAAATCCATTTGATTGTGTTTTAAATTGTTACTTTTGTTGTTTTTTATATAATACAATACCAAAATAGTACAAAACATTTATCCTAAAATTTAAAACACAATGCGTACATATATTTCTTACATTTCTTAGGAAAAATAGACTTTTTACACGAACCCTACCCATATATATATATATATATATATATATATATATATAGTATAATGATCAAAAGAAAACCCTCCTAAACTGGAAAACTCTAACTTCCTGAGGTTTTTTTTTTTTTTTTATTTTTTTTTATGAAAATTTTAGGGTATGTAATATACATGATTTTAAGCATTTTGAGCCAAAAAAATAAAAAAAGCACCGAGTATTTTTTTTTAAAAAAAAAATAAATAAGTTTTCGGGTAACACGTTGTTAACACATGTTAATTTTGCTTAACATGTGTTACCCAAAAACTTATTTAAAAAAAAAGTGTTTGCCGTTTTTTTTTTTTTTTGGCTCAAAATGCTTAGAATCATGTATATTACATGCCCTAAAATTTTCAGGCCCTAAAAAGCTCGGGAAGTCAGAGTTTGCAGAGTTTTCCAGTTTATGAGGGTTTCCATGGATCCTTACCATATATATATATATATATATATATAGGGAAAGTATAAATTGAAAATCCACTCGAGTTAAGAAAACTCTGAAAACCCGTTAAAAAACCATCTAAAAAAGGTTTTTTTTTTTTTTTGAAAAAAAATACACAAGGTAACATACATGTTTTTAAGCGTTTTGGCAAAAAAAAATAAAAAAAAGCGCCGAACGAATATTTAAAAAAAAATAAACAAAAGTTTGCGTTGTTACATATGTAACAGAGCTGTTACATATGTAACAGCACAAACTTTATTTATTTTTTTTAAAAATATCTCTTTGGCGCTTTTTTTATTTTTTTGCCCAAAACGCTTAAAAACATGTATGTTACCTTGTGTATTTTTTTCAAAAAAAAAAAAAAAAACCATTTTAGATGGTTTTTTGACGGGTTTTCAGAGTTTTCTTAACTCGAGTGGGTTTTCAAAATACCCAACCCCTATTTATATATATATATATATATATATGACAATTGTTTATATACATATGTATACAAATAAATAATTAAATAATGTAGTAGATTATAGATGAAGCCAAACTCATGCTTAAAAACTACTCATGAGCCAAACACAATGTTTATATACAGCTCGAAAAAAGCCAAGCCAAACTATGTTAACTTAAATGAGCCAGAATTAAGTTTAACTGCTTAAATTAAGCTTGACCCATCCATCTATAGTGGTGGAGTGGCTTTTGTTTCACCTATGTGATCAAAGTTTCAATTCCCACTTCCATCATTTATGGTTTGGTATCTGGGTGAAGATCGAATACGGGTGGCGCCGGTTCGAATCTGACGGGCGGCGAGGTTTTACCGAGTTCTATAACACTGTCGTGCCTTCGGGCGGGTGGGGCTCGGGTTTCCGCGCATCGAGAGAAGGCGGGGGCTGCTGGAGGTCGAGTAGTCGATTCTTGGGCACGGCGCCTCGCAAGGGTGGTTGCCACACAGTTATTCGCCGATAAAAAAAATTAAGCTTGACCCGACTCACTTACGCTATTTCCCCACCACTAATATTTGCACATGTCCTATGCATAACTTGTGTTCATGTGCATTCTTTTCCGTTCAATTCCTCCTCTTCTTGTATTTCCCCCTTAGAATTATTTTTTATACAAGATTGACCTTAAGATTCCTGAATTTTACAAAATTTTCAATCTATCGACAAATATTCTTAAAAAAAATAAAAAACATATGTATACATAATAAAAATCAGAGGATACCAAAGTTAATTCCCAAGTTACTACTAAATATAATTAGTATCAAGCCCCCTCACGTTGTAGTGGGCGGCGTAAAACCATGTCAAGTAGTACCAATGCCACACCATCGCCAAGACCACCAACACGGGAAAACTCATAAAAAAGAAATAAAAACGAAAAAAGTAAAACCAAACAAAAAATAGATGTAAAAACTTTAAACTACGCACATGGAAAATAAAACATTGAGAACAATAATTAAGTTAATCTAGGACCCCCACATTTCGACGTGACCATTCGGGAAAAAAACAGGCGTAAAAACATTGAACCACACACACGTTGCGACGTGTAAACAATTAGACCGAAACGTAAAATGAAAAATTTATAAAATATGAAAATATATGAGACCTAAGTTCAAGGTGAAAAAGTGTTGGGATTAGATTGTAAAAAACAAAAAAGTATAGGGACTAAAAGTAAATAAACTTAAGTTAAAAAAAAAACAAAAAGTGGGTACAACCGACAAAACATCATCTAACATATAATTAGCAACTTTGTTCATGCTTATTCACTTCCAACTCAAAAGTTTCCATAATTTTCAATTTAACTACTTTGATTTTTGAGTGAATTACTATTTGAGTCCCTGTAATATTGTGGTTTTAACTACTTGAACCCAAAGTTCAAAACTTTAACTACTTGAGTCTCTGACTAGAAATTAACTAACCTATTGTGTATAAATTGCTAACTTAGTTAACTAAGTCTATTAACTTTTAGTTAAAAGACAAAAATACCCATACTTATTAAACCATCTTCTTCATCTTGTCTCTATACACCCCCTCTACTAACCTAACCCACCCACCACCACCATCTTCAACCTCCTACACTACTACACTACACCACACCTCGCACCACCACCGCCGGTGCATCACTGTACCAACCCCATCCCAACCGCACCACTGCACCAGCACCACATCTGATATTACTGCTCGACGTAGACTAATGTATACTTCATCTTCTCTTTCTAAATTAAACCTCAAATTCATACAAATACCATTACACATTTTTATCAATATCACTTGATAGAGATGTTTTAATATTTAAAAATTTAAAAATTCCATATATCTCTAATAGACACTTGATGACATAATGAGTGTATATATATATATTTATATATATAGTCATACACATTATCAAGCCACCTTGCGGTTCATATTCACCTCTCACCAACCTACCATCTCTTTAAGTATTAACACGTGAATCTTTTCCCTTTTAAAGATCCACATTTGGATATACAAACACATCACAATATTATTGATACCATTTGTGAAAGAGTTGTTGGTTACAGATATGGTGGTGTGGTCTGATAAAAGGGTTGTTGGCTGCAAATCTGATGGCCGCGTTTGGTGGTTGCAGCCGTTGTTGGTTGCAGATCTGATAGCGACCCATCTCTGTCTCCGACCACCGTCGTCTCCTCCACCGGCGCATCCACTTTCCGACGACCTATCTCCGTCTCCGGCCTCTTCAACTTCCCCACACACTCCTTCATAATAATATTCTATGTCTCTGACCTCTTCCATCTCCGTCTCCGACCTCCTTCAACTTCCCCACGTTTGTTTGCATACCTAATAAATTTACTTTCATTATCTTCTGAACAGGGTTTAGTGTTGATAATAACTTCACAACATAACACCATAATCACTAATGTAATTGTCCCCTACCCCCCCCCACACACACACACACATATATATATATATATATATATATTATATATATATATATATATAGAGGGCAATTATAAATAGAAAACCCATTTGAGTTGAGGAAACTCTTGAAACCTTATTTTGTGGCTCCTATAGCTCCACATCACAATCTTTATCATAAGAACAAAGGGTATTTTTGGTAGTTGATAGTTAACATCCATCATCCCTCTCTCTCTCTCTCTCTCTCTCTCCTTTTGTACTTACTGTCATAATCTCTTTCCTTTCTCAAATTAATCTTTATCTCTCTTTGAAGAATCAGATTACTCTTCATCTCTCTATCATCTCTCTCTTCTAAATAATCAAAATAAAGAATCCAAGAGAAACATCATCCTCCCACGCTAAGAAAATTGAATAATCGAAGGAAGAATTCGAAGAAAGAGGACATAGATCTAATGGATCTGTCGTTTGAATCTCATCTTTCGTTAATGCGAAGAGAAAATCTTAGGATTTGTGTAGGTGACAGTGGTTAGTCGTTCTTGCTTGCAGCAGTGGAGTATACGATGGTGGTGTCTGGTGTCGAAATGAAGAAGAAAAGTGATAACATGAAGTAGTGAAGAGTTATATTCCTTGATTTTTACATTTTTTTTCCACAGAGTGATGAGATGGATTACATAATTAATTTGGCATTTTCGTTATTTTTTTGTTTTCTATTTCAAGAATTGTGAAGTTGCTGTTGTAAATCATTTTGAAACAAAAGTTACTTTGACCAAAAGAAAAGTATTCTCTTCCAAGAACTCGTTATGTTTTCATAACACAAACTTTTTAGGTTATGATTTATCACATGGTTTTAGTTAGATAAGTCGTGAAAACATATGTTTTTTTGTTGTTTTGTGTTATAATTCTACATGTTTTTGTTGTTGGGTTGTAATTTATCACATGTTTTTAGTGAGATAAGTTGTAAAAACATATGTTTTTGTTGCTGGTTTATATTTTTTTACATGTTTTTAGTGAGATAAGTTTTAAAAACATATGTTTTTGTTGTTGGTTTATATTTTTTTACATTTTTTCATATGTTTTTGTGTTTGTGTGTATAATTTATTTATATGTTTTTGTGAATAAGTTGCAAAAACATACGTAATTTGTTAAAAAAAAAACTTATGTTTTGCTCTGGTGAATGAATGGTTTTAGAGAGAGGAGAGAGAAGAGATGAAAGAGGAGAGAGAGAGAAAAGATGAAAGAGGATGAAAGAGGAGAGAGAGAGAGAGAGAATAGATGAAAGAGGAGAGAGGAAAATAATTTTTTGACATTCTTGCCCTTTTGTACTTGTTGGTATTAACTTTTTTATTAAAATAATCAAAAACATTTACAACCATAGATCAAAGAGAATGGAAGGTTAAGATGAGGGTTTTCAAGGTTTTCTTAAGTGGAAGGGGTTTCCAAAATATCCTAACCCTATATATATATATATAGGGGAAGGATATTTTGGAAACCCATCCTTATTCGGTAAACTCTGGAAACTCTGACTTCCCAATTTTATTTTATTTTGAAAAAAATAGGGCAAGTAATATATATGATTTTAAGCATTTTGGGCCAAAAAAATTAAAAAAGCGCCGAGTAGTTTTTTTTTTTTTAAAATAAATAAAATTTTGACTAACACATGTTAAGCGATAATAACAGGTGTTAACCATCTGTTAATTATATGTTAACAGTAGACGTTTTTTATTTTTTTTTTAAAAAAAAACCGTTCGGCGCTTTTTCGATTTTTTTTGGCTCAAAATTTTAAAAAAAATGTATATTACATACCCTAAAATTTTCATAAAAAAAAAAGTCGGGAAGTTAGAGTTTCCAAAGTTTACCATATAACAAGGGTTTTCTCTATATACTTCCACTATATATATATATATATATATATATATATATATATAGGGTAAGGTTAGGGTATAAAGGGTGTGTTTTGTGAGACGTGTAAGAAGTAATTGTGTCCTTTAGATCATGTTGATGAATGTTGGAGATTAAATGGATGGCAAAGTTGTAAATTATGTTACAATTTAATTAGTAAATTTGGTCTTGTGGGATTATAATTGTCAAAACATAAAAAAAACAATTAAACATCACATTTATTTAAGGAGACTTTCTCTCTCTCTTTTATACATTCTTCTCTCTCTCTCCCTCCCTCCATCCTTTTTTTCTACGGTTCTTCTCTCTCTCTTAATACACAAAGTTGTCAGTCCATGCTTCTTTGTCTAAGATTAGCACATGTTAAGTTGCAGATGTGTACCACCAATAATCACAACATGAGTAGTTCTTAAAAAAATAATCACAGCATGATGTGTTAGTTGCAGACGTTAACATGATAAATATATGGTTTTTAGTGGAAACGTCATGTTGATGTTCTTTGTGTGTTTTTTGTTTATCAAATGGTGTTAAAACACAAAGTTGATCCCATGGTGTTTTTTATTTTATCAAATGGTGTTATAAACACAAAGTTGATAAAACACACCGGATTGTTGAGACGATGGTGATAAAACACACTGAAATGAACGTAGAAGATGTTGATCCGAATGGTGTTTTTTGTTTATCAAATGTTGTTAAAACACAAAGTTGATCCAATTGGGGTTTTTTTTTGGTTCATCAAATGGAGTTAAACACAAAGTTGATAATAAACATTGAATTGTTTGAGACTATGGTGATAAAACACAATGGAATGAACGCAAATTATGTGGAGACAAGCAAGATGTGTTCAAATCTGATAACACACACAAAAAAAAAAAAAAAAACATCCATTAAAACAAAGCAAAAGTTTTCACTCAAAATGCTTTTGTGTTTCCAATGCATGTGTTTTCAATCGGTTGGAATGAACTACGTATGTTTCCACTCAAAATGCATTTGTGTTTCCACTCAAAATTTGTGTTTCCAATGTGATAAGTCATATTTAAACACAAACTCATCGAAACGTAAATCTCTCTATTTGATTAGGAGATTGATTTTTTTTACCAAACTTGAATAATTGTGTATTTACTCTATTGTCCTTATAATTAAAATAAAACTCTGCCACGTGTCACTCCCACAAGCCTTCTTACCCTTCTCACAAAAAGATGCTTTTGTATCCGAACCTCTCTCTCTCTCTCTCTATATATATATATATATATATATATATATCTCAACCATGTTCATAACTTAAGAACACATAATCCCATTAGAACGATACACCCATAAGGAACCCGACCATGCTAACAAAGTGTCGTCATCCATCTCTCTCGCGGTTTCTAGATTCACCGGCTAATAAGGTATTTATCTATTATTGTCATGTTTTCCATTACATACATTCAGAAATGATCAAAATTTTTTCCTTATTCACGGCTCCTTTCTAAATAACCGTGCAAGTTATCATATTCTTAGTTCATTGTTTAGAAGTCGTTGCCACCTCCTGTTCACTAGCGGTCCAATTCCATAGTCATCATTACTAAAGTATCGGTTGAGGGTATATACACAGTGGCGGATCCAGAATTTTTTTTAGGGGGTTCCTTTTTTTATGCTCCAATCCCATATGACCGAATATAAAAAAAGTCCCGTCAGTTAAATGGTTCGGGTCGGGTAAAGTTTAACATAATCTATGTTTTAAAAAGCGCGCTCGAAGAGCAAGGCGCATCTAGGTGCCACTCCATGCGCCTTATGTAACAGTAGGCGAGCATTGTACGAAAAGCGCAAGTAGATGAGGCAAAAAAAAAATCATAACATTAAGTTAGCATTGGACCCTAGTTCCATTGTTATAGAGAATTTGGTCCAGAAACAGTTAAAATATAATAATAGAGAAACAGATAAGTTTAGACTAAAAATTTGCAGACTTCAGATGAGATGTAGAAAATGTATCAACTTTGTTTTTTTTTTTTTTAAAAAGGGCAACATTCAACTCAGTATGTGATTCACTGAGAGTGTAACAAGATGCAAAAATTGATCCTTTGTTTTTTAAAATTATATTTAAAGGTAATCACTAAATATACATATACACCAAAATGACATCCACAATTTCCGAAAAATTAACCCAAAAAAAAAAAAAGGAGCAGCCATTTAAATAAAAAATAGAATAATAATGAAATGAAGCTAATAGGAATTGAACTTGAGAGTTGTTTGTTGTAAAGGGAAGGAATTACCACTAGAGCACTTGATTAAGTTTACTAGAGGTTCCTTTCAAAAATATTTAGGGGTTCCTACATAATTTCCTCTATATACTAACACTAAAAATTTTAAACCGAACGGGTTCCTGGGAACCCCTCGGGCAACTATAGATCCGCCCCTGTATATACATGCATGTTGTTATTATTATTATTATTATTATTATTTATTATTATTATTATTATTTAGTAAATAATAAACTAACTAATTCATATGAATTCAACATATTATTTTAAATTTAGTTTCTGATTATTTATTTATTTTTATTAAAACTGCAACATAATGCTCGGGGTGTAGGGTAACGTCCCCAGCCACCTCAGTTGTGAAAGGTCGTGAATAGTGGGGGCTACATGATTCACACCAAGCAAAATTTGTTGTTTCTCTTTTCTTTTTATCTTTTTTGTTCAATTAAAAGTTAAGCGGCTTTTGAACCACACCATGGCTGCTAATGCATAGTGGCTTTAAAATCCCTCTATTTACGTAACGCACACATAACGTTTTAAATCCCTAACAATTTTTTTCCACATCCTAGCCTAGCCCAAGAAGATATGTTCTGAACTTTTGATGTACTCTAAGACGATTATTATTTCCAAGAAACCAGTCGGTTAATGGGCTGGGCCGGATGGCCCATTGCCATACACTCAATTCATTCATTCACTCAAGTTCTAATTCAGTGAATTCAAATTCAAATACGTTTAAATGTGATTAAATTGAAGAGTACTTGGGGTAGTTTCATTATTTCTGCTCTTTGCGAGGGCTGTTTTGTCATTTCCAATTTTCCTTCACACACATGTTTCTTCCTTCCTTACCCTAACAGAGCAATCACACCATCTTCATCGTTGTGTAACACCACCATCTCAATCGCTGTTTTACACCTTAAACCAGCTGACAAACATCACTATCTCAGGGTTTGCATCTGATGTCCATATGCCCCATCAGAAAAGCCCTCGTAAAAAACCGATGATTGCGACATCTTTGATCGGAGATTAGTATGGATTATGCCATGAATTTAACATGATTGCGTCGGTTACGATGGAGAGGAGACATCGGCCTCTGATGGCGACAGTTGTAATCGGAGATCCATCCCGTTTCTGCGATTTTTCTCAAAAATACAAAAGCAGGATATAGTGGAACAATCAATCAATCATTGAGGCACAAGAATGTGGGAATAGGCACAAGCTGCTACTACGTCTCAGGTATCCAATTGGTGATATTTCTCAACCCTTCTGATACTTTATTTTATGTTATGATAATAAAAAAGTTTAAAGTTTGATGCTTGATTTTGATTATTTAATATGAATGTTCTTTGTTTTTTTTTGTCATCATAGGTCCCTTTCTCCCTGGCTCAATGGATGTATGTATGTTTCTCTCTCACACACATTAGTTTTTACATATTTGGTTATGATACGTATTAAATTATTAGATGGTTGTTTGGATTTTGCTTTTTTAAAGGTGCAACATATCCAGTTGTTCATTATCGTTTCACTTGTATGGATCGTGACCTTTCACTTTTTTGAGTTCGAGCTTAAAACTCACACGTAAATGAAGCCTATCACAAATATATATGAAAAGGGAATATGTCACAACCTCAAATTCCACTTGCGGAGTTTTACCGCGAGGCGCATGACATACCATGATCCAAGTCAACGGTCACAACAAACGACAACTATATGCTATAAAATGTTACGTAGAAATACCAACCACGTAGTATAAGTTTAAAAGTAAAATAGTTCATGACAACGGAAGCTTAAAATGTTTACAAAACCAAAGTCAAAAGTATGAATGCAAACACAACCCGGTTTGCTTATAAATGCAAGACTAGACGCAGTGCGACTCCAGTGCGCCTAAGACTCCCTGTTACCTTAGCGACCTGAGAAAACATGCGAAGTTAGACAACACATACAGTTCCGGTGAGTCACAGAGATAAAGTTTGTAAAAGTTTGCCACAAAGTAAACCAGACCCAACAATCCTTACATCTATACCTGATGCTAGCTAGACATCGTTACATGATACTATAGTGTCGTGAACCACTACTGAATGTTAAGAATGCCTCAAACCCGTCACCGGTTCATCACTCGGTGCTGTAAAATATAGGACAAATATGCATCCGCCACCGACCTCCAGTCGGCCCGAGTGGGGCTTGTCAGGCCCAATAGATCTATTCACACTTTCCCCGCTATGTATCCACATATTAATGGTTCACTAAGAATTGAGAGGACTTTACCGATGAAATAAGAGTCACTAAGTATCCATGTGATATAATGTAATATGTTGGTCTAAAGTTAGAAAGTTTGTACCGCATGTTTCTCCCCCAGAAAAGTTCCGAAAATAGTAAAGGATGGGGCTGTGACACTCACCTTAGTTTGCGTTCTTGAAATAAGAATAAAGACAGGATAATCCCAAATAAATACCGGCGATCTATCAATAAAGTTCGCATAAGTGTTTTGACTAATAACCCCAAGGTTAACTAGTCCCCGATTGTCCAGATCATGACTAAGTAAGTTTGAAAACGTGTTTGACTGTTAAACCGACACACTAGGCTGACTCGACATCCCGTTGGTGACCCATTACATAAACAAATCAAGTATACATAGATTGCAAGTATGGTTCATGCATAAATACTTAGTTTGCATCAAAAATCGTACATGTGAAGTAGTTGGGTCGAATAAGGAGAGAAATAAGCTTGGTTCGACCCCAATCATGTTCCTTTGACCCTTTCATAAGTTCATGCAACCTAAAACAAGTTCATTCGACCTTAACACATGTTCATTCGACCTTAACATGTGTTTAATTCGACCTAAATCAAGCTCGTTCGACCAAACTGATGCACATTCAACCTGCTGAAGGCTAGGTTCGACCCTGGGTGCTCTCCTTCGACCCCACACAGGTCGAATGAACCCCAGGTTCGACCCTAGCAATTCCATACTTCCCAAAACGCATAAAAAACATCCGAAAACATCACGAAACATCATGAAAAACAACAGTCAAGCATGAATAACATATCCTCACGAAACCCTACTAATTTTACTCCAAAATCAGTCCGTTTTAATGTTTACCCAAAATGGAAAAATTATGGACTCCCGTTGTAGCATTTGTACTTTTCGTATTTTCTGTTCTAGTCCTTGTATTCTTGTATCTTTCCATTTTGTACCCTTGTAATCCCGAGCTTATGATCAATGGAAAAGTATTTTATCAATTGCATTTAATCTTAATCTATTTCATTTATTCTATAAATTCTACGTGACGCAAACTTTATGTAATGTCGCGTGATTTTTAATTTTCTTGTATTTTAAATTCTATATTTAACAAATTTCAAGTTCGCCTTTATTCGCTTCTTGTATGTTACTCCTACCCATTCATGACGAGTCGTCATTATAATTTATCCGATTCAATTTAGGCTTTTATAACTAGAAACTCATTTGGTTAAGACCATAATATATATTTATTTATTTAGTTTTAAACATATATATACTTATTATAATAATACTCTTAGTTAAAATAAAAGAACGCATAAGACAATATTCGGTTGACTTTTTTTTATCCAACAAACAACATACAACATATTACATGTTGTTCTTTGTTTTATTTTTTTTGACTCGACGAAACAGCAGAATAATATAACTATATGACACCCTATGATAACCAAGTTTAACCCCTACCTAATCTCTTCCTAACCACCCCATTTACTCCATTTAATACCCAACTAACCCACCTCACTTATAAATACCACTCCTCTCCACCCTCTAATCCCTTGTTCATCCATAATCTTCCTAAAACACTCTCTAATCTTCAAGTTTATTGAGCAAACTTTCTGTAAACATAATCAGTAAGTTCCAAGCTCAAACTTGCTCTATTCTTCTAATTTTCCTTCTCTTTTCTATCCAAAACTCCTTGGAGAACCCTCTAGGATCTTCCCCATGTTTATTCACAGAAGTGTGATAATGGTAGAGCACCTAAAAGAGGTCCCAAATGGATTTGTTTTCTGAATCGTTTTTATGTCCTAAGAATGTTTGTTATGAAGGAACCAACCAGGTCTACTAACAATCTAATGTTAGGGAGATTTGTGATATGGTATTGGGTGACAAAGGAGAGTCAAGACTCATCCAAATCAGCCCCCAAGCTTTACTTAAACATCTTAGCTATACTATATAATAATATAAACATATACTTTCAAGTTTCTATCTTACTAGCTTATTATTGATCTTTGGAAGGTTTGTGGTTACACCCTACCTTACCAACTCTCTTGACCCTTCTTGTGATACGGATTTATCCACACTAGAAAGGGGAAATCCCGTGTCCAAAACCCACGCTTACTTCATAAGCGAAGCGGTTATGACATGAACTTATCAATCGGATTCACATTCCTAACCTTATACCATCCGAATCATCTATGATGATTTTGTGCTTGGTCTAACTTAATCTCATGACCATCCGGATTGCCCTAAAGGCAATTTGTGCTTGGTTTGCCTAAAAAGCTTGCATGAATCTCTTGAAACTATAATCTAAACTCGAACCTAAGACTCTAATTCTTAATTCTAGTTAATCGGAGCTAAAGCTTAATCTTCCAAGACATTCTTTTGGAACCTTATCAAGACGCACCCAAAGGTGAGTTATACTTGTCCCCTTTTCTTTTATCACTTTTGGGACCAACATGTATCATATGCAAAACACACTAATTCTTTCATAAACACACATGCTCAATCTATTAAACATACTTATATGCTATTTGCCATGCTTACGATTCTTGATACTCAAACATAATTCATTAACTATTATTAGCCCACTTAACATGTATAACGCTATAGGAGTAGCACCCCGCCCCCTTTATGGGTCATTGTTAAGAATCAAACGGACCTAGCATGAATATGTTAGGTATACACAGTGGAATCGCGGGTTTGAGTTATGTCTTTGAATGATATGTATGTGCAATGCTATAGTATGAGATTCGAGTAAATCATTCTAATTACTACGTATGTAAACAAAAACTAGTATGCTCACCAATCTTTACGTGTTGACGGATATTTTATACATGTTGCAGGAAATGTTTGATGCAGGATATTCAAGAAATCTACTTAGGATTGGACTAGAAACTCACGCTAGTGTAAGTTCTATATTTTGATGTCGTATTTCTCTTTTCATGAAAACAATTTGTATTCTGTATCTTTTAGACAACGATTATGCTATGAACGAAATTTTATCTTTAAATCATATTGTCACAATTAGTGTCATGAAGTCTTTGAACAATCTACCACACGTCTCGCCCCGATGTATTCCGCCATCGGTTGGGGTGTGACATATTGGTATCAGAGCCATGACTATAGGGATTTAGGAAAAATTGCCATGTTTTGACCTAGACTATAGTTAAGAATCTTTTTGACCATTCCTTTTATCATGCTTAATATACTTGTTCTCCCTATCTTACTTCTACTCTATTCTTTTGGACTTTAAATATTACCTTCCTATTTGTGGATTACTCTACACTCGAAGACGCTTGTATAACACAAACGAAAGAAAATCACTGAAATAGGTGTGAAACCCTCACTTTGGTGATAACTTTCAATCCGCACAAATTCTTTTTGTTTTTTAAAACTACACCAAGATAGGAGTGATATCCTCACCTTGGTGGAAATTTCACAATTCTCGTTCTAGTGGACACTTACCAATCGAAGGTTAGAATTAATTTTCTTACCACGTTGGACAAAGTGTACAAACCACACTCAAAGAAACGACCTCGCTAAGATAGGAGTGAAATCCGCAACTTAGCGACTAGCTTCAATCCTTGATATTTTTTTTAATCTCGCCAAAGTCTCAAATTTACTAATGACAAGAAACATGTAGTAACTGGAAGGGTGAATACCGTTAACCAAAAGTTTCGGCGAGAGTATTTCCACCTATTAGGCCAAAGCATGTTTTCAAACACTCAAAGGTAAATTCGAATCACTTTGGTTAGTCTTAGTTCCGTTCCGGAACACTCCAATTGCTTGCTTAAAGCAAGCCTCTCATTTTATGTTAATATTACTTTCAATGTTGTTTTCATGCCATGTTTTCACTATATATATTCGATTTATTTTTACTTGCAAAGGCTCTCAAGACTCGCATCTCATGTACTCTAGCAATCTCCAAACAATACTAATAATCGCAAACCAACATTAATCAAGCTCCTTTATATTGTCCAAATGCACTATACTTGCTTATACTTATGTGTTATGCTTTATACACAATGTGAAACTACATGCTACTTGAACTATTTGACACTATGTGCTTTGTATGCTTAATTTACTTCTAAAAACAAAGACAAAATGCAATCTTTATACAAACAAACCATTGATCAAAGCTCATAATCCCTTTTTGTTTATCCCTTAGATGTCTTCCATGTCCAACTGAAGAAGCTCAAAACAAAGCACCCACAAGAAAATGCTCTCTTTCATTGCCAAGCATATGGCCAAGGTCATACCCGAAGTGGTTAGCAAAATCCAAGCCTCCGCAAGCCCACATGGTTCTGTTGACTCAAAATCCGAATCCTCCAAAACTACCTCCTTCACCTTTAAGCAATTTAACCTACATCGACCCGACTCTTTCACGGGAAACGATGGTGCTACTGCTATGCTCGAATGGTTCGACCACATCGAGCTAGTTTTCATCAATAGCGAATGCCCCGAGGATCTCCGCACTCGTCACGCCACTAGTGTCTTCAAATCAAGGGCACTCGAGTGGTGGAAAAGCGAGAGAGCCACCCGTGAAAACGAAGCCGCTTTAGCTCTGCCATGGGAGGAACTCAAGCAACTCATGATTGAGGAGTTGTGCCCCGCACAAGAGATTGAGCAACTCGAAGATGAGTTTTGGAAACTCAAGAAAAACAGTGGTGATAACCCAACCTATACCAATCGTTTCAAGCAACTCCTTGTCCTTGTACCTCACCAATTCAACACCACTAAGAGTATCATAGCTAAGTATCTCAAAGGCCTTCCAACGAGTGTTCGTGATATCGTTGAAGGAGCCGAACCCACCACCCTAGAAAAAGCCATTCGTTTAGCTTCCAAAATCTCGGATAACCAAGTGAAAGATGGAACCTTAAGTATCCCAAACACTACCAAAACCGTCAATCAAACCACCACTATTCCCACTGACAAACCAAAGGAAGCCAAAGCCCCATCAACCCATAGCAATAACCGTAAACGCTAATCCCGAAACCAAAACTATGCCGTTACAATCCCATCCACCGAAGCTCAAGCTCCAACTCCTTTTAATCAAGTGCCTACCCAAAAACCTTACACCGGTCCATTCCCAAAGTGTAACACGTGCCTATTTCATCACTTACCAACCTCTACTTTCTGTTTCTGTACCAATTGTAACTGCTATGGGCACCTTGTCCAAACTTGCAAAACCGGCCCTAGAACCCAAAACAACCAACCTCAAGTTGTCAACCAACCTCGAGCTGCTAACCAACCTCCTCTAACCATCGGCAATGGGCGTGCATGTTTCAAGTGTGGTGATCCTAATCATTTTGCTCCTCAATGTACCCGCAACAACCCAGCTCAAGTTCAAGTTCCGGCTCAAAATCAACCACCAAGGGGTCGCGCTTTCAACCTCAATGCGGCCCAAGCTCAAAATGAAAATGATGTTGTGAACGGTACGTTCCTTGTCAATGGATCTTATGCTTCTGTACTCTTTGATACTGGTGCGGATAAGAGTTTTGTGTCTCTAGAATTTGAACCTCTACTTGCTTGTGGACGATCTAAATTATCGGAACCTTTCACCGTTGAAGTCGCAAATGGTGAACCCATCTCTATTGATTTCATTATCAAAAACTACACCTTGAATCTTAATGACCATGATTTCTCCGTAGATCTAAATCCTATGCAATTGGGAAGCTTTGACATCATAGTAGGCATGGATTGGCTTGCAAAACATCGTGCCAAAGTCGTTTGTTTCAAAAATTCATCCATATACCAGTTCCTAGTGGTGACACTTTACAAATCTATGGTGAGAAACCCTCAAAAGGACTCAAGCTCATGTCTTGTACCAAAGCTCAAAAGTATCTCCGTAAGGAATATGTTGCATTCTTGGCTCATGTGGTAACAACCAAAGACAAGGAAAAAGGCATAAAAGACATACATGTCGTTTGTGACCCAACCAACCCCATTTACTCCATTTAATACCCAACCAACCCACCTCACTTATAAATACCATTCCTCTCCACCCTTTAATCCCTTGTTCATCCATAATCTTCCTAAAACACTCTCTAATCTTCAAGTTTATTGAGCAAACTTTCTGAAAACATAATCAGTAAGTTCCAAGCTCAAACTTGCTCTATTCTTCTAATTTTCCTTATCTTTTCTATCCAAAACTCCTTGGAGAACCCTCTAGGATCTTCCCCATGTTTATCCACAGAAGTGTGATAATGGTAGAGCACCTAAAAGAGGTCCCAAATGGGTTTGTTTTCTGAATCGTTTTTATGTCCTAAGAATGTTTGTTGTGAAGGAACCAACCACGTCTACTAACAATCTAATGTTAGGGAGATTTGTGCTATGGTATTGGGTGACAAAGGAGAGTCAAGACTCATCCAAATCAGTCCCCAAGCTTTACTTAAACATCTTAGCTATACTATATAATAATATAAATTCAAGTTTCTATCTTACTAGCTTATTATTGATCTTTGGAAGGTTTGTGGTTACACCCTACCTTACCAACTCTCTTGACCCTTCTTGTGCTACGGATTTATCCACACTAGAAAGGGGAAATCCCGTGTCCAAAACCCACACTTACTTCATAAGCGAAGCAGTTATGACATGAACTTATCAATCGGATTCACATTCCTAACCTTATACCATCCGAATCATCTATGATGATTTTGTGCTTGGTCTAACTTAATCTCATGACCATCCGGATTGCCCTAAAGGCAATTTTTGCTAGGTTTGCCTAAAAGGCTTGTATGAATCTCTTGAAACTATAATCTAAACTCGAACCTAAGACTCTAATTCTTAATTCTAGTTAATCGCAGCCAAAGCTTAATCTTCCAAGACATTCTTTTGGAACCTTATCAAGACGCACCCAAAGGTGAGTCATACTTGTCCCCTTTTCTTTTATCACTTTTGGGACCAACATGTATCATATGCAAAACACATTAATTCTTTCATAAACACACATGCTCAATCTATTAAACATACTTATATGCTATTTGCCATGCTTACGATTCTTGATACTTAAACATAATTCATTAACTATTATTAGCCCACTTAACATGTATAGCACTATAGGAGTAGCACCCCGCCCCCTTTATGGGTCATTGTTAAGAATCAAACGGACCTAGCATGAATATGTTAGGTATACACAGTGGAATCGCGGGTTTGAGTTATGTCTTTGTATGGTATGTATGTGCAATGCTATAGTATGAGATTCGAGTAAATCATTCTAATTACTACGTATGTAAACCAAAACTAGTATGCTCACCAATGCTTTACGTGTTGACGGATATTTTATACATGTTGTAGGAAATGTTTGATGCAGGATATTCAAGAAATCTACTTAGGATTGGACTAGAAACTCACGCTAGTGTAAGTTCTATATTTTGATGTCGTATTTCTCTTTTCATGAAAACAATTTGTATTCCGTATCTTTTAGACAACGATTATGCTATGAACGAAATTTTATCTTTAAATCATATTGTCACAATTAGTGTCATGAAGTCTTTGAACAATCTACCACACGTCTCGCCCCGATGTATTCCGCCATCGGTTGGGGTGTGACACCCGTCTTTTTTTTTTTTTTTTATGAACAGAATAGGGGCTCCCCACGGGGAAGAACTAGGTCGGATGAAACCTGTAACACCCCAACCGATGGCGGAATCATCGAGGTGCCACGTAGTGATGATTGTTCATAAGCTCATGGTGCTAAAATGTAATTACAAGGTGATTTACAAGGGTTGAAATTACAACATGTTTCAACGAACTAAACTGATTAAATTCATTCTAAGCCCAGAGTCCTATGTGAAGCATCAAGCAAACCTGAAACATGTACGAAAGTAATTTTGTCAACATAAATAATGTTGGTGAGCATACTTAAGTTTTATATATAATATAAGTTTAAAGGAAAAGATTTACAATTCATGTGTCAAGATTGATCAAGGCATTATGTAAACACGTAGTAAATAAACATGATAAAGTCAAACGAATATGATTCA
Source organism: Ambrosia x helenae (assembly GCA_030844895.1). NCBI lineage: Eukaryota > Viridiplantae > Streptophyta > Magnoliopsida > Asterales > Asteraceae > Ambrosia > Ambrosia x helenae. Next base: position 361,313 of record JAUTDX010007060.1, on the reverse strand, counting down.
CACAAAGCATCCTAACACGTTTCAAAATGATTTGAGCACCGTAACAGGTGTTACGTCTATTTGAGCATTTGATCATTCGAGCACCTTAACCTAAGTTAAGTCTAGATAATGATTTCGAGCATTTGAGCATTTGTTCATTCGAGCACCTTAACTTTAGTTAAGTCTAGATACCGATTTCAAGCAACCAATGTAAGTAAACTACGTTTAAGTCTAGCATAAAGCATGAAGATAACCAGACACGTATATGAATTGTAAATGTATAAAAGATTATGTGTAAGTGAATGTGCAAGTTTGTATATGTGTACATGTTTCACCCAAAAAAGTGTAAAATGAAAAAGGGGATAAGTATACTCACAGTTTGCGAAAGAGATGAAATCCAACTTAAGCTGTTGTGAGTTAAGTAATGGGAATTCCGAGGAATTCAACAATGTGTTTATGAGCGAGAACGAGTAGTGTAAGAGCCGAACTAAAGTATGGCCGATTGGATGCTTATGGAGCGCGATTAGATGATTTTTTTTGTGGGTTTATGAAGGTTGTAAGTGCAGAAACGTTTTAGTGTTAAGAATTTATGAGTTCCTTGATTAAGAACGGTCCTTTGACGAGCTTTTGAAATTCCGATCGGTTACTCGACGAAGCCGTATTAAACTCGGATTTAAACATGTTTAATTCGATTAAAACCATGTGTAACTGATCAAGAATGATGGAGAAACGTTTTAGAATTAAAATGGAACATTTAAGCGTGTTAAAAACCGAGTTTGATGTCGCCGGAAAGTAAAGTCACCGGCCGGAAGATTTCCTGCTGGAAAAAAAAACGTGTTCCAGCAAACATGGATTTAAAACTTTTGGAATTGGTCAGAACCAGTCCCTGGAGTTTAGGTTGGTTGTGTCTTTGTTTTTTTTACACATTTGGTCCCTCAACCTTTAACTTGGTTAGTATATTATCTAACTAAGTTAGTTTTTCTTTTACAAAATTAACCAACTTAAGTTACTTTTAATTTTAATTAATCCAAAACTTTTTATAGCTTAACTTTTTAACTTAACTTATCATAAGTTTGTATTCCGTATGTTTCGACTAAAAATTCACACATTCGGTAAGCGTTTAAATTTACGATTTAAAAGTAACTCACGTTTTAATAAATTCGAAAACGTTGAAAGGTATAGGGACTAAATTTGACAATCGATTAAAGATGGAGGTGACGGATGTCACAGTCTCCCCTACTTTAGAAAATTTCGTCTCGAAATTTCTTTCGAGTGGAGGTTTCCATGAAACAAAGGCGTAGTAAAAGTCAAGTAGGTTTAAAAAAAAAATCATGAGCCATGATTTGACAAAATTTAAAGTAGTTGTCTAATATCCAAAGTAGAAGTTTCAAAATCTTTGACAGTTAACCCGAGGTTAGGAAGTTGAGAGTTTAAAATGAGTAAGGTTTTGGGAATGTGTAACGGGTGAGGGGCAGAGGTAATAATGAAGCAATATCCCTTATTTTAGAAAGGTTTCTGACTAAACGTTATCATAGTATGCAACAAGAATCCAAATAACCGGGAGTGTAAGAGTATACAAGGTTTATGTTTTCTGTAGATGTGGTCAAGAGAAAGATCCAACAAAACTAATTGAAGCTTATGTAAAATGTTCTTATCGAAAATGCTAGCTATTAGTCAACGATATAATGAAGAGGTAGTAATGGGTAGGTTATTGGCCAGACTCCTAGTCCGCTCCCGCAGTATCGTTTATGCTTATATATAGGGTGTACCGCAGCTAACCCACCACACTCCCGATACTTTGGACTCGTACTGATTGTCTACCAATAGCCTAAATAGAATTACACACCACCCTCATGTACCTATAAATTAATGATTACGTTCCGGACCGCAATCAATAATTTACCTTACATTAAGGTGTTATGTCCTTCTATAACACCAATTCACAACAACACATTAAGATTCTATAAGTGTCCCTTAAGTCAACAAAATACTTTAACTTAAAAAATTGAAAGAAAAAAAATGATTCACTTAAAGACTAGCCTGACACACAAATTGATATATATATATATATGTCTTCTATTGAAAGATGACTATATACTATATTGCAAGGGCAATGATTTTTTTGAAAATTCACGTTTAGCAAATTCCCATATCTATAGATACACTAGCACATATATCGTCAATCAAGTTCATACGTATAATGAATAGATCTCTTTTCTATAAACATGTAATATGATAAAAAGATATTTGTAACATAGTACACAAGTGTCACATAATTCAAGTTATCAACTTCATGCATTTCAATAGATCACAAAATAAAGTCAAACACGATAGATTTCAAACTGAGATTCGTTCATAATAAACTGCAAAAAGATCTCCAAACGTTATATGCTTAAGAGTACGATGTAGATTGATTACAAAATGAAAATGAAAATCAAGAAAATGAAAACACAGGTATAGCATTCTTGTGACTTAAGAAGATTCCATCCATAGCTCAGTTTTGACCAGTCGCCTGATTTACGTTAATGAGTTCAGGGCATCAATGTCGCATATGATTAGGGTCGCCACAGTTGTAACATGCCCTACCATTAGTAATCCGAAGTTGTTCCTGTTCATCTTGACTGCTTTCCCAACATGTAGTAGCAAAATGTCCAAATCTTCCACAGGTAGTGCACTTACGACATGGGAGGTGAGCAGGGTGATGGTACCTACAAGTATTGCATTGAGGATGGACTCCCGTGTAGCCTTTCCTGACAGGAGGTTGTGTCACAGGGTTTTGAACTATATGGTCGTGATTATCACCTTTTCGTTTCTTGGGATTTGCAGAAGTGGTGGCGGTCTTGGCTGAAACTAATTTAGATGGTTCCACAATAGTGGTAGTTTTCTCTGTAGTCGCCTTCCTTCCTTTCCTAACCAGGTTTCCTTTCCTCACATGTTTGCCTGTCAATGAGGCTGCAAGTTGAATGGCTTCTTCCACCGTAGTGGGCTTGCTTCCAGTGACTACATCTTGAATCAGGTCAGGTAATCCTTCAATGTACTTCTCGATTGCTCGGGAGACTGGAGTAACCATATGTGGAACCAACAAACTAAGCTCATGGTAACGACGATTATAGGCAAGATTCTCCCCGCTGTCCTGTTTCAAATGATAAAATTCATCTTCACGCTTCTTAATCTCATTCCTAGGGCAGAACTTGGCGATCAGGAGTTCCTTCACTTGATTCCAAGTTAAAGCTAAAGCAACATCAGCGCCCCGATTTTGCTTCTCGCCATTCCACCAAGTCAATGCCCCATTTTGAAGGACACTGGTGGCATAGCGAACACGAAGTTCGCCAGGGCATTCGCTGTTAGTAAAAGTATTCTCCATGCTCTCGAACCATTGGAGGAGACTAGTCGCACCTTCTTCCCCCGAAATTTTTTTTAGGTTGCAAGAGTTAAAATGTTTGAAAGTGCAACGAGTACCTCCAACGTTTCCAGAATTCCCAGTGTTGTTGTTTTGGCTCAACTCAACAACTAAGTTTGGAATCACAGCAGCAACCTGTTCTGCCACTAGTGACACAATATAGCGATTAGATTGTAGACGAGAGTTACGCTTAGGAGTACGAGCGAAATAACGACCAGCCATCTACAAATAAAGAATACTATGAGAATCAACACAAGATCATCATACGTATAAATGAGATTGTGTAACATGTGTTCATATGAAATAGCCAAGTATAAAAATGCATCACGAAAAGATAACCTCATAAAGCAAATCATCATGAAGTCAAGAAATCAAGAATTAAGCAATGAAACATTGGATTGTTCTTGTCTAGTCATAAACCTCGACAAAACTTTGATTGTTCAAAGAATTAAACTTAATTGGAGATTAATGAAGACGTGCTTTAGCCTATAAGTGGACACACACTCCAAGAATCCCCAGGTAAGCATAACAGGTCCATCGGTTGATTCGGATTTATGCGCTATGCTTGCCTATGCCAGAAAACCCAGTGTACAGGCGTCCACCCTTCCAGATTGCACGTGTTCTCTCACGTAAAGTTCAATACTTTGAAGGAACAAAAAATCAATGAAAACGAGAGTAAGCACTTAAGCCAAGATAACCCAGCATGCTCCAAAGTGTAGACCTTATCCCCAAGAAATGTCACTCCTCAAAGCCCAGGATGAAGAAAGAAATAGAGAGAGGTAAGGGAAAGAACGAGAGGTGACACAGGGGAAAGGTTAGTGGAGCAAATAAACAAATAAGCACAAATAAGGTCAAGAATAGGTTCTTAGTTATAGTCTAGGTCATTTACTAATAACCTAATTCCCTATAACCATGGCTCTGATACCAATCTGTAACACCCCAACCGATGGCGGAATCATCGAGGTGCCACGTAGTGACGATTGTTCATAAGCTCATGGTGCTAAAATGTAATTACAAGTTGATTTACAAGGATTGCAATTACATCATGTTTCAACGAACTAAACTGATTAAATTCATTCTAAGACCAGAGTCCTATGTGAAGCATCAAGCAAACCTGAAACATGCACGAAAGTAATCTTGTCAACATAAATAATATTGGTGAGCATACTTAAGTTTATATATAATATAAGTTTAAAGGAAAAGATTTACAATTCATGTGTCAAGGTTGATCAAGGCATTATGTAAACACGTAGTAAACAAACATGATAAAGTCAAACGAATATGATTCACACAAAGCATCCTAACACGTTTCAAAATGATTTGAGCACCGTAATAGGTGTTACGTCTATTTGAGCATTTGATCATTCGAGCATCTTAACCTAAGTTAAGTCTAGATAATGATTTTGAGCATTTAAGCATTTGTTCATTCGAGCACCTTAACTTTAGTTAAGTCTAGATACCGATTTCAAGCAACCAATGTAAGTAAACTACGTTTAAGTCTAGCATAAAGCATGAAGATAACCAGACACGTATATGAATTGTAAATGTATAAAAGATTATGTGTAAGTGAATGTGCAAGTTTGTATATGTGTACATGTTTCACCCAAAAAAGTGTAAAATGAAAACGGGGATAAGTATACTCACAGTTTGCGAAAGAGATGAAATCCAACTTAAGCTGTCGTGAGTTAAGTAATGGGAATTCCGAGGAATTCAACAATGTGTTTATGAGCGAGAACGAGTAGTGTAAGAGCCGAACTAAAGTATGGCCGATTGGATGCTTATGGAGCGCGATTAGATGATTTTTTTTGTGGGTTTATGAAGGTTGTAAGTGCAGAAACGTTTTGGTGTTAAGAATTTATGAGTTCCTTGATTAAGAACGGTCCTTTGACGAGCTTTTGAAATTCCGATCGGTTACTCGACGAAGCCGTATTAAACTCGGATTTAAACATGTTTAATTCGATTAAAACCATGTGTAACTGATCAAGAATGATGGAGAAACGTTTTAGAATTAAAATGGAACATTTAAGCGTGTTAAAAACTGAGTTTGATGTCACCGGAAAGTAAAGTCGCCGGCCGGAAGATTTCCTGCTAGAAAAAAAACGTGTTCCAGCAAACATGGATTTAAAACTTTCGGAATTGGTCAGAACCAGTCCCTGGAGTTTAGGTTGGTTGTGTCTTTGTTTTTTTACACATTTGGTCCCTCAACCTTTAACTTGGGTAGTATATTATCTAACTAAGTTAGTTTTTCTTTTACAAAATTAACCAACTTAAGTTACTTTTAATTTTAATTAATCCAAAACTTTTTATAGCTTAACTTTTTAACTTAACTTATCATAAGTTTGTATTTCATATGTTTCGACTAAAAATTCACACATTCGGTAAGCGTTTAAATTTACGATTTAAAAGTAACTCACGTTTTAATAAATTCGAAAACGTTGAAAGAATTTGACAATTGATTAAAGATGGAGGTGACGGATGTCACAAAACCCTTTCCCAAGAGTTCCTGCAACTGGTTAGACAACTCCAACATCTCAGGAGGTGCAAGACGATATGGGGCTCGAGCAATAGGGGCTGCACCAGGTGCAAGATCAATACCAAACTCAACCTAACGATGAGGAGGAGGACCAGGTAAGTCGTCAAGAAATACATCAGGAAAGTCACGAACCACAGGAATATCCTCGATCTTCTTCTCACCATCAGAAGAAACAGAAACAAGTGCCAGAATGGCCGAATAACCCTTCTGAAGATACTTTTGGGCCTTCATACAAGAAATGATACTCAAAGGAGCACCGCTTTTCTCACCATGCACCGAAAGAATCTCTCCATCAGGGAGAGGGATACGAATAATCTTATCGAAACAAACGATCTCCGCCCGATACAAAGATAACCAATCCATGCCCACGACAACGTCAAAACTAACCAAGGATACCGGCATAAGGTCAATAGGGAAAGACAAACCCGAAAGTTCCAAACGACATTCCCGAAGGATATGTGTCGCTTCAATTTTCTTACCATCAGCTAATTCTATCAAGTACTTAGCCTCTAAGGGTGTAGGTACTATATCTAGCAACTGACTAAATCCTACCGATACAAAGCTCCTATCGGCACCAGAATCAAACAAAACAGAAGCATAGCGATCATTAAGGAGGAACGTACCGGTAACAGTTTCTGGGTCATGCCGCTTCCCCCGATCCAATGACGAAAGCACGTGCAATTCTGCTGCCGCCTCCGTTGTTCCCGTTACCACCACCGTTCTTCCCACCATCACCCTGCTTCAGCTTGGGACAATCCCGCTTAAAGTGACCAGTTGACCACAGTTGTAACAACCCTGGCTTGCCTGGTTAGTAGTCTGAGGGGCAGCCTTGTCACTCAAATGGACACGACAAGTTTGAACCTCATGTCCTGGCTTCCCACACCGCTGACAAGTTGAAAGTTTGTGGCATTGTCCATTATGATGAAAGCCACACTTGTTACACTTCGGGTAACTACCATGATAAGAACTAGACTTCTGCCCAGACGAAGGGGTAGAAGATTCAGACTTCTTCTGCTGCTGCTGGGGCTGGGATGGGGCAGAGTTCTTCGCAGAGCTCTCCCACTTACGCTTGCTACCACTGTCAGGGGCCTTCACAACAGAACCCCGCGGTGGCAAAGTACGTTCTTCCACCTTTTGATTGGTCAGCTTGTGAGCTAACCGAATAGCACCTTGAAGAGTTGCACAATCATTCGTGGTAACCAACTCACGAATTTCAGGCGCAAGCCCAACAACAAAGAATTCAATCCTCTTATAGTCAGGAGTATCAGCATCCAAACACATAAGAGCCAACTCATGATAACGAACCACATACTCTTCGATCTCATATCCAACCATAGTATGATTCCACAGCTCATGCTCCAACTTCTTGATCTCATCACGGGGACATTACTCAGTCTTCAGTCGAAACACAAACTCATTGCATTGGCCTCAACCAACCCAATAGTCTGAATAATAGAATTCCACAAAGTCAAAGCACGATTCTCAAAAGTAGCAGAAGCATACTTCACTTAGTCCACAGCAGGACAGTTACACATCGCAAAAGCAGATACGACCTTCTCCAGCCACCTCAGTAAACCCACTACACACTCATTCCCACTAATGTTATGAGGCTTGCAGTCCATAAACATTTTATAGGAGCAAGTAGTAGGAGGAGGATTAATAACATTACCTGTATCAACACACAGATAAACAAAACGAACATACCACAAAGGTATAAGGAAACAGAAGTAGTAGTAATCAAATTACCACCGGTAAATCCCTGCTGAGCAGCCTAGAATGCAGCAAGAGCAACAGACACCTGTTGCTGAATCATGTTGTTCAGCTCGGATTGGGTCATAGTGATAGGATCATCACCACGACCGCCGCCGCCACCACGACGTCCACCACCGCCACCACGGCGTCCACCACCTCAAGTAGCTGGCATCTTCTGGAACACAGAGAGAACAAGAAGTTCAGATTCATCACTAGTATCAACAACTAATGATAATGATAGAGAGTCATCCTGATCCGACCAATTCATATCAACCACGAATCATCCGACCAGAATACCAGGCGTAAAAGAATTATGAATGAACAATCATTTCAAGGTGTACTAATCCAAGTACAAGTGTAAGATAGTGTGTGAGCAAGTGTGTCCACTAGAGTAGAAAGGAAGATGTCTGAATACTAGACAGATCTTAAAGGTACGCCGAAGTCACTCCAATGCGCAACACCACCGTGCCAAGAATCAACAAGTCTGTCCCTTCGTCTTCAAATGCGCAGTGGAAGCGTGGTGGGCCTATAACCCACAGGTCCCAGGATCGAAACCTGGCTCTGAAACCAATCTGTCACACCCTCAAATTCCACTTGCGGGGTTTTACCGAGAGGCGCGTGACATACAAGGATCCAAGTCAACGGTCACAAAAAACGACAACTATATGCTATAAAATGTTACGTAGAAATACCAACCACACAGTATAAGTTTAAAAGTAAAATAGTTCATGACAGAGGAAGCTTAAAATGTTTACAAAACCAAAGGCAAAAGTATGAATGCAAACACAACCCGGTTTGCTTATAAATGCAAGACTAGACGCAGTGCGACTCAAGTGCGCCTAAGACTCCTTGCTACCTTAGCGACCTGAGAAAACATGCGAAGTTAGACAACACATACAGTGCTGGTGAGTCACAGAGATAAAATTTGTAAAAGTTTGCCACAAAGTAAACCAGACCTAACAATCCTTACATCTATACCTGATGCTAGCTAGACATCGTTACATGATACTATAGTGTCGTGAACCACTGTTGAACGTTAAGAATGCCTCAAACCCGTCACTGGTTCATCACCCGGTGCCGTATGAGATAGGACAAATATACACCCGCCACCGACCTCCAATCGGCCCGAGTGGAGCTTGCCAGGCCCAATAGATCTATTCACACTTTCCCCGCTATGTATCCACATATTAATGGTTCACTAAGAAATGAGAGGACTTTACCGATGAAATAAGAGTCACTAAGTGTCCATGTGATATAATGTAATATGTTGGTCTAAAGTTAGAAAGTTTGTACCGCATGTTTCTCCCCCAGAAAAGTTCCGAAAATAGTAAAGGATGGGGTTGTGACACTCACCTTAGTTTGCGTTCTTGAAATAAGAATAAAGACAAGTCTTGATAATCCCAAATACCGGCGATCTATCAATAAAGTTCGCATAAGTGTCTTGACTAATAACCCCAAGGTTAACTAGTCCCCGATTGTCCAGATCATGACTAAGTAAGTTTGAAAACATGTTTGACTGTTAAACCGACACACTAGACCGACTCGATATCCCGTTGGTGACCCATTACATAAAAAAATCAAGTATACATAGATTGCAAGTAAGGTTCATGCATAAAATACTTAGTTTGCATCAAAAATTGCACATGTGAAGTAGTTGGGTCAAATAAGGAGAGAAATAAGCTTGGTTCGACCCCAACCATGTTCCTTCGACCCTTTCATAAGTTCATGCAACCTAAAACAAGTTCATCAACCTTAACACATGTTCATTCGACCTTAAGATGTGTTAATTCCACATAAATCAAGCTCGTTCGACCAAACTGATGCACATTCTACCAGCTGAAGGCTAGGTTCGACCCTGGGTGCTCTCCTTCGACCCCACGCAGGTCGAATGAACCCCAGGTTCGACCCTAGCAGTTCCATACTTCCCAAAACGCATCAAAAAAATCCGAAAACATCACGAAACATCATGTAACACAGCAGTCAAGCATGAATAACATATCCTCACGAAACCCTACTAATTTTACTCCAAAATCTGTCCGTTTTAATGTTCACCCAAAATGGCAAAATTATGGAGATGGCACATCATGCATGAGAACTTTACCCAATTTGGAAACTTTTATGAAATCATTCAACAATCACCTTATTATGCTCAAATTATCATGTGAAACAAAACCCCTAATCATACCATCCATAACAATATCATGTATCAATCCCTAAATCTATCAAAATCCCCAAATTAGACAAAACATAATCATCCAATAACTTGTGATCGACCTAAGATACTCAAAACTCATCAGTTATAACAGTCCTAGACATCTCTATATCATCTAAACATCATACAAACATCAAACAATACATAACACGACATGAAGGATCATTAACACATGTTAATCCATAAGAAAACTCATGTTTTATGATAAGGTTTTGCTTAGAAAGGTTTTTAATCATAAATGTTATCTTAGATCAGATCTGGAACTTTGGGGTTTTATGAAAACGAATTGAAATTGCTCAAAAAGGATTTAGGATATAGAATACACCTTAGATCTTCACTTGTAGTGATATAGAGGGTTAGATTATGAAAAATGTGATCAAAAACTCCTTCCCCAGTGATAAAAGGCGAAAGAGAGTGTTTAGAGGCGTTTAGGGTTTGTGAAATGACGAAAAATGACTCAGTATGGTATTTATAGTCTGGGTATGTTCGACCCTATGCAAGGGTCGAATGAGGGACTAGGTGGTTGAATGAAGTTTTTTAACAAGCAGATGGTCTGATTCGACCCCCCTTAAGGTCGAACCAGACTTGGCCTTTTCCAGTTTTTTCCAGTTTTGTCATTTTAACGCATTTTAACACATACTAACACATGAACATGCAATCCTAACATATATAAACATGGATAATCATCTAAACACCGTTAAAACACGTATTTGCATGTAATACACCATATATGAATCAATCTATGCATAACACTCAATCTACTTCATGTAATTCACCAACAACGGGACTCAAGACTCGCGTGTATATAAAAAGACACCAATGATCCTCCAGATCATTGAACCCTGGACAATGGGTAAGATAATCCCGACTCAACTAACCCAGTTAAGTACGTAAATAAGATGTTTCCCGCTAAGGTAGACTTATAAGTTAAAAATGTCAAGTCAAATATGCCGGGTGTCACAGAATAACTTGGATGTAGTAGGCTGACTGTCAATCATAATTTTAACGCATTTTAACACATACTAACACATGAACATGCAATCCTAACATATGTAAAACATATATAAGCATGGATAATCATCTAAACACCGTTAAAACACGTATTTGCATGTAATACACCATATATGAATCAATCTATGCATAACACTCAATCTACTTCATGTAATTCACCAACAACGGGACTCAAGACTCGCATGTATATAAAAAGACACCAATGATCCTCCAGATCATTGAACCCTGGACAATGGGTAAGATAATCCCGACTCAACTAACCCAGTTAAGTACGTAAATAAGATGTTTCCCGCTAAGGTATACTTATAAGTTAAAAATGTCAAGTCAAATATGCCGGGTGTCACAGAATAACTTGGATGTAGTAGGCTGACTGGCAATCCTAATTTTTGGCAAACTTAAAATACACCTTCCAATAGCGTAAACGCCAATTACCACTTTTTGAGTACTGCGAATGCGGCTATGTTTTACATACATGCAACAATCGAAACACATAACACCCCTTTGGAAAAGGGACATTGAATATCATGACAAACAAATTTGCAATCGCGCATCACGTGACTATAAATACTACTAGTTATATAAGTATGTTTAAAAAAGCGTTCGTGTTGCACAAGTCTATGGGATTCTTTCTTTCTTTCCTTCCATCATTCTCCCATTCTCCAGAACCATTTCTACTATTCCCCAATCTTCATAAATCAGGTTTTACTGTCCATCTCTCTCTTGAGTTCAATTATATAGGTTATTGATTTGTAATTTAAACTTGATTATTCGATTCACTTGTAAATTATGTCATATGTTTTGAGTTAGGTTGATTTGCTCAATTTCGTTGACTAGACGGGAGTTGAATGCCTCAATCAGAACACCGCTCATCCGTTACCCAATGCTCTCAAACAAGTTTCTTTTCATTTCATTTGTTTTGGAGCTAAAATCTGATTTGTTTGTAGATAGTATGCTTTGGACATGTGAAGCGGAGACAAAGGACAACTCCGGTTAGAACAGTGGAACACCTCACTGTGGAGGGGAAGAGGAGTAGAGGCAGGGTTGAACGGATTAGGCAGGATTTGTTAGAATTACACCTCTTGGAGGATATGGTCCAAGATAGGAATTCGTGAAGGCTTAGGATCAAAGTTAAAGATTTTTAGGAATTACGAGTAGGGTACTTTTGTGTCTGTGTTTCGTTCTGTAGGGATGGTTTCTGTGCATTTATGTATATTTGTTATTTCATGAGGTTACTTTTGTACTTTTTCTTCTTTGTTACTCACCCCCTTTTATAGTGTTTGGTGTCTGTCTACGTATTTATATATATTATGTGTGTTTGATACCGAGCTGGAGGTCTCTGGAAGTAGCCTCTTTATCTCTAATGATAGGGGTAAGGTTTGCCTACATCTCACCCTCCCCAGACCCTACTTATAGCGTCGCTATTTGTGGGATTTTACTGGGTACGGTTGTTGTTGTTGTTGTATAGTATGCTTTTGTTAATGCTTTGTTTTTTCTTTTTACAAGATTGTAGGGTAGATATGATATTGAAGATTTAGACCTATTATTATGGTGGTTGTTGTTCGGATTTGACCTAGAGATTTTTCTAGTGGAGCTTATTTTAATTTATTTGTAGACCTAAAGGAGTAAGGTTTATTGAGGAAGGTTCTGTTACAAATGGTTCTTATCCTACAAATAGCTTTAACGTGAGAAGTGAACGAGGGTATTTTTTTTTGAAATTTTTTCCACATTAATGTTAAACATGTACTTTAATACTGAAATCTAATAATAATAATAATAATAATTTGGTGTAGAGTAATTACTCTAGTGTAAATTACTGTAATTACTTTAATGACATAATTACGCTAAAAAAATTTAACTTTTTTTTTGTATTATTCATCTAGAAAACATGTTTAAGTAGATGAAAAAAAAAAATAAAAAAAATCTCCCTTCACTTATCCTGCATAGTAGGTTAAGCCTATTTGTATTTGATCTTTACTCAAACTTTATTTATTAGCATTCTGTAGGAAGATAACTATTGTCTATTTTGAAGCCTTAGTTTTAAAACGCACCGAGCTTTTTTGCTCAGTATTTAGAGTAAATAAAGTAACGCCCAAAAGGCGCTGATTTTAGGGGAGGGGGCTTCTGGTCTGAGGTGCGCAACTCATGTACCTGAGGCGTTTTTATGCAGGAAAATGTTGTACGTGGGTTTTTTTTCTTGACTTCTATATTTTGGGTATAGGAAGCTAAAAACCTATGGGATGTATAAAAAATTATATAATCATCTTGTGTCTCGGGTACAAAAAGCCCACGGCTTTTACGTTTCGCGCCTCAATTTTAGGCCTATAGTGGACTGGTGTTGTATTTCTAGTTTGGCACCTTTTTTAATTTGTAAGAGAGCATAGGTGGCAAGGTACACTTGGAATGATAAACCCTAGGGTTTATTAGAGACTAACTAAGACGAGAAATACATTAGTTTTTTGCTTTGTAGTTTTGGTGAGTTTAGGATTTGGTAGATGGAATTTGTTTACATATCGGGGTCTGCAAAACTGAACACGTCGTTGTTGATCTATCTATCTATTGAAGACTTCAGGAGCGACATTTGTCGTATTAGAGGCGTCTCCGAAGATTTATGTGCCCTATCCGAGCCGATAAAAAATATGCCCCTTAGGCTTTAATAAATTAATTAATTTAAACTCATTGTTATGTACGATCAATAGTATAGCAATAAACATATCAATTAGCAAAATAATAGTATTAGAATGAGTGAAATTATATACTCTAATAGGCTAGTATCTAACCGACGATTCGTGAAGCTCTTCTAGCATTCTTGCTAGAAAATTGGTGGATCAACTCTTCGTAGTTTATACATTCTAAGATTTTTTTGTTGATAGCTATGCTTGCTAACCTGCTAAATTTTTCTTGGGACAATGTGACCCGTAAGTATGATTTCAACAACTTTAATTAAAACTCCTTTTGGTAATGGTTAATCTATACAATGTATCTATACTATATTATAATACATGAGGGAGGGGTAGTTTAAGATACCCAAAAGTTAAGAACTTTATTTTCATTAACAACCCTAAAATGAGGGTAAAATGATCATTCAAACAATTTTACACTTTAGTACATCATTTTAGTTACTTTAATTACTACATTTTTAGTTAGTAGTTACACCTTTCTCCCCTCCACTATAAAGTTATAATTCTTTTTTTTAATCCTATGATAACTTTTAAACTATGATGTTTTAAAAACATTTAAAAATATCGTGACAACATGCTCATTTTGTCGATGTTTTAATTTTTGTCTTAGTCAATATTGACGTGTAAATTGAAATGTACAAGAAATAAATGCGTTATGTACAAGTGATTATCGCATTGCATGTTTAACTTAAAGAATATAAAAGAAATGAATATTTATTAATTAACTGAAAGAATCCAAATTTCACCTACAACAAAATGTTTTATAGCTAAAACCTAAAAAAATGTAACTAATATTGTTATAAGGTACATTCCATTAATGTAGAAGTAAACATAAAGTAGCTAACGCTGTAAGTGCATTATTCATGGATGTCCCCTGCTAGTGATCCATTACTGAATGTCGAAGGTTCAGATAATCAGAAAACGACCAAGAATTTAGCTTGAAGTTACATTCGACCTGTCGGATGGTCGAATGTAGTTTATTACTGGTCGAATGTAGATTGATTGTTGAAGAAGGCTTCATTCGAACCCTTAAAGGGTCGAATGAACACCTTCGACCTCATGAAAGGGGCGAATGTGGGAAGTCTATAAATAGGGAAAAGTTAGTTATTTTGAAAGAGAGTTATCATTTGAGCTTTTCCTTAGTTTGTGTGTGTGATATTCTCTGTATTAGGTCTAGGTTTGAATTGTAATTGTTGATATTTTGATCTAATACAAGAGTAAAATTATGGAAATTGTTCGGTGATTCATTATCTGTTTTCATCACGATCGTTTACATTTATTTCTGAATCATTTTGCACGATCGGAGGGGATTCCGCACCATACGGTTGGTATTCGTGAGATCACGGTTCGCGATTACGATCCTAAAACGAATTCTCAATTGGTATCAGAGCATAGGCTCGATTTCACGGTTGCAAATTGATCTGAATTGATGAAAACTGATTAGAATTCTGGTTTAAAGATTAAAATCCAAGAAATTTTGAAGCTTTTCATAAAAACATGGTTTTTGATTAAATTGGAGTTGAATTTGATGTTGTTTTCAAAAATCCTTTCATAAATGTTTGTCTAAATTCAAATCCGCACAAAACCTATCAAATTTCATTACATTTGGTGAAAATTTTGTCAAAAACCGATCAGATTCGTGTTCTTGAGGTTGAAGATGATGAACAGACCTGAAACGGTCGAATGTGAGATTTGAGGGTCGAACCTAGCCTTTTTCTGGTCGAACGTGGAGAGTATTTTGGTCGAACCTAGAAATTTTTAGTGTGTTGTTGTTTATTCGACCATTTGTGTTACATTCGACCAATCGGGTGGTCGAAAGTGGATTAACTTGGTCGAAAGTGAAACGAGTTTGTTACTTTGTACATTCGAGTCTTTAGAAACGGTCGAATCTGGACTAAATTCCACATTCGCCCACATGATCTTTTGAAAAAGGTCGAACGTAGAATCTGATTTTCAAAGATTTTCATTCTCGAGGTCGAACCAAGACAGAGGTACATTTGACCCTTGTAAAAGGTCGAATAAGACTATATTTTTCAAGTTCGAACCCATGAATTTTTGGACAATATTTTTCAAATTTTAAGGTGTAAAAAATTACTTTGCTATATCACGAACTGATGATCAGATAAAAGCTGCAATGCAACAAAAGCTAACATGGGAACAAGTTGTTGCATCTAAGATTCAACAATCTGTTACACGACCAGCTGTGCAACCAACTGATAAAATGGTTAATGTGAATGAGTGTGTTAACAGAGAAAGTGTTAAAAGTAATGTTGTGTGTCTTATCAAACAAATGGGAAATGATGATTCAAGTGAATTGTCAGAGAGTGATTTGAGTTCTGATACGAGTTCAGAACAGAGTGAATCAAGAGGAAGTGATACATCAAATGTTGATGTAAATTCTGAGAATGGTTTTGAGAATGGTAATAATTAAGATGCTGAGGTAAAATTTAATGCTGAAAGTGCTAATTGTTCTGATTGTGTCAAATTAAAAAATGAAGTGCTGAAACTTTTTGAGGACAAACAGAACATAACAAATAAACTTGAAAGATTTCGAATTGAAAATAAAATTTTGGCAAATAATGAAAAACATTTTATGAATCAAATTGAATCTTTAAAGAAAGATATTTCAGAACTTCATAACACTATTTCAAAGAATAATTCCACATCAGAGTTGGAAATCACAACACCTTGTGTTGTTGATTCTGAATCTGGGGTGAAATCTGTGTTTGAAAAGAAAACTGAAAATGTCGTAGCAACTTCAGAATCTGAATCTGAAGAAAAACCCATATTCAAGTTTCCTGAAGGAGTTGAAGGATCCTATATGTTGGAAGGACAGGACAAATTGATTTTCAACAAAGATTTTCCAATTGATAATATCGAACAATCGTTACTTAAATGTATCTTTGTCGATAATGATGATTTGATAAATCAATTTAGAAATAAATTTGATCATTTACATTTTGAACTCAGTCCTAACCAACATGAGAATGAAAAGGATCAGCCTGGGAACAAAAAGAAAAATCCTAGGGCAAAAGGACCAAAACCAAACAAATCGAAAGGCAATGATCAGATGAAAAATTCTTATCAATGGAATTCAAGAAGTTTTTCATCTAGATCACATGATTTTGATGATTATCTAAGTCACTCTCAATTTGATGATTATTGGAGAAACAACTCACCACAGTATTCTCATGGTTATGTTGAATGGAGAAGCTGTTTTGAATGTGGTGAAGTTGGTCATATTGCTGCTCATTGTCCCTACTGGTATTGGGATGAAGGGTATGCATGTGATTTTGTGGAATATAGGTCTTGTTATAACTGCGGAGAGTGTGGGCATTTAGTTGCTGCCTGTCCGTATGTTCAACAGAAAACGATCGAAGTGAAATTTGCTAAAAATTCAGGCAATGCCAAAAAGCCTATATCCCCAAAACCAATCAAGAAACAAAAGGGGAAACAGGTTGTATATGACAATCATAACAAAATTTCCTTGAATAAAAATGGAGATTGTTATAGGGTTGCTAAGGTAAGGGGGAGTTCTAAGGCTAAGTCTAAGAATAATTCTAAACCTGGATCTTCATCAGTTAAGTCTGAGAAGATTCCAAACAAAGTTCAGAAGCAGGTTTCAAGTAAGAAATCTGAAAAGTCAACAATCAAAACGATTTCAACAAAGTCTAAAATAAATTTTGAACGTGTTTGGAAACCCAAATCACTTTCTAAATCAATAGCAATTTCTACTTCAAATCAATCCATTGAAAAACCAATTGATTTTTCAAAAGGAGAATGGATTGATGTTCCGAGGATTGATGACCTTGGACGACCCATCATTGTGAAGGGATGGGTTCCTCTCTCCTACTAATTGTTTAACAAGTGTGCAGGTTGTTCCAGACAGACCTATTAGTTGTCTTTTGATAGTTGATAGTGGAGCATCTGTATACAAGCTATTTATTGGAGATGTGAAGGTCGAGGAAGGGATTTGAAAAAGGAAAACATGATTTCAAAAGAGAGGAGAGTGTTTGTTGTCTGTTTCCTACCCGTGAAGCCGGAAAACATTGCAATCTCATGCAATTGCTCTCAGGTTTTTGGATTTCTACAACAGATGCAACTAAACGGTTTATTCTAAACTCTCTTATCTTTGTTAATGGTTTTACTATTTGAACGAACATAGTGAGTCAAGTAATCTGAGTGAGAAAATGGTTTTTGAAACTCAGTGAGTAAACCGTATCGGATATCATTTTATTTTGTTTTTCTTCAAAAGTTTAAAAAAAAAAAAATCCAAAAATATGCTTATTTTTAGATTTTTAGGGGGAGAAAATTTCAAAAAAATCAAAATAAAAAAAAATTTAGAAAATACAAAATGAGTTTTCCTGGAGAGAGAAAGAGGAGATGATAGTACATCAGTTGACTGTCAGACTACTCTAAAAACAAAATGTATGAATAAACATTGAGTAGCCACTACAATTATATATTGGTAGGCTTGAAATCAAAGTTTAAAGTTCAGCATGGTGATATAAACTTTAATTCAATAACTGATAATCATGTGGATCAATGTATCGTTAACATATGGTCTTGGTAATCCAACTCCACATATTTATCTCCCTACCATCATCCAAAGGTTTTTAAGTTGTTCCATGCACACAGACACTCCATACACGAAAAACTACCACAATCATTTAGATATTATCATCACTAAGTTACATCCTAAATCTTACAGTTGACTTTTCATGCATTAGAACACACACACTCCTTTATTTCCTTGAAACTTATATACTTACGTAGACACCTTCTTGAATCAAATACACACCATGCACAACATCTAAAACACTCTATTCGACATACCATCGTCCTCAACTCCTCATCAACTTTCCACTTCAATATCGCCACTAAACACCACCACCATCACGATGCACCAAATTAACACCAACAACCGACATTATCACCATCGTCCGCGGCCACCATTCCAACCATCGCATTCGTCAGCATCACCGTAGCCGCACCCATCTTCATTGCGACCCCAAACACCACCCTCGTCGCGACCGTATTCATAATGATCATCACCCGTCACTCTCTACATCATCTCCTTCATTACTTCTGCAACCACCATTAGTCATCATCATCTAACCTTCTATCTGCGACACCGCGGTACGCAACCACCAACACCCGTACTGATACCGCTCCACTATAACCGTACATCACCAATCGACCTCACCTTCGTCGCTCACCACCACCACCTCTTAATCATCACTAACCTGACCATTGCACCCTTCGCAACACCACACTACCCGAAACCAAACTCTAGCGAAACTATGCAGAAGTTGAATAATCGGTGTGTAAAAGAATGTGTAGTAAGTTACCTTGTAGCGATGTGGAAGTCACCAGAAGCCGCCGTGAACCACCACCACAGCTCCGCCTACCTTCTCTCTCTCTCTCTCTATATATATATCTCTCTCTCTTTCTCCCGTTGATCAATCTGCCGCAACAACCCTTAGGTCTAGGGTTTTCATCAAGCATATTTTTATAACTCTAAATGTTAGCATACGGCCCCTCATCTTTATTAAGACGATGACATGTTCCCAAAGTTATTTAGTCATTTACCAATAATGATATCCGGGTCCCTCTAATAATATAAGGTCGAGCCAAAGTCTTGCTAAACCCGATTAGACTATTACTTGACAATTTTCGGGATGTTACAAGTCTACCCCCTTAAAGGAGGATTCGTCCTCGAATCCTGCACATTTAAAACAATACGCATTCCTCCTAAAGACTCGCATCCCTGCGTAAAACTGATCGCCATTAGATCACCACTAACGTTGCTTCTTCTCCATGGATAAACCTCTACGAAGGAAGGTCATAAAACATCATCCGCAACTGCTTCTATTTCCCAAGGTTAAAACCACAAGTTCTCATGATCGCTTTTTCACTCATCAATTGTTACATAAAATTCTTCAGCTGCGTTGCACATTCTTACTTGACTGCTACTATGCACGTGATTACCACTAATTGCTCGCGTGGTGACCTTCATAAGGAGGTACTAATTTTGCAAGTAATTACGCAATCAGCGCATATACTACTGCTACTGACGTTTACTTCACCGCACCCGCAGTTACTATGAGTGAACGCTATTCATGCCATTGCATCCACAGGCGATCCAACATAAGTTGCCACTAACAATCCACAAGAGTTGCCAAACTCATATTGCCGCTTCAAACCATAGCACGGAGATCTCCATGCATATGCAATCAGCATTGCAGCAACTAGGGTCAGACAAAGCTTAGGGAAACCCACGGTCTCCTTGCAACATCTTTCACATAGTGCGCTCCTGATACATTCACCACTGAGGCTACCTTTTTCTTATGCAAAACCCTTCTTACTTCCTCTACTGAGAACTTGCGCACACGCGCAATTCTTTTTATTTCTTCTATCCCGATCATGCCCCCACACATGGTGCATGAGCTCCAGAAGCCTGCGCAAGGCCTTCCAGAAATCCACATGAGCGCATTAACATCCATAGCATCGCTGCCACGTTTGAACACAAGGTTCAACTTACATCTTTATCTTCCTGCTGGAGCTGAGCTTCCAACGCTCATCTTTCACATTAATCAACACATCTCTAACAAACGATCTGGATACCTTCAGGCATTCGGACGGGCGCCATCAAGACCGCCACCTGAAGCCTTATGCCACAGACCATTGCGCGAACACTTGACGCTGGTCCATTATATATGCGCGTCTTCAAACTAAATCCCTCGCTAACCAACCGGTTCGCACAAGGGTCTCTTTCGCGCTTCGCTACGCTACTATGATATTCCACAACTTAGGTGATGCGCATAAGCACTGCGCCAAGACACATCATCAAAACATAAGCAAGCGTTATGACATCTTGTATCTCACATTCGGACCACCGCGCCCTAAAACATCAGTCGCGTGGTACCCGCGCCATAAGGGCATCACAAAATCCTGCCTTGACATTCTTGACGTCGTCGACCATAAGGGCATCGAACACTTAGTCAATGCTGCCATGTCCCATCTTCACTGACTATCACATCCAAAAGTAGAGCGCATTGTTCCTGCCATTGCCTCTTCAACCCCCGAACTGGAGCATCACTAAAATCGACTAACGATATACATAACCTGACGTGAATTCCTCAACATAGGTACACAAACTACATTCCGCGTCGTCATCGAGTTTGAACGCGAACCCTCCCGTCGATCTGCCTCCTGCGAGGTACTCTTCATTTACACTAAGGATGTGTGCCAGCAACGTCCTTGTCCTCAAACCGCTCTGTCACCAGACGTCGCGCTATTACCGAGCGCTGGAGCACCTAGCGCCGATGTGCCACAAACATGGCTACTTCTCTATTGACATGCACAAGCATCATGGGCGTCACACACGGACACCCGCAACTTCCGTCACGGAAACACTCAATGGTCCAAACAATACGCGCATTCCTTTCACAAAGGCATACCGCCTCAAAACTTCATACACGCCTTATCTTTGATACATCGCTAAGATTTTAATCGTAATAGGCAAAAAAATTATCACATGACACTAGGAAATTAATAAGTGAGGCATACTGTAATACTCAAAACTCATTTTTATAAAAGACTAATCACATGTCTATACCTTAACTCATACACATATCTATACCTCGACTCGTACACATTTTTCCTAGTGAATCATAAAGGACTCACTCACGGGCGACCGAAGTCACCATTCACATTCTCATTGTCCTCAACCTAGGGAAGTGTCCATCTCTCTCTCTCTCTCTCTCTCTCTCTCTCTCTCGTGGTTATCACCACTCATTCTACCCAAATAGGGTTCACATAGGCCGCACCAGCATCCAGGTCATACCCATTGGTATCATACTGACAACATTCCCAGGTTAGGCTCTACATTCACATTCTCGATAAGTCCCAATCAAGAACCTACACATTACGTCACACGTGACATTCTCTGCTTCCCGAAGGCGCTTACACACAAGCTAATGGCGCACACTAATCGTCATGCAGCCTATACTAGCCAACTTTTCATAAAACATACCATTACATGCGTTAGTCCACAAAGGACCTCCTCGACACATACTAGGCATTCCTAACGCTAACATTATGCGCACAACATACCATCACATAGTTCTCGCAAGTTCGTGAGGCAAGTAAGAAGCCACTAGGCCCCTAAATAGCAACACAACACATAATGCAATTAACAGATTTCATTAATGGCTTATTCGCCAAGCACACATTACTGACAAGACAAGAAATCTCACTTATCACTTAGGACCACTTGCCACGCTTCAATCATTCAAATCATTAAATAGGGAGACACATCACGTCCTAAAATGCCCAAGAAAGCCCTATTGGTCACAGAATCCCAATTCTCGTGTGACCGAATTCAGTCTTTACCATCAACCACCCAAGGCAGAACCTTCGCATAAACATCTTAGGTAATCATTTAGAGCTTTGGGGTAACAGTAGACCGCCAATAACGTTGATCAAGTGTTATTGATTGTCTGTGCCACCTCCTTAGTTCTATACATTCCCCAACATGGTCATACTAGTATTATACCTTCCACATACTTTACTCACAAAATTCACATAATAGTGTACATAGCAAAAGGACTTCACAATAACTGAACACAATATTCAAATCAAACCTCTTGGCCGGCGGTTACTCGTGGTGGCATTCGTTACCTTGGTCCCATTTTAAAGTTTAAGTTTAGACGTTTTAAAAATGTCCAAATCTCTTAAACCACTGCTCTGATACCAACTTGTAAGGCCCCAAACCGGGCACCCTACCGTCAGGTCTCATTATAGTGTACCGTTTAAAAACTAACAATTTTATTAAAATCACGCAGTGGAAAAATAAATAAAATTGTACACATTGTTTTAAAAAAAAAATAGTTTGTTAATAACTCTCAAAACAACGAATGCCATCCATGCTATCACGAGTAACCCCATTCGCTTGCCAAGATGCATCACCAACTCGAACAAACCTACAAAACAACCTAAAATACATGCAAAAGTTAGCTATGCTGAGTGAGTTCTAATAGTTTAAGTTTATAAAATTAAAACACCTCATAAACGCTTTATTTTTAAAACTCAACTTCATCGTATTAAAGTTATCATTAATTATTTAAACACTTTTTCATCAACATCCCACCCAAAACCACTCAATCCATAACTGACTCATCACCCATCTCGACCCACAACTATGACTCTGTAACCTCTTTTACACGTTCAACTATTCCATCTGCAACACAATGTCGCTACACACGACTAGATCATCTATACTCCTTCTAATTGTGCCGGGCACCCCCAAGTACAATTCATCACAAGAAACTCTATATTATCATCTTTAACAAAGGACACAACACATACCCACCGATTTATCTATATGAATGCAAATAAAACACATAAGGTGGAACCTACCACACAATTGGTCAAATCACAAAGAAGTGACCCTTTCTAGGGCACATCGATATCCTCTTTCATCGACGGCCCATCACAATCTCAAAACTCATCACGTAAACATGACAATCATCTTTAGCCTCTTTAACTCATCGTGCCGCAAGGACAATGACAATCATCTTTAACACATCGTGTCATAAGGATAACGACAACCATCTTCGCCACTAAGGCTTACTCTTTAAAACACCACGAGGGTGCTACATCTTACACATAGCATATAGCCACACACGCATACACACACAAAAGGGCCTATAACTCGACATCTTGCATCTTTATGTGGAGTAACCACTAGCAATATAATCTCGCCACTAAGTCCGTCTCCGAAAAATCCAAGGACACGCACGTACATCCCCATGCACATGCAACCCAACTACATATCTCGTGTCTCATTACTCTAATAGTATCACTAGGCACATCAATGTTTCTAACCATTCACCATCTTGGCTAAAGCCAAGACTCGAATCTTATAATTAATGTCTCTACCCAACTCTCGTTATGGTGTCATAAAGTTGTACCTCTAAGCCTCTTGCCTCATTCAATCGTTATAGAACCGACTCGTTGGAAACGTTTATAAAAACATTTAAGTCATAAATCTCTTTAATTTAATCAACACATTAAGATGTATAAAAAAAGTATAGCATGTATGATAGCCCCAAAAATATTTAAAAACAGAAAATAGGGGGATTAGAACTCACCGGTTGCAAAGCTTCCAATCCACAAGCTAAACCGCCTCAAACCGCGACATGTCTTGTTGAAGCATGTAACCATGTAGCTCGCGGCTAATATCCAATCTATAAACAACACGTACCCGACCAAGTTTATAAATTATCCTCCGCGAAGGCTCGCGATTTAAATCCATACGTGCGTTATTAATAACCATCATGCTTCTTTTGTAACCCAACTCCACATATTTATCTCCCTACCATCATCCCAAGGTTTTTAAGTTGTTCCATGCACACAGACACTCCATACACGAAAACTACCACAATCATTTAGATATTATCATCACTAAGTTACATCCTAAATCTTACAGTTGACTTTTCATGCAATAGAACACACACACACTCCTTTATTTCCTTGAAACACATATACTCACGTAGACACCTTCTTGAATCAAACACACACCATGCACAACATCTAAAACACTCTATTCGACATACCATCGTCCTCAACTCCTCATTAACTTTCCACTTCAATATCGCCACTAAACACTACCACCATAATGATGCACCAAATTAACACCAACAACCGATATCATCACTGTCGTCCGCGGCCACCATTCCAACCATCGCATTCGTCAGCATCACCGTAGCTGCACCCATCTTCATTGCGACCCTAAACATCACCCTCGTTGCGACCGTATTCATAATGATCATCACCCGTCACTCTCTACATCCTCTCCTTCATTACTTCCGCAACCACCATTAGCCATCATCATCATCTAACCTTCTATCTGCGACACCGCGGTAAGCAACCACCAACACCCATATTGATACCGCTCCACTATAACCGTACAACACCAATCGACCTCACCTTCGTCGCTCACCACCACCACCTCTTAATCATCACTAACCTGACCATTGCACCCTTCGCAACACCACACTACCCGAAACCAAACTCTAGCGAAACTATGCAGAAGTTGAATAATCAGGTGCATAAAAGAATGTGTAGTAAGTTACCTTGTAGCGAGGTGGAAGTCACCAGAAGCTGCCGTGAACCACCACCACAGCTCCGCCAACCTTCTCTCTCTCTCTCTCTCTCCCCCCTCTCTCTCTTTCTCCCGTTGATTAATATGCCACAACAACCCTTAGGTCTAGGGTTTTCATCAAGCATATTTTAATAACTTTAATTGTTAGCATACGGCCCCTCATCTTTATTAAGACGATGACTTGTTCCCAAAGTTATTTAGTCATTTACCAATAATGACATCTGGGTCCCTCTAATAATATAAGGTCAAGCCAAAGCCTTGCCAAACCCGATTGGACTATTACCTAACATTTTTCGGGATGTTACAGTCAGTTGCATGCATCATGCACGTTATTCAGGCAAGACTTCACCATTAATTTACGATCCGGAAATTGAAAAGACAGCTAGAAGGAATAGAGAAATTCATCAAAATCGACTAACATAAATCATGAGCGATCACAACAACCAAGATAATCAACCTACACCAAACCAACCTGACCCAATACTACCAGAACAAAACCCATTGGGCGATATACCTCCGCAACCATTTCAAACAGCACCAACTCCAAGACAACAACAACCATTCCCACAATTTAACCCAGATCCGAACGTTGGTGGTTCTAGACCATTTCAGCAAAGCCGTCAAGAGCATGACGAGTGGGACGAAAATTATGAAAATGATCCAGCTTTTGAGGCCCCACAATAGCAAAACAACAACCCAACCGACCATTAACCTTAAATCGACAACCACGACAAAACCACAACCCAAGATTGCACAGTAATAGAGCAACAGATTCACTTTATGGAGATGACAGTATGCAGGGTGCAGCGGGTACTTTTAATGGTAGAGTTGCTGATTGGGATGGAGGAGTTTATGATGATGGGTACTACATGAATCGGGATCAGTTTGACTATGATGAGTTCGGTCCGCAATATCAGCAGAGACATCAACGAGGGTTTAATTTGAGGAGGCAGAATCAAGGACAGAGAGGGATCCCTCAGAATCAACAAAGAAATCAAGTGCGAGGGAAAGGGCAGAGACAATATGTAGATGGTGTACCTTGGGTGAACTACAGACCTCCTGTACAAGGCGTTGGGAGCCATTTTATTCCTGGGAGTATATTCACATGGCAAGAACTTCAACAACAGTTTTTAGAGGAATATTATACTATGACTCGCACTATTGATGATCGGGATGCTATCAGAACTTTCCAACAACAATCTGGGGAACCATTTCATGAAGCATTCAAAAGGTTTAAAGAATTGTTAAGGAAATGCCCACATCATGATATACCTATGTGGGAGTTGATTAAGTCATTCTATGACGGCTTATTACCCTAAGATGTTAGAGATCTGAATGCCAATAGTAATGGTACCTTTTAACTAACCCTGAGGATGTGGATTGGGAGTATATGGAGAGGTTGGCAGTGACATCAAAGAGACAGGCTCGTGCTAGTAGAAGAAGTTGAACAGGTGCAGCTAGGGGTGTTGATGCAGTGGCTGAAAGGAGAATAGCAAGCTTAGAGCGACAGATCGCACAGTTGACAGCTGGTAGAGGCGTAGGACGGAGTGATGGAGCAAAGGCAGCTAGTTCTTTTACAGTTTGCTCTATCTGTGATGATTTGGGACACATGGATGCTAATTGTCCTACTAAACAAGCGAAATCTGAAGAAGTAAATCAACTTTATGGATAGCGAAAGCCATATGATATGAATTCTAATTCATATCTCCCATGTTTGCGAAATCACCCTAATTTTAGTTACAGTAATACTTCTAACCTGTTGAATCCTCCATCACAGTTACCTAATCAAAACAATCAGAGAGGATATTCAGGCCAAGGGAACTACAACAACCAAAGAAATTATCAGCAAGGATCAGGAAACAATCAAGGAAGTTTTCAAGGCAACTGGAAAAGTCAAGGCAATCAACAGGGTGGATCTTCGGGGCAGGATGGATCAGTGAAAGATATGTTGATCGAGTTTATGAAGTCAACAGGAGAGTTCTTGAAGTCAACAGGTGATTTCATGAAGGAGATTAGGAAGGACAACGAGATCAACGACAAGGAATACAAGGCACTTTCGAAGCAAGTTGGTCAGATTGCAGAAGAGTTGTCCACTATGCGTGAAGATCCAGGTAAGTTACCGAGCACCACCACAATGAATCCAACACATCAGTCATCAACTACAAGGAATGTACACATTAATGCGGTTAGTCTTCTTTCCAATTCTGAGTATGAGCAGGAAACACTTTCACAATTAAACATTAAGGTTAAAAATTTGAAAAAAAATGTTTTGTGAAAAGTTTTTCAGTGAAAGATCTAATGAGGCCAAGGACAAGGGTGAGAAACTCAAATCTGTACCCTTTCCGTTGGCTTTAATGGAACCAGCTAAACGAGTGGTTTTAAATAAAAATGACCCACCAAAGGATGAGAGGTGGGAAAATTATAAACAAGTAAAAATCAATTTACCATTATTTAATACCATTCAAGAAATTACTGCTCATGCTGAAAACGTAAAAGAGTTGAGTACCCAGAATCGACACAACAAGCTGCCAAAATAGTTTAATTTACCAGCACATGTACGTGCTGCTTTGTCTGGTACTTTTCCACCCAAACGCCAAGATCCGAGAGTGCCCCTTATTTCAATACAAATTGGGGAACTTAAAGTTGACTGGGAACTTCTCGATCTTGGAGCTTGTGTTAGCATTCTTCCGGGAAGTATGTATGACCAATATGAATTTGGTCATTTACAAAAAGTTGGCACCACTGTGGTGTTGGCTAATTAAAAACCCATACATCCCAGGGGAATGTTGACTGATGTCATAGTTAAGGTGGGAGATTGCTACTATCCAGTTGATTTTTTGGTACTGGATTGTGAGAAAAATGTTAAAGGCACACCACACACACGATTATACTCGGTAGACTATTTTTAGCAACTGCTCATGCAGTAATCAACTGTGCTGATGGAATGGTAAGTATGAGATTTGGGGATAGAAAATGAGATTAAACGTGTTTTCAAGTTTAACTGACCCAAATGCAGAGGAGGAGTGTCTTATGGTTGACAGGATGGGAGACACTAGTGGGAAGGCCTAGAAGAAAAAGAAGGTAAGAAACCGCCTGAGTTAGAACAAGGAAACACCAACTTAGCAACGGATGATCCAAGGTGGAATATAATTCATGACCCACTGAAGTATAGGTAGAGAATGTGTTTTGAAGCTGAGGGAGGCGAACATCCTATTCGAACACCATGAGAAATATAGCAATTATGAAGTCCGGATGAAGACTCATAAACTTAGCGCTCTCGGGAGGCTGCCCGAGGTACGTGTTTTATTTTATTTTATTTTATTTGTTTTGTGTATTTTCGTTGTTTCATAGCCATTGCAGCAGCCAAGTGTGGGAAAATTGTGCGAACATGATAGGTTTGGAGTATTCAATCCGATACGCATCAGAGTCGATGCGCGTTCGATGGGGAGTGAATCAGGTCCATGTGATCCTTCCTTTTCTTTTGTTGTTGCTTTGTTATGAAAGTTGGTGGTGTGAAAATCTGTTTGTGAATGGAATGGTTTGTTTTGTTACTTTGGGGTGTTAGTCAGCTTGGGTTGGTAGTAGTGAAGATTGAACATGTTGAGTGATAAAGGATTGAAAAACAACAAAAACACCATACATTGAGGACAATGTATCCCAAGTATGGGGATGGGTGACCCTAGGATAGTTGGGGGGAACACTTACACATGTGTGAGAAAATTGAGAAATTTTTGAAATTTTGAAAGAAAAATATGAATGAAAAAAAAATTTTCTCGCAAGATGTCACCTTTTTCACTTGATCAGGCACAAAATCCGCGTTTTCAGTTACTAACGAGTCCTTTGCCGATTATGAAAAATGAGGCCCTTGATCATGGTCATGCCTTTAAGTTTCATGAGCGTTTTTCTGACAAGCATTTTTATAGAAACTTAAAAGAGATTCCTAACTAGGGGTAACATGCTTTCAGGAGTTGCATATGCTACATGTCGGCAACCTATATCCCTACTTTGTGAGACTTTGAGCCAACTAGATTGATAGATATTTGTTGGGTCTGCTGACCTGGAGAAGAACAGATGATTGGAAAGCCAAAATAAAAACAGCATTTACAAGTTACTTCTCCCAAAAGACTGTTGACTCTAACATCTGCTTTATCCTAACAACTGTTGGAACAACTACTGCTTACAAAGGTCTGATAGAGAACAACTGCTGATCAAAGGTCTGATGAAGAACAACTGTTGATTAAAGTACTAAAGACTAAAGGTCTATTGGAGCCAACAACACTTAGGCTCCAACAGATGATTCAAGACCATCAGAGGTTATCTATCAGCTATTTACCTTTCAGTGGTTTCCAATGTAACAGTGATTGTATCATCAGATGTTTTATGTTGTTATTTTGTTAGAGGTCACTGTCTTAGGTGACGTCAGCCTAGGTCATCAGTAGTTTAGATTGTCTATAAATAGAACAGTGCATGTACTGTTCTATTCATCACTCAAAACATTCTCTTAGACAAACTTACACGAGTGATCAGGCTGAGGGGGGAGTAATTGTAAATCGTTTGTAATCATTCAATCATATATGCAAGCTTTCGATTCTAAAACAATTATTCTCTTGTTTTGATTTATAGTTTATCATTCTGCTGCACTTTCCATTTATAGTTTACTTCTTTCATCATTCATTTACTTAAACAATCAAACTCAGATCCTAACAATTGGTATCAGAGCCAACATCCTCAACTTCCTGTTGATATGTTGAAGGACAATCCTATGGCAAATGCCTGTCTGTTTTCTGCTGCCTCCACTAAAGAGACAGAATTGTGGCATAGGAGACTGGGTCACACCAACCTTCAAACTATCAACTCACTCTCCAAACAAAGCCTTGTTAGAGGTCTACCATCAAAAGAATTCAAGTGTGATGAGCATTGTGTTTCCTGCTTAAAAGGGAAACAACATAAAAGCTCTTACAAATTCATTGATGAGTCCAAAACAAGTCAATGTATTCAATTGTTGCACATGGACTTGTTTGGCCCAGTTAAAACCATGAGTCGAAGAAGAAAAAGATTTTATCTTGTCATAGTTGATGATTTTTCTAGGTTTACATGGACTTACTTTTTACACTCTAAGGATGAGACTGCAGGTATCTTGAAGGACTTTGTCACCAAAGTTGAAAAACAATATGACTTGCCATTAAAAGTCTTTAGAAGTGACAATGGAACAGAGTTTAAAAATAAGGAGTTGGATGACTTCTGTGTGTCAAAAGGAATTGTGAGGTAGTACAGCATTACAAGAACACCAGAACAAAATGGGGTGGTTGAAAGGAAAAATAGAACTCTCATTGAGGCTGTAAGAACCATGCTAGCAGATTCTGGCTTGCCACTGTCCTTCTGGGCAGAAGCTGTAAACACTGCTTGCTATGTTCAAAACAGAGTTTTAATCAACCCAAGACATCAAAAGACTGCTTATGAAATTTTGTTCAAAATCAAACCATTAATCTCATTTTTCAAAATCTTTGGCTGCCCATGTTTCATTTTAAATCTTAAAGATTCCATTTCAAAATTTGCAGCCAAAGTAGATTGTGGGTATTTTCTAGGATATTCTTCTACTGCCAAGGCCTATAAAGTGTTTAACACAAGGTCTAAGAAAATAGAAGAAACTCTGAATGTTAAGTTCAATGAACTTTCATCCTTAAAAATCCCAGCAAATCCTGCTGAACTGTTTGATTTAGACAAATTCAAATTTGAAGATATTACTGCTAAAGCTGACAGTGTAGGTATTCCACAGTCTCCACAACAAGACTACATAATGGATGTTGTGATTCCAAGTCACTACAAAGTTTATTCTGTATTAGGGGAAGCAGATGTTCAAAACACCTGTCAAAACTCTGCCACAGCTGTGTCAACCACTGTTGGCCAGTATTACCCTCAAACCACTGCTTCATCCACCTCATCCACTGTTCAAACATCTGTTGACAAAAGTCCAACCTCTGTTGACAAAAGTCAGTCCAATTTCACACCACTTGGACCCATCCCCCCACCTCCATTTCAAACATCAGTTGGTACTACAGAAGTGCAAACAGATGTTACATCAACAGAGTCACCAAACCTCTGTCCTTCACCTTAAAATGCCATCATACCATATCAGGGAGATTTAATCTACCTAAGAGCTCATCCACCAGACCAAATCATTGGCAACATCAGAGAGGGTGTGCTCATAAGAAACCAATCCTCAAACATCTGTCTTTTTGCAGGCTTTCTATCTCTCACACAACCTGTCAAGTACCAAGAGGCACTAAAAGACAACAGTTGGGTAGAAGCCATGCAGGAAGAGCTCCTTCAGTTTAAAAGACAACAAGTATGGGAACTTGTACCACTGCCAAAGGATGTCTGTCCAATTGGCACAAAGTGGGTCCTAAAAAACAAAACTGATGAAAGGAGTATAGTTGTCAAGAATAAAGCCAGGCTTGTAGTTCAAGGCTTCAGACAAGAAAAGGGGATAAACTATGATGAAACCTTTGCTCCTGTAGCTAGGCTAGAAGCTATCAGACTCTTCCTAGCCTTTCCTGTCAACCACAACATCAAGGTGTATCAGATGGACATTAATTGTGCATTCCTTTATGGCAAAATTCAGGAGGAGGTCAATGTATGTCAACCACCTGGTTTTAAAGACACATTTCATCCTGATTATGTCTACAAGCTCAACAAAGCTTTGCATGGACTCAAACAAGCACCTAGGGCCTGGTATGAAACTCTTTCCACCTTTCTCTTATCCATTGGTTTCACAAGAGGTAAAATTGATAAAACTTTATTTCTAAAATGGAGAGGGAAAGATTTAATGATTGTTCAAATATATGTGGATGACATCATTTTTGGATCCACATGTAATGAAATGTGTGAAGCGTTTAGGGAACTCATGACAGCAGAGTTTGAGATGAGTGATATGGGTGAACTCCAGTGCTTCCTTGGTCTCCAAGTGAAGCAGCTGCAAAATGGCACATTCATTCATCAAAACAAGTATGTTAAAAACATACTAACCAGGTTTGAAATGAATGATGGTAAGCCATGTAGTACACCCATGAGCACAGCCAAGCTACTCACTATTGATGACAAGGATGAACTGGTTGACCAGACACATTGCAGAAGCATGATTGGGTCTTTATTGTACTTAACTGCATCTAGGCCATACATTATGTTTGCCACTTGTGTCTGTGCAAGATCCTAGGCTTCACCTAGAAAGTCAAAACTTATTGCTGTGAAAAGGATATCCAGATACCTAAAAGGTGTTCCCACACTTGGTATCTGGTATCCTGCTAATGGAAACATTGAAATTTCAGGTTACTCAGACAGTGATTTTGCTGGCTGCCACACCACAAGGAAGTCTACATCAGGAGGGTGCCAATTTCTAGGGAATGTCTTAGTCTCATGGCAAAGCAAAAAGCAAGCAGCTGTTTCAACTTCAACAGCAAAGGCTGAATACATTGCTGCTGCAAGCCCCAACTCATGTGGCTTCAAAATCAACTGCTGGATTTTGGTATAACTACACTAAAGACTCCACTCATGCTGGGAAGTCAAGCTGCTGAAAATATCATCAAAAATCCAGTCTCTCATTCAACCACAAAGCACATAGACATCAGACATCACTTTGTCAGAGATAGCTATGAAAAAGGTTTGATTTCTATGCACCATGTTCCAACAAAGGATCAGTTAGCAGATGTGTTGACAAAAGTTTTAGACACATCTTCTTTTGAAAAACTGATTTCTAGGATTGGTATGCTAAACATGGATTAAACAACAAAAATGTTTTAAATACAAACATTAAAATGTTTCAGAAAATCAAAATTCATCCTTAAAAATAGCATTTTGGTTGAAAAATATGCTAAGGATAAAACAACCACTGTTTCATCCATTCTATCCACTGTTAGTTGAAAAATCTGTTTCAAACATCTGATCAGATAAAACAACCACTGTTTGGTTGAAAAATCTGTTTTCAAACGTCTGATCAGATAAAACAACTGTTTCCATTATATATATATATATATATTAAAAAAACCAAGTGCTGTTAGCATCGGCACTTTGGTAGAACAACAGTTGTTTGCTTCAGTCCTTTGGCAACAGCTGTATGCCACCAGATGTTTGCCACGTCTGCTCTCAAAAGCAGAGTTTTGGCCACATCAGCGGTTTCACCAGAGGCTATAAAAACCCTGTTTTAACACAACAGATGTTACACTGTCTCATTATATTCAAAATACTGAAACCACCTTCTTAACCTCTAACCCTCATTCTAATTCCTTTCACCCCCACACTTGAAATCCATTACAATGGATCTTCAAGCTAAAGCCACCCATAATTACCTTCCCTATCTGGTTAAAACAAATGAAAACATCCCGTTCCATACCACCATCGACATCATTCTCAAATCCAAATACCTGACAATACTAACCACTGATGCACCCATCTACATCGATACTCTCCAAGAATTTTGGTTACATGCTATTGTCCTTCTACATGACAAAAAGCCTACTACCATTATCTCAAAAATTGGAGATACAAATATCACCATTATCCCCCAACTGATACCCAAAACCTTCTCATTGAATGATTTGTCAGGTAACGACTCTTTCCCTAAGGCTGAACTTCACACTGAGTTTCAGGAAAGGGGTTATGATTCACAAATGACTGGCTCAACTCTTTTCAAAAAAAATTTCCCACCAGTCATGAAATTTTTCTTTCATACACTCCTTTTCTGTATCTCTGCTAAATCCACTTCTTTTAATGAAATCCCATTGAAAGTTCAGTTCTTGGGATATGCTATGTTGTCAGAATCTGACTACAATCTATCCCAGGCCCTGTTCTTGGATTTAGTAGCAAATGTGAAGGGAATAAAGTCTGGGTCAAACAATGCTTTTCTGATATACCCAAGACTTCTAAGTGTAATCCTACAAAAGGTTTTACCTGAAAAAGATTTTAAAAAGGGTAAATCATTTCAAATGAAGAGTCTAACTGATGAAACTTTTACAAGAATGCTGGGTCCAAACACCCAAGAAAAAGTGTCAAAAGTTAAAGTTTCTAAAACACAAACAAAGAGTGTTAAGACAACAACTGTTGTCCAAACCTCTGTTGTTGAGCCCACTGCTCCTGGTGATCATGGCACTACATCCAGTGCTGTGAAACCCACACCAGCCACCTCCAAAAGAAAACATCCATCCACAAAAACCACCAAGAAAACCAAAAAGGGACCTCAGGAAGATGAGATACGAGAGGAAAACCCTGTTGTAGCACAAAAGCAACACGAAACCACTGTTGGTACTTCCTCACAACAGTTGGAGATATCTCAACCTAACCAAACTCCTTATGAATCTTCACAAAAGGATCATGTTGTAAGCCAAGGGGACACACAACATGAGTCATATGAGTCACTTGACCATATGCTCATAAGCCCTTCTCCCAGGGCTACTTCTCTTTTCACTCCTCCACCCTCACCAACACATGTCCTTCCAACAATGAAACCATTGTTCGAAGCTATTGATAAAACTCAGGACATTCCCAGTTCCTCTCCATCACCTATCAATGAGAGTACACACCAACAAGTGACTGGAACTGAGAAAAATCAATTAGCTAACCCACGAACAGAGGAGGTTACACCCCTGGAGTTCAATGTAACACTAGGTAAGTTTTCAAGTGAATCAGCCACTACTGATGTAGAGACCATTGTCTCACAACAGGACAGTGGTTACATAGCTAAGACTTCCTTGAAGGCAACAACTGATGAGGCCACTATTGTGACCCCAAAATCAGTTGGAAGTCCCTAGAACCAAGACAAAGGGGCATCTGGTTCTTATTCTATGGACTCACCTCCTAGGACTGAACCAGTTACAACTACCACTGGTAGGAATCCAGATGATCCTATTAACTTAGGTGATGGGTTAAAATACCAAGAATTGACGGATAGAGTTCACTCCATTGAAACTTCTGTTGCTGATATCAAGACAGATCTCAAGACAATCATGGTATCTTTGGCTACTCTAACTAAAAGAACCATCCAAAGAAGAAATTGCTAGTGAGCTATGGAAATCAGTTTCCCCCATCATCATAGCTCATAGAAAACTAGCAGATCAAACTCATGAAACTAATATGGCTCAGATCAGGACAATGGTAGATGCTAGGTACACAGATACCCAAGTAGATATTAAAGCCATAAAAGACCATCTGCTGAAGACCACTGGCTCTGCCCCTACCACAATTCTCAGAGATGAAGATGATAATGAATGCACTGCTGATGATGCCAAAAAGGGGGAGAGTGGCAGAGATAGATTACCAAAGCTAGATCCCTTTGGTTGTCCACCCTCACAAAAGGGCCAATCAAAAGCTACCAACAAACCAGGGTCTACACCACCAGCACCACAACAACAACCCAATATTCAAACCTCTGCTGATGCTGAAACTGTCAAAATTGGAAAGGAAAAAGAAGTTGAAAACTCTGCAAATGTCATTGCTGAAGAGGCTGCTGAAGCTAAGCAGAAAAGGCTTGACACATTGGAAGTCAAAGCAGAGGCTCTAGTGCAAAGGAAGATAGAGCAGCAACAGGAAGTTGAGGATGTTGGCTCCTCTAAAAGGAAGAAAATGCTTGCAAAACACACAAGGCAACCACCATCTAAAACTGCTGATAAAACTGCTGCTGCTAAATCATCTGCTGCCAGAACCACTGCTACTATCAAAACAACTGAACCTACCACCACAACCACCAAACCAACCACTGAACTCATTACCATAACCACCAATACACCAACCATAACCATACTAATCACTTCACCATCCCAAACATCTGCTGGTCTTGCACAAGTGCCAACAGATGTTAACACAACCACTGCTGCCCAAACACCACCATCACTACTTATCCTATACAAAAGGAAGAGAAAATCAACCTTTGTGGTACAGGATGAGAATATCCAAACCTCACCACCTTCCACTTCAACATCCAAATTTGCACCCATTCCAGCCATTCCAATTTCATCCTTTTCACCACACACTTCTCATATAACTTCCCATAAACCACCACCATCCATGACACAATTGGCTACTCAGTATCCTCTTGAGCTTGATCTACTCAAGGGGGAAATGCAATCCTTCTACAATACTGAGGATCCATCTAAAAGATCTTTCCCATCTCTTCCAAATTTCCCCTTTCCTGGAAACATAGATCAATTTATAAAATTCAAAACTGAACAGGCTGATTTGATCATCAAGGAGAGATGCAAAGGGAAAGATGACAGGATTGCTCAGGGCATCCATTCAGTAGAGCTTAGCAAACTGAGAAGGATTGAAGTTTTTGCTAAGACCCTGAGCAACTCCATGTCCACCATGCCTCTTAGCAGTGATTTGGAAAGGGTGGTAAGGGAATCTATACTTGACCAAATTTTGTCAACCATGCCCTACAAAGCAAACAAGAAACAGTTTGCTGGATGGACCACTCATGAACTTCAAGAAGAACTTCTAAGAATTGAAGAAATGACCAAGAATCCTCATGTGAAAATCTCCGCCCCTGACTTTAGGAAAGGCAGAGATCCAGCCAGATCTTTGAAATTCAAAAGAATGAGAGAAGAGATTGTGGCTGCTAATGTGACACCCGGCAAATTCTGGTTAACAACGTTGTCTAGATGGAAGTCTACCTTAGCGAGTCACGCGTATATTGTACTTAACTGGGTTAGTTAAGTCGGGTTATGGTTCGGGAACTATTGGTTCAGTCTAGAGGATCATTGGATGTTGGTCTAGAGGTTCATTAGATGTCGGTCCTTAACCAAGTGTACAAACGGTGACGATCGGTAGGATCGTTAGGGCATACGGAACATACGAGTCTCGAGTCCCGGGAATTGGTGAACGAGTGTGAATATGTGTATTTACTTGTGTTATGTGTTTACAATCATTATGTGACTTGTCGGTACATTAATATGTGTTAACATATGTTAAAACGGGGTTTAACGCGCAAAACACATGAAACAGGCCCATATAGGCGATCAGGATAGCCCAATCGCCTATATGTGGTGCGACTGGGGATCATGTGGTGCGACTGGGGACTGATCGCATGACTGTTCATGCGATTAGGCCCCGATCGCATGAACTTACATGCGATTAGGCTTCCTGATCGCGTGTAAAGCTGCATAATCGCATGTTACGTGCTGGACGACTAAAAACGACTATAAATACCATACTTGACCTCATAAACTTCATTATACAAACCCTAGTCGTCCCATAACCCGCCCCAACACATAACCAACCTCTGGAAGGCGATTTTTGATCAAAACACAAGGTTTCAAGCTTGAATCATCATTCTTTCATAATCCTAAGGTTTGGTTTTCATCCACAAATCTTTATAAACGTTTTTAATAAATCCCTAATGGTCCAGACCTGTTCTTAAACGAAAAAGCTTTCTGAAAATCGTTAATAAGGGTTGTTAATCGGATTATAACTAATATACATGCGTTATGGGTGTGTATGATTAGAAAGCTAGGATTTTTATGATTCATGATGATGGATTGATATGTTATTATGTTAGATCAGAATTGATATTGATAGTATGATGATAGAAATCTGAGTAATTGATTATTAGGGTTATTGTTATGCATGTTAGTATGATGATTGCATGCTATGTGTATGGTGTTTGGATTATGTGATTTCATGCAGGACTAATAATACGAGGCAAAACGAAGGGTTTTGGTTGAAACATGTTTAGGATAGTGTTTGGGATGATATTGGGTAGTTACACACGTTCTGGATCTGATTTGGAGCGTTAAACGCGCGAAAAACAGGAACAGCAAGGTTACAGGCGATTAGGATTCCTAATCGCCAGTTTTACATGCAATCAGGGCCAAATCGCATGACTTTACATGCGATCAGCCCCAAATCGCATGAGTTTTCATGCGATCAGCCCTGATCACGTGAACTTACATGCAATCAGCCCTGATCACGTGAACTTACATGCAATCAGCCCTGATCACGTGAACTTACATGCAATCAGCCCTGATCACGTGAACTTACATGCAATCAGCCCTGATCACGTGAACTTACATGCAATCAGCCCTGATCACGTGAACTTACATGCAATCAGCCCTAATCACATGAACTTATACGCAATCAGTCCTAATTGCTAGTTTACGTTTCCTAATCGCGTGTACTACTGTTGTAAGTGTAAATTAGCATTCCGAGACCCGATTTGACATGTAGTAACATGCTAGGAACCTCGTAACATATATGGTAACTTGGTAACATATGTTTGGATGTAATTCGGTGATACGTGAACTATGTGCTATAACTTGTTGTGTGTTAACGTATGTTAAGTGTAATTGCGTTATTGTATGTTTTGGAGCGTAAACATAACACGGGGAGTCTCGGGTCACCAATGGGATGTCGAGTCTTGTACTTTGGGTCAGTTAAACAGTCACGGTGTTTTCAAACAAACTTGGTTATGGTCTGGACATCTAGGGACTAATTAACCTGCGGGTTATTAGTCTAAGTACTTGTAACTGTCATATGTTAGGTCGCCGCTTACGGGACTAGCATAGCAGCTGGGTTTACTCGGGTTAAGGAGTAACGCAACTTAAGGTGAGTTTACGGCCCCTCTTTTAAACTGGTTTTATACTTTCGGGGGAGAAAACATGTGTTAAAACGATTATTTGGTAACTACTGTCAT
This sequence comes from Ambrosia x helenae, assembly GCA_030844895.1. Lineage (NCBI taxonomy): Eukaryota > Viridiplantae > Streptophyta > Magnoliopsida > Asterales > Asteraceae > Ambrosia > Ambrosia x helenae. The sequence goes on along the minus strand of JAUTDX010007060.1, from coordinate 322,903 downwards.
ACTATGGGTTTCTATTGTGTACTACACGATCTTTGGAAGTCCCGGGGGGAACCATGAATGTGCGGGTTTGCACAACGGGGAAATGTGAATAGCGCTATTGGGAGTGACCAACCCCGCTCGTCGGCTTGGAGGGCCGGGCGAGTGCATATTGTCTCAAACAGGAACAACAGGAACAATTGGTACTTTTCGGGCACAACATCTGGTATTCGAGTTAGTAATGGTTTTCCAATCGTGGTAGTAACAAAACGTACGCCTAGCTAGCGTATACTGGTTTTCGATTTATTATAGTATGGACAGGTGGACTTGGTACTTGGATACAAAACCTGTAAACTCACCAGCATTTTTGTGCTGACGTAAACTTTTACATGTTTTCTCAGGTCGCTAAAGTAGCACGACTGGACTAGGGCGCACGCGTCTGCACGGCGTCTAACTAGGGTTGCATGGTCTTTTGAACGTTGAACTATTATTTCATTGTTGAGATACTGTTTTTGAATAAGCTTCCGCTGTAAACGGGATTTAAACTATGTTTTGAAATTGCATTTATATTCATTTAGACTTGTTTATTGTGATCGTTGGTTTGGATCCTGGTTTGTCATGCGCCTCGCGGTAAAACTCCGCAAGTGGATTTTGAGGGTGTGACAGATTGGTATCAGAGCCAATGGTTATAGTGAACTAGGACTGCATGTAGAGTCTAGTCTATAGCCGAGTCGCACACACTAGACGATCACATGGTACTAAACGTTATAGTGGTTTACGTATGGTCTTGTCGGGGTGTCTCTAAATCATTGGTCTTTCTACGTTACATCATCCGTTCTATCTTAGGTTGGGTTACTTGTTTTCTAGGCAGTGTAGTCTATTGGAGTAACTCATGTGCTCTTGAGATTTGTCCAAGGCTCGGACATCTCCCTTTCGCACTCCAATAGAAACATTTGTCATAAACTACCGTAGTATTACGGTGTGTAGCTAAGAGTCTAAGTTCGGTGATTTGAACTTTGAACTAGGAGAACACTTGGAGGACCATGTAGAGCGGTTTATCATTTTGGGTGCACACAAAATCATAAACCGAAATGCATGGAAGCCCTAGTGAGCTCTGGGTTTGAGGGGATAGTCCTGGATTGGATCTAGCTTTGATCTTGTGAACATTAGTGGTTATCTTTAACTGCGAAACTAAATTTTTCTCGTTCTAGCTTTGATCTTGTGAACGTGGAGGTGGTCGCAATGGTGGACGTGGTGGTGGTCGCGGTGGTGCTGGTGGTCGTGGTGGAGGTATTAACCTATCGCAGGCTGATCTGAACAACTTGCTCCAAGCTGCCTTTCAGTTAGGGCACAACGGTGGTGGTAAGTTGATTTATCCATTTTCTTTGCCTCATTGGTGAACCTTGTTTACGTTATTCGTGGTTTCTCATACGTTTCATTTCAGGTGGTCCTGTTGACCCACCCCCACCCATGTGCACCTACAAGATGTTCCGGGACTGTAAGCCCCAGGAATTCTCTGGCACTGAGGGTGCGGTGAGCTTGCTTAGGTGGTTGGAGAAAGTGGAGTCAGTATTTCTGATGTGTAACTGTCTCCCAGAAGATCGGGTTAAGTATGCTGCTGCATTATTCCAGGATGTGGCATTGACTTGGTGGAATGGCATCACCCAGAATATGGGTATTGGGGAGGCATATGCTATGCCATGGGAGAATTTTGTGCAGTTGCTGAAGCGTGAGTATTGTCCGAGGGAAGAAGTACAGAAGCTGGAGCATGAGGTGTGGAACCTCAAGATGACTGGGTCGGAAATTGAGAAGTATACTGTGAGGCGGAATGAGTTGGCAGTGCTGTGTCCCGATTTGCACGTGCCAGAATACCGTAGGATTGAACACTATGTCTCGGGGTTAGTACCGGAAATTGCAGGGTTAGTGGCTGCGGGAAATCATCCTACGTATGCAGAGGTAGTTCGATCGGCCCATAGGATGGCCAACTTAAAAGTGAATGAGGGTATTTTGCCTGCGAAGGGTTCAACTGTTAAGGCCCCAGAGAGCAACAAGCGCAAGTGGGAAAATGACGGGAAAGGATCTGGGTCGGCACAGCAGGGTAAAAGGTTTGATAATGGGGGTTCATCTTCTTCGGGTAACAAACAGGGTGGTTATGCGGGAAAACTGCCCAAATGCAACAAGTGTGGACGCCATCATCAAGGGAACTGCGACAGTAACCGTTGTCACCGCTGCCAGCGAATTGGGCATTATGCTAAAGATTGTCGGGTTACACTTCCGTCGACTCAGGCTCCGACTAACAGCTCAGCTCCGACTACTCAGGGGACTACAGGGAAACAAGGATGCTACAACTGTGGTGACACTGGGCATTACAAGAAGGATTGCCCAAAACTAAAGCAGGGTGGGAACAACATTAATGGGAACAACGGGGGCGGCGGCAGAAATGCACGTGCCTTCGTCATTGGAGCCGCCGAGGCTAGACAGGACCCTGACACAGTCACCGGTACGTTTCTTCTCAATAATCGTTCTGTTAGTGTGTTATTTGATTCTGGTGCCGACAAGAGTTTTGTATCCATGGATGTTAGTCGACTGCTAGATGTAGTGCCCGTACCATTAGAGACCAAGTATATTATTGAGTTGGCCGACGGTAAAACGATTGAAGCTACCAGTGTTCTTCGGGAGTGTCAATTAGAGTTGTCGGGTTTATCGTTCCCCATCGACCTTATGCCGGTACCATTGGGTAGTTTTGACGTTGTGGTAGGAATGGATTGGTTATCTTTGTATCGCGCGGAGATTGTCTGTTACGATAAAGTTATTCGGATTCCTCTCCCTGATGGAGAATTCCTTTCTGTGTACGGTATCAAGGGTGGTGTTCCGCTAAACATCATCTCTAGCATGAAAGCCCTTAAGTGTCTTCGAAAGGGTTATCCAGCCGTATTGGCGCTTTTATCTGTTTCCTCTAGTGATGAGAAGAAGATCGACGACATTCCGGTGGTACGCGAGTTTCCTGATGTTTTTCCCGATGATTTATCTGGTCTTCCTCCTCATCGTCAAGTCGAGTTCGGTATTGATCTTGTACCAGGGGCTGCTCCTATTGCTCGGGCCCCCTATCGTCTTGCACCTCCCGAGATGCAGGAATTGTCTAGTCAGTTACAGGAACTCTTGGACAAGGGTTTCATCCGACCAAGTTCTTCCCCTTGGGGAGCCCCGATTTTATTTGTTAAGAAGAAGGATGGAAGTTTCCGATTGTGTGTAGACTACAGAGAACTGAACAAATTGACCGTCAAGAACCGTTATCCTCTTCCACGTATTGATGATCTATTCGACCAGCTTCAGGGTTCTAGCTTTTATTCCAAGATCGATTTGAGGTCCGGTTATCACCAGCTGCGCGTCAGGGAGGCTGACGTTGCAAAGACTGCTTTTCGAACACGTTATGGCCATTTCGAATTCTTGGTCATGCCTTTCGGTCTCACGAACGCACCGGCGGTTTTCATGGACTTGATGAACCGCCTCTGCAAACCATATCTGGACAAGTTCGTCATTGTGTTTATTGATGACATTCTGATCTACTCCAAGAACGAGATCGAACACGGGGAACATCTGCGGTTAGTTTTGGAACTCTTGCGACGGGAACAACTTTACGCCAAGTTCTCAAAGTGTGACTTTTGGTTACGCGAAGTTCAATTCCTAGGACATGTGGTTAATGAACTAGGGATTCATGTTGATCCAGCTAAAATCGAAGAGATCAAGGACTGGGGAGCACCAAAGACGCCAACTGAGGTGCGGCAATTCCTAGGCCTTGCGGGCTACTATCGTCGTTTCATTCAGGGGTTCTCGAAGATTGCTCAACCCCTCACCACTCTCACTCAGAAGGATAGGAAATTCGACTGGGGTGAACCACAAGAGTCAGCGTTTGAAGAACTGAAGTCTAAACTGTGTTCTGCTCCTATTTTGTCTTTACCTGAGGGTCCTGATGATTTTGTTGTTTACTGTGATGCTTCCATTCATGGTCTCGGTTGCGTGTTGATGCAACGCGAGAAAGTGATCGCGTATGCTTCTCGTCAACTCAAGGTGCACGAGAAGAACTACACCACCCATGACTTGGAGTTGGGTGCCGTGGTATTCGCGTTGAAAATTTGGAGACATTACTTGTACGGTACCAAATGCACCATCTACACCGATCACAAGAGTCTCCAACATATTTTCGACCAACAACATTTGAACATACGGCAGCGTCGTTGGATTGAACTTCTGAACGACTATGATTGTGCTATTAAGTACCATCCTGGCAAGGCGAATGTTGTAGCAGACGCCTTGAGCAGGAAGGAATCTACTAAACCTCGTCGCGTTCGGGCGTTGCAGCTCACCATTCATTCATCGTTACCTGATCAACTCCGTTCTGCCCAGTTAGAAGCTTTGAAGGAGGAAAACCTTAAAGCTGAAACTATGCACGGTGCCGACAAGCATCTCGAGCGAAGGCCTGATGGCCTGCACTACTTCGCAGAACGCATATGGGTTCCTTTATTCGGGGGACTACGGGAGCTTGTCCTTGATGAGGCTCATAAGTCCCGGTATTCCATTCATCCTGGTTCGGATAAGATGTACCAAGATCTGAAGGTGCTTTACTGGTGGCCAAACATGAGGTCGGACATAGCCTCATACGTGAGCAAATGCTTGACCTGTGCTAAGGTCAAGGTGGAATACCAGAAACCGTCGAGTCTCTTGCTACAACCTGAAATTCCGGAATGGAAATGGGCACGGATTACTATGGATTTTGTCACACAACTTCCTAAATCACCAAGCGGGAATGACAAGATATGGGTGATTGTCGATCGGTTGACGAAATCAGCTCATTTCCTTGCTATTAAGGAGACCGACACCATGGATCGCTTGGCTCGTCTTTACTTGAAGGAAGTTGTTTCTAAGCACGGGGTGCCAGTTTCTATTATCTCGGATCGTGACTCCCATTTTACTTCTCACTTCTGGAAGTCTTTACACAAGGCTTTGGGTACCCAACTAGACATGAGTACGGCTTACCATCCACAGACTGACGGTCAGAGTGAGCGTACGATTCAAACTTTAGAAGACATGCTGCGGGCATGTGTGATCGATTTTGGAAAGGGTTGGGAAGCTCATCTACCGTTAGTAGAATTCTCGTACAATAACAGTTATCACACGAGCATCAAGGCGGCTCCGTTCGAAGCACTGTACGGACGAAAATGCCGTTCTCCTCTTTGTTGGGCTGAAGTGGGTGAGAGTCAACTCACTGGGCCTGAACTAGTGTACGAAACTTCGGAAAAGATCGTACAGATTCGTAACCGGTTGGCAGCGGCACGGGACCGGCAAAAGAGTTATGCTGATCAGCGTCGCAAACCATTGGAATTCCAAGTCAATGACAAGGTACTTCTAAAAGTCTCACCGTGGAAGGGCGTCATACGCTTTGGGAAGCGTGGCAAACTCAACCCACGATATGTCGGACCATTTACGATCCTGGAACGGATTGGACCGGTGGCATATCGTCTTGATTTACCGACGGAGCTCGGTAACGTACATAACGTCTTTCACGTGTCAAACTTGAAGAAGTGTCTGGCTGACGAGTCTCTCATCGTTCCACTAGAAGAGATCAAGGTTGATGATCGTCTTCGGATTGTGGAAGAACCTGTGGAGATCCTTGATTACAAGATTCGTAGCCTACGTCACAGCAAGATTCGTATCGTTAAGGTTCGGTGGAACTCGAACCGGGGACCGGAATATACGTGGGAACGGGAGGATCAGATGAAGTCTAAGTATCCTCATCTTTTTCCTAAGGAAGCGTTCGAGTCGAGACATGTCTCTTCGGCAGCTGAATGAATCTCGGGGCGAGATTCCTTTTAACGTGGGGATGATGTGACAACTCGGGTAAATCTCTCTTTTGGTTTCTATCTTTTGTTTGTTCCTTCGTTATTTCTTTTGTTCTTTTGGTACTTGTACAATTTTCGGGACGAAAATTCTTTTAACGTGGGGATGATGTGACACCCGGCAAATTCTGGTTAACAACGTTGTCTAGATGGAAGTCTACCTTAGCGAGTCACGCGTATATTGTACTTAACTGGGTTAGTTAAGTCGGGTTATGGTTCGGGAACTATTGGTTCAGTCTAGAGGATCATTGGATGTTGGTCTAGAGGTTCATTAGATGTCGGTCCTTAACCAAGTGTACAAACGGTGACGATCGGTAGGATCGTTAGGGCATACGGAACATACGAGTCTCGAGTCCCGGGAATTGGTGAACGAGTGTGAATATGTGTATTTACTTGTGTTATGTGTTTACAATCATTATGTGACTTGTCGGTACATTAATATGTGTTAACATATGTTAAAACGGGGTTTTAACGCGCAAAACACATGAAACAGGCCCATATAGGCGATCAGGATAGCCCAATCGCCTATATGTGGTGCGACTGGGGATCATGTGGTGCGACTGGGGACTGATCGCATGACTGTTCATGCGATTAGGCCCCGATCGCATGAACTTACATGCGATTAGGCTTCCTGATCGCGTGTAAAGCTGCATAATCGCATGTTACGTGCTGGACGACTAAAAACGACTATAAATACCATACTTGACCTCATAAACTTCATTATACAAACCCTAGTCGTCCCATAACCCGCCCCAACACATAACCAACCTCTGGAAGGCGATTTTTGATCAAAACACAAGGTTTCAAGCTTGAATCATCATTCTTTCATAATCCTAAGGTTTGGTTTTCATCCACAAATCTTTATAAACGTTTTTAATAAATCCCTAATGGTCCAGACCTGTTCTTAAACGAAAAAGCTTTCTGAAAATCGTTAATAAGGGTTGTTAATCGGATTATAACTAATATACATGCGTTATGGGTGTGTATGATTAGAAAGCTAGGATTTTTATGATTCATGATGATGGATTGATATGTTATTATGTTAGATCAGAATTGATATTGATAGTATGATGATAGAAATCTGAGTAATTGATTATTAGGGTTATTGTTATGCATGTTAGTATGATGATTGCATGCTATGTGTATGGTGTTTGGATTATGTGATTTCATGCAGGACTAATAATACGAGGCAAAACGAAGGGTTTTGGTTGAAACATGTTTAGGATAGTGTTTGGGATGATATTGGGTAGTTACACACGTTCTGGATCTGATTTGGAGCGTTAAACGCGCGAAAAACAGGAACAGCAAGGTTACAGGCGATTAGGATTCCTAATCGCCAGTTTTACATGCAATCAGGGCCAAATCGCATGACTTTACATGCGATCAGCCCCAAATCGCATGAGTTTTCATGCGATCAGCCCTGATCACGTGAACTTACATGCAATCAGCCCTGATCACGTGAACTTACATGCAATCAGCCCTGATCACGTGAACTTACATGCAATCAGCCCTGATCACGTGAACTTACATGCAATCAGCCCTGATCACGTGAACTTACATGCAATCAGCCCTGATCACGTGAACTTACATGCAATCAGCCCTAATCACATGAACTTATACGCAATCAGTCCTAATTGCTAGTTTACGTTTCCTAATCGCGTGTACTACTGTTGTAAGTGTAAATTAGCATTCCGAGACCCGATTTGACATGTAGTAACATGCTAGGAACCTCGTAACATATATGGTAACTTGGTAACATATGTTTGGATGTAATTCGGTGATACGTGAACTATGTGCTATAACTTGTTGTGTGTTAACGTATGTTAAGTGTAATTGCGTTATTGTATGTTTTGGAGCGTAAACATAACACGGGGAGTCTCGGGTCACCAATGGGATGTCGAGTCTTGTACTTTGGGTCAGTTAAACAGTCACGGTGTTTTCAAACAAACTTGGTTATGGTCTGGACATCTAGGGACTAATTAACCTGCGGGTTATTAGTCTAAGTACTTGTAACTGTCATATGTTAGGTCGCCGCTTACGGGACTAGCATAGCAGCTGGGTTTACTCGGGTTAAGGAGTAACGCAACTTAAGGTGAGTTTACGGCCCCTCTTTTAAACTGGTTTTATACTTTCGGGGGAGAAAACATGTGTTAAAACGATTATTTGGTAACTACTGTCATACTATGGGTTTCTATTGTGTACTACACGATCTTTGGAAGTCCCGGGGGGAACCATGAATGTGCGGGTTTGCACAACGGGGAAATGTGAATAGCGCTATTGGGAGTGACCAACCCCGCTCGTCGGCTTGGAGGGTCGGGCGAGTGCATATTGTCTCAAACAGGAACAACAGGAACAATTGGTACTTTTCGGGCACAACATCTGGTATTCGAGTTAGTAATGGTTTTCCAATCGTGGTAGTAACAAAACGTACGCCTAGCTAGCGTATACTGGTTTTCGATTTATTATAGTATGGACAGGTGGACTTGGTACTTGGATACAAAACCTGTAAACTCACCAGCATTTTTGTGCTGACGTAAACTTTTACATGTTTTCTCAGGTCGCTAAAGTAGCACGACTGGACTAGGGCGCACGCGTCTGCACGGCGTCTAACTAGGGTTGCATGGTCTTTTGAACGTTGAACTATTATTTCATTGTTGAGATACTGTTTTTGAATAAGCTTCCGCTGTAAACGGGATTTAAACTATGTTTTGAAATTGCATTTATATTCATTTAGACTTGTTTATTGTGATCGTTGGTTTGGATCCTGGTTTGTCATGCGCCTCGCGGTAAAACTCCGCAAGTGGATTTTGAGGGTGTGACAGCTAAATATGGGGAGATGAGGTCAGTTGCAAGATGGGCTGAGCTAAGGCTGGTTGAAACATACAAGAAGTTGGAAGAGAATAGAAAGACTGATCCTACACTGCCCAGAAAACCAATTTACTCAGATGCTCCCATGGTTAAGAGACCTCAACAGGCCTTTACACATGACAGCTTGCTTGATACTTCTGACCTATCTGTTGCTGCCAAGAGACAGTTCAAAAGACAGAAGGAAATGTCTGAAGAAGACCAGAGGAAGTTTGCTGATACATTTGTAAAAGAGGGTATCTACAACCAAGTCCATTATTTCTCTGATCCCATAACTGAAGAACTCAGAAAACTCATTGGGAGACCTCCATCACCAAACTCATATAGAATAAACTTGCAGCTCAACAAATCCTCTGGTTCAAAAATTCTAAAATGGAAGGTCAACAAAGACACCCATGAATTGACATTGCTCAGATCAGATGGAGAAGCCCAGAAGTTGAGTATGGATGATGCACATGGCCTATGTGCAGATGATCTCCAAACATTGCTGAACTTAGAGCTTGAAAGAGATGCAGAAGACCTCTTCTCATTGAACTTTGAATTACAATTCAAAGGGCAAATCAGAGAAAGTCTGATGAGGAATAAAGATCTACAATAAAGCTTAGTTTTGGCATCATCTGTTCTTGGGGGAGATTGTTGGGTCTGTTGACCTGGAGAAGAACAGATGATTGGAAAGCCAAAATATACTACATATTGATCCTTAATAAAAACAACATTTACAAGTTACTTCTCCCAAAAGACTGTTGACTCTAACATCTGCTGTACCTAACAACTGCTGGAACAACTGCTGCTTACAAAGGTCTGATAGAGAACAACTGCTAGTGAACAACTGCTGATCAAAGGTCTGATGAAGAACAACTGTTGATTAAAGTATAGAAGACTAAAGGTCTGTTGGAGCCAACAACACTTAGGCTCCAACAGATGATTCAAGACCATTAGAGGTTATCTATCCGCTGTTTACCTTCTAGTGGTTTCTAATGTAACAGTGATTGTATCATCAGATGTTTTATGTTGTTATTCTGTTAGAGGTCACTGTCTTAGGTGACGTCAGCCTAGGTCATCAGTAATTTAGATTGTCTATAAATAGAACAGTGCATGTACTGTTCTATTCATCACTCAAAACATTCTCTTACAAACTTACACGAGTGATCAGGCTGAGGGGGAGTAATTGTAAATCGTTTGTAATTATTCAATCATATATGAAAGTTTTTGATTCTAAAACAATTATTCTCTTGTTTTGATTTATAATTTATCATTCCGCTGCACTTTCCATTTATAGTTTACTTCTTTCATCATTCATTTACTTAAACAATCAAACTCAGATCCTTACAATATTTGATATATATGTTCATTTGTTGAGAGTAGGCCAAATGTTTCCTTGTTGTAGAATTTGTGTGATTTGATACGTGCTAGAGCTGTAGGCAAAATATGCGCATAGATGATAAGGCAATTTAGGAATCCCTCTTTGTTGTGTTTGAAACCAGTTATTTGTGTTTTGTTGACCCGTTTATCCAAAATTACCCTTAGTAGCCCATGTTGAGCCTATACCCTTTCATTTGATTAAACCTACAACATCACCCAAATTGACCCGTTTACCTTTGTGAAATAAATTGATGACATCCATTATGTTTGTATTTTGTGCAAGTGTTTGAGTTATATTCAAGTTGTGAAAAAAGAGAAATAGAATATATATATATATATATATATATGGAAAAAAGAGAGAAAAATAATAGAAGTATGTGTTATGGGTCGAATATGCCCAAAGTGTTTGTTTAGTGTGTTATCGTGTTTTGTGAATAAGGATAGTCATTCAAGCGTGTTGAAACCTTTGTTTTTAAACCAATTGTTAGCCAAATCATTCCTACCTTTACCTTAAGCCCAAAACCCGTAAGACCTTTCGATGTGTGCATAGTTTATAGCTTATGTGTGATTATCATACAAACCTATGATAGCAGGGTTACATTCTTGGTTTTTGAGCGACTTATACTAGCACATTACAAGCTAGTCCAGAAATAAACCGAGAGGAGCGATCATTGTGAGGGGTGTGTAGTATATGTGTATGATAATAAGCATGTTAGGCTTAGTTAGGCAAGTCATGGTTTTTGAAAATATGCACCATTGCTTGTCAGTTTGTCAATCTCGATTGTGTAAGTCTATGGGAGTGGGTATGATTCGGGGCCTTGAAAATTAGTTTCAGTAAGGGAATTGGAAGCGGCTTGTTAGCAAAGCGAGTAGTGTTTTCTGATGGTTTGATTGGGGACAATCAAAGGTAAGTGTGGGAATGTGATGAGAGGGTAAATGAATGTTCAATAATAAGCCCATTTTGTGTGTTTTTGTTGTGTTTATAGTAATTATATGTGATGAATGGGATAACTACGCGAGATTTGATGGTTTCAGGATAAATGGCTAAGCGGATGGAATTAGAGCCTAATAGTGTGAAGTGTGGTGTTCAAAGTTGAAGAACTGAAGAATTAAGAGTATTCGGGAGCTCGAGGAAGAGAATTGGATGTTTGAAGAATGTTTATGATGAAGAAGTGAAGATTAGAGTGCGTTTGGATGAAGCAAAACGAGATTTGAGGGTGTTTGGATGCAAGGATTTGAAGGAAAAAGACTTTGGAAAGAAGTTGAAGAAACAAGGCGTAAGCTACACCTTCCATCTATAGCGTATTGATGAATTACAAGGCAATTGGAGCATTTTCACGTGGGTTAGGATAGTAAGGTACAAGGCTGATCTGTAAGGTACAGCTGAAGAAAGCAATGCTGGTAGATTGACTGAACTGTAAGCTACGCCCCTGATCAGTACCTTGCGGCTGGTTGAAGAGCAAAATTAGGAAAGGTTGTTTTTCAATTATAAAAGGATTTTTATCAACCCTAGTTGCCTTCTAAGCCACTTTAGACGAAAATAATCTTTCTTTTGGAGCATTTTGGAGCTACAAACACCATTGTTCATCATCATTCATACTTACTTTCGGTTTGCATCAACATGTTCGGTATTATTATTGAAACTTTTGAGTTGTTTCTTGTTACCATGAGTGGCTAAACATCTTGTAATCACCTCCGGGTGTATGGTTTATTTGTGAAACCTCAACTCTTGTTTGATTTGGTTTATGGATTGTTTTTCATTTAGTTGAAGAATATTTGTGGTCTTTATCATTTAAACGATTCATTTGTTTTCAATTGCTTATCTTTTTATCATTCACATTCGGTTTTTCTTGCATCGTGAGTAATTTGATAATTGGGAGGGTAAGTGATACTTGTGGGTTAGTAATTGAATTGTACAGGTTATTATTAAAGACTTGTGTTCAGTTATCACTTGATTTGAACCGTTCAACAAAACTATGTCTATGTAGTATCCAATCATTTAAACAAGAGTAGGGTGGATCATTAACCGGAAACCTGGAGGGGATTACTTCTTTTATATTATTGATGATTAGAACTTCTTAATTTCGTTTTCTTAGAATTCCAAAGCAAGCAACCAATCAATTAGATTTTTAATTTACTAGTTAATCTACAAAACCATACTTTCCACCAATTCTCTGTGGAGACGACTCACTTTCACTACACTATACTTTTACTTATTTTTGACCGACCCAACGACATCGATCAGAACTCCATTGCCTAACAATAACACAAAGGTTCCAATAATTACGTTACATTGACACATTGGTTTGGTCATAGGCTTAAGTTAGGTTAGATAGTTATTTTGCATGTTGGAGATGAGTTCTTGAACTCAAATCACACCATCTATCATAACTTAACACAAGGCTTTCAACCAATAGCTAGGTTGATTCCATGGTTTGGTTTTGGATTAGATGTATGTTAGAATGTAGAAAAGTGAGACTTGAATGCCCAACCTTAACACAAGACAATCAACCATTGAAGTGGTTATGTCTTGGGTTGGTAAATGGGTAAGTCTAGATTAAATTATGTTATAGGTCCAATATTTTTGGATTAAACATGAGCAAAATGAAAGCCAAAATCCATTTAGAGTGTCTAATCCTTGGATTAGAGCTATTAATTTGCAAAAAGACGTCTTTAGTAAGGATAAAAAATGAAGGTCAAACTTACTATTAGAAATGTTCTGATTTTGGGAAGAAGAGAGAACAATAGAGAGTAAGAGTGTAGGGAAAATGTGAGGAACACGAAAATGAATGAAATAGTTCCTTCAATTTATAGAGGACGGTTGTAGACTGTTAGACATGGGCGGGTCAATTTAAATAAGTATGACCCAGCTCAAAAGTGGTTATGGTGCAATTAAGTGGGTAGTTGGAAGTTAAATGGATTAATTATTGTCTAAAGGAGTTAATTGAAGGTTAAGGCATGAATAGGTTCATTGTTGGTGGTGAAATCTTCAAGATGTTATTTACTTGTATTTACCATTTGACATCCTTAGGATACTAAAGGCTGTGCAAGATTCAGGATATAACTGTATATTATCCTATGTACATCCTGAGGATGGACTAACGAATTATCTTGAAATTATGTGAATACAGGTACACTTAAACAACATTAAGCCTTGTGACATTACTCTAACGGCTCTATTGACCTATTCAAAATCTGAAGAGAAGAGGATAATGTATGAAAGAAGTCCTTAATGAAGAAGAGGTCCAAATGTAACCGTCCAAGTTAATTTCAGGCGAATATCTCGGAAGTCAGTTATGTAACGGCCGTCAACTAATTAAAGAATAAAGACGTTGAGCTGAAACAATCAAGCATAGCGGATTTGTAGGGATCTTTGTTAAATGTTTATACTATAAATAGGGATGTGATGGACGAGCATAGGACACTTCTTAGCCACTTGATCTTTGACAACTCTTACTTTCCACAAGCTAACACACACAACACTGATTTGTAATCATAGTAGCTCGTCCATTCCATTTCCAAAGTTGTAATTATACCTTTTGATTAATATTAACAACAAAGGCAGGGGCTTTCCTCATACATCGAGTGTTCTTGTATTGTTTTGTTTCATTTCAGTTTAAATATTTCATTTTATCCAGGATAGTTCCATCATCAGGATATAACTGTCCATCCTTATTGTTTCCTTTGTTATCCTGAACATAGCTGTCAAAACTTATTCTTTTTTACATCTTAAGCGTGACATCCTTAAGATATAACTGATTTATAATCACAACAAACACTTTTAGCAGTACTCTACCTCACATTTCTAATTTGGAATACAAAATTGTTTTTTACTTCATAATTTTTGACCAAAACATTCATTATTCGGTCCAAATTCATGAACTAGAAGTATAATTTGTGAATTTAGAGTGAAAAATAGCGAAACTCGTAGCTATACAAATCAGACATGTTTGCAGAACTTTCACTTTCGCAATACGCGGAAGTTTGTTAGGTTTGAGATTTTTGTTTTACTTACAATTTTAACCCATCCACTTCTTTTGTTCTATTATTTTATGTTTTAAACTTAATAAAACTAATATAAATGATGTTTTCGAAGGTGTACAAGTACGTAACGCGTATGTATGAATGCATGTATGTATAAGTTGAAGAAAACAAGTGACTTAATAATTCCAAAGGTTTTTATTGATCATCTAAACGCACAATTTCAATGAATTAGAAATAAAATAGTAATTTATAAGGGATGGAAAAGTATGGATATTACACTAGTGGTTCTTTAAGCGGACCCACCGGCTGTGAAACGAAAAGAATAGGGAACCGTCTTCACCCAAAGAGTCGTAACCAGACCCTAAATACGATAATACGGTTCGACAGTTTGATTTTAGTTCCCTGATTCTGGCAGTTCGTCAACAATACTTAGTTCTGAAAACAATTAAACTCGTTTATGGCTAAGGACTAACCGTGTTACGTTTATACATAACTTAAAACTAGTTGTGTATTCCCAACAATTTAATTCGTAATATGGACATATCATAGGGAGTAACCGCAAAATTAACCCTAGGTTCAAATAGCAGAGTTGGAAAGCATAGCACTGGGCAAAGCTTTGTGAGGGGGGAGTAGGGTGTAATCAAGCCGATCCAAATTAGGTTGAGCTATAGCTTGAACTTAAATGAGAAAGCTCATGTTTATATATACAAGTCTCATGATTATGATCTAAAAATTAAAATATTGAGTAAATGTTGACATTATATGTGGTTTTTTTTTTTTTTTTTTTTTTTTTTTTTTTTTTTTTTTTTTGAAAACTAGGGCTTGGGTAAATAATATGAAGAGGTAGATGGTGGGTGGGGGTAAGGTGTTTTATGTTTAAAAAAAAAATAGGTCTCACTCAAAATGGTTAAACTTTATTTATATTTATTTTAATGATTAATACATTATTCTTGATCGTAACTGTAATTTTGTCATTCCACACCCGTTAACCTAAACTAACCTCAATCCACTTCAGGGACTATCAAAGTAACAATCGAGCAAACCACAGGGAACATACATATAACTTTGAAAATGTTGGGACTAAATGTTTCACTTCACCAAACCGTAGGACTATCCGTGCATTTTTCTCAACTTATGTGTACAAGCCTTTATTTCATATAAATATTTTTTTTTCCCTTAAACTATCGGTCCATAGTAAAAATATTGCATTAAAGTATTAATATAAATATCAAATAACCCTTATGGTTTACTTTTAATTTAAATAAACCCTATATTTTATAAATTACTATTACTATTATTATTATTCAAACCTGATTCTAAAATTTGTTTATTTTACCGGTACCACAGAGTCACGCTTCACCTTTTACACAAGGTTTCGGATATCGTCAACATCGATTCTAAAATTTGTTTGGTTTACTGGTACCGCCGCATCGCGCTTCACTTTTTACACAAGGTTTCGGATATCATCAACATTTGCTATAATGCATGGAAAATATTTTTCGTTTTACGTTTTGGTATATGTTTTGCTGGCAACATTTTTACATTAGTTCTTTTCGATTTAAACGGTCCCGTCGCAATGCATGGATTCTAAATACTAGTTTGTTAAAAAAAAGGAAACACAAATGAACGGATTCTTCTAAATACTAGTTTGTTTAAGGAATAAAAAGGAAACACAAATGATGGTAAAAGAATTTTGTCTAATTTATACTTTATATTGTATCAAGGTGTGTTTGGAAGGTTTAAGAATCAAGCCTAGACCAAGCTTTCTCTGGTCGATTAACTGAACCGTTTTTATACAATTAACCATTCAAAACTGAAATTAACCTAACGTATCGGTTTTATATTTTCAGTAGCCAAAACTTTTGGTTTTAGGTTAAACCCGAACTGCAAGAGAATCATCGAAAGATATTATCTTTTATTATGAGGGTGTTTGGGATTGCGTTTTGAATCTAATTTTTAGATTATTGCGTTTTGAAAACGCAGATAATCAGTTTTTAGTGTTTGGATTGCGTTTTGAAAACGCAGATAATCGGTTTTTTAGGCTACCAAAACGCAATAATCTATAAGCAGCTCCACCTCTGCTTTTCCAAAACGCATAATCTGTTTTGAATAATCAATCCTAAACACCCCCTATATAACCCCACAAGCGAATTTACGAGAAACCCTTTCTGTAACAGTACTTAATATTACTAAAATTAACCACAACATTTAGACCGAATCAACGGGCTCGAGCCATAAACGCCAGAGAGGCAGCCGCTGCTAAAAGGGTCGTTGCAGATGACACCATTGTCCAGAACCCCTTCTCCTTTTCGGCAGAGGTTTTAACCTGCTCAAGTTGCATCTTCATCTCTTCTAATCTACTCTCTTTATCTCTGAAAGCTTTCTTAATTGCCTCAATCCCTGCTACATGCTCTTTTATCCCTTCTTCCACTCCATTTTCTTGATCAAGATCGCCGTTTCCATCACACAACAACACTGTTTCATTAAAGATATTCAAAACTCTGTTTGTGTTAGCTTCTGCTGCATTGAGTTTACCGTCATATTCTGATCTACTTTCAGCAAACCTTGCTTCGAGATTAGTCAACTCCTTCACCAAACCTGCACATTGATCTTCCAAACGATTCTTTTTCACCTAAATGTTCCCCATTTTCTACTGTCAAAGTTGCCAACTTTTCGTGCAGACGTTCCATTTCCTTTTCCATTCCTGTAATCGTCTGTTTAAAATCATCTATTATGGCTTTTTGATCATTAACTTGCTGAAGAGCTTCGTCTCTATCCATTGCAGCTTGATCAAACGACGATTTGTACCTTCTTGCTTCAGCCTCTAACTCCTTAGCTTTCTTAGTTTGTTCGGCACCTGACATCTCCAGCGATGAAACCATGTCTTTAAACGCGCTTAACTGTTCATCTTTCTTAGCAATTTCACTCTCCCTTTGTATATTCACATTCTCCAAATCGGTTTTCTCTTTAACAGTCTGCTCAAATGTAACCATCTGCTGTTGCAACTCTTTCTTCGCATGCTCCAAATGTTTAGCAACCAAACTCTTTTCATTATCCAAATTCTCAATACGACTTTCTATTTCCTTCTTTTCTTCAACCAATTTACTGATTTCAAACTTCATCTCCTCTTCATTTTTCGAACTGGTAGTGTACTTCTTCTCCAAAGCAGCATATTTATCTAGCAATGCTCCCTCCTCAATTCGCATACTCTCTACCAACTTATTGAGCTCATCCACTGAAGCTTGCAACTCCGAGTTCTTACCTGAAAGAATTCAAAAGAACTGAAAAACTGCATTGGTAAATTGTTATGGCTCCTGTACTAACCTAACTATTACGATGGTAAAACATTAATAACCACCCTTATATTCAAACTAGAGATAGAATCTGTACCTAATAAATAAGTAACAAGTTGCACCACCTGCCACAATTCTGTGAGCCAAAGATTCTTTTTCCCGTTTCTCTTATCTCACGCATTCATATTCTATTTCTTATTTTAAAAATCTAATTACAAAAAGGGCAATAATAATAATAAAACCTATACGTAATGTCAATTATATTTTACCTCAAAAATATCATTTTATAGTTCCAAAACATTCAAATATTCGTCACTAACTATTTAATATTTCTTTTATTCAACCTGGGCCATACACACGTTTCTAACCTAGTAATATAACAAACAAATTCAACGATAAATGACAAATCAAATAACAATAACTATAACAAATAACATTACCATCTATTATAACCTTCTCATCCGCGGTCGCCTTCTTCTCTTCACTTAATTTCGTAATCTCCCCCCGCAATTCCTCAACCACACGATTCGCCTCAACCAAACTTGCCTTAACATCCTCCAAATCTTTAGCAACAAAACACTTTTCATTATCCAAATGCTCAATACGCCTTTCTATTTCCTTCTTTTCTTCAACCAATTTACTGATTTCAATCTTTATCTCCTCTTCATTTTTCGAGCTTGCAACGTACTTCTTTTCCAAAGCAGCATATTTCTCTAGCAATGTTCCCTCCTCAATTCGCATACTCCCTACCAACTTATTGAGCTCTTCAACAAAAGCTTGCAACTCCGAGTTTTTACCTGAAATAGTTCAAAAGCACTGAAAAAACTACATTGGAAATTGTTATTGCTCATGTACTAACCAACTAACTACATTGGTAAACATTAATAACTACCCTTATATTCAAAGTAGAGATAGAATTTATATCTAATAAAAGAAGTACCAACTTGCACCACATATCACAATTCTATGAGCCCGATATTCTTTTTCCCTTTTCTCTTATCTCACGCATTCATATTCCATTTCTTATTTTAGAAGCTAATTACAAAACAGGCAATAATAATAATAATAATAATAATAATAATAATAATAATAATAATAATAAAACATATATGTAATTTCAATCATATTTTACCTCAAAATATCATTTTATAGTTCCAAAATATTCAAATATTTATTACTAACTATTTAATATTTCTTTTATTCAACTTGTGCCATACACACGTTTCTAACCTAGTAATAATTAACAGACAAATTCAATGACAAATGACAAAACAAATAACAATAAATAACTTTACCATCTAGTATAATCTTCTCATCCGCGATCGCCGTCTTCTCTTTATTTAATTTTGCAATCTCCCCCCGCAATTCATCAACCACACGATTTGCCTCAGCCAAACTTGCCTTAACATCCTCCAAATCTTTAGCAACCAAACTTTTTTCATTATCCAAATGCTCAACACGCCTTTCTATTTCCTTCTTTTCTTCAACCAATTTACTGATTTCAATCTTCATCTCCTCTTCATTTTTCAAACTGGCAGCGTATTTATTCTTCAACACAACATATTTCTCTAGCATACTCTCTACCGACTTCTTGAGCTTATCCACTGACTCTTGCAAACCTGAAAGAGAAGGATTGAAAAACATCGTTGGTAAATTGTTATTGCTCATGTACTAACCAACTAATTATAATGATATAACATTAATAACCATTTACCATCCTTATATTCAAACTAGAGATAGAATCTATACCTAAGAAATAAGTAACAAGTTGCACCACCTGCTAAGTCTCCTATGCCCAATATTCTTTTTCATGTTTCTCTTACCTCACGCATTCATATTTTATTTCTTATGTTAAAAAGCTAATTACAAAAAGGGCAATAATAGTAATAAAACCTATACGTAATTTCAATCATATTTTGTCTCAAAATGTCATTTTTTAGTTCCTAAATCTTACCTAAAAGAAAAGGATTGAAAAACAACATTGGTAAATTGTTATTGCTCCTGTACTAACCAACTAATCATAATGATATAACATTAATGACCATTTACCATCCTTATATTCAAACTAGAGATAGAATATATACCTAAGAAATAAGTAACAATTTGCACACCTGTCAAGTTTCCTATGCCCAAGATTCTTTTTCATGTTTCTTTTATCTCATGCCTTCATATTCTATTTCTTATTTTAAAAAGCTAATTACAAAAAGCGCAATAATAGTAATAAAACCTATATGTAATTTCAATCATATTTTACCTCAAAATATCATTTTATAGTTCCTAAATCTTCAATTATTCACCACTAACTATGTTGGGAATTGTGACATTCGTAGCCCTTACACTTTGAAACTTTGGCAAGTTTAGTCCTTGTAAATTTATTATGTTTCGCATGTTGGTTCTTATTTTTCTTTGAAACTTGATTATTATGAAATCACGTTTTATACTCACGCTTAAGTCCGAAATTCGAAATTATGCTTGAAACGATATTTCTAAACATATTTAGTTGAAAAATAGGGAGAAATAAATTTAGAGTATAAAAATTTTGATTTTAGTCACAACGCACGATACCGCGCAATCTGCGCGCCTATACTATGAAAATTCGCCATTTTTGCACTGGATAGCACCTAATATTAACTTGGCTTGTATAATATTATGTCTTGAGTCAATTTTTTTTAGTGTGTCGGGTATTTAAACGGTTAAAGGTCTGTACCGCGTTAACTAGTAATATACCCGCTAATCTACACCCAATACCCACTAATAATAAATTGTTATTGTTAAAATGACTCATCTACATCTATATGTGTGTGTCGAGAGATGGGGAGGCTGCCACATATACCTATATGAGTGACTCATGTAGTATGATGGTGATTATAAAGCCTAGACCATTCACCTTCCATCACCACTTCAACACACAACCCTTTTCCTTTTCCTCTCTCACATCCGCCACCCCTCCCTCTCTCTCTCTCTCTCTATAATTATGTTTCTAACTCAAAACCACAAATAATTCAGCCATATTTTCACTAAAAACATCCAAGAAATCTTAGAGAATTGAAGATTTAAACAAGATTTCTTAAGGGTTTTCAAAGTTTTTCTTAAAGGTAAAAATCCCAACTTTGTTCATCTCATTTTAACCTTTTTCATCTCTAACATGGATGATTCACACAACTAAACTTATAAACATATGGTTTTTATAAAAATTAAAGAGAGATTGGATGGATATGTGTGTGTGCGTGAGTTTATACATATATATATACATATGTGTGTGTAGTGTGCGTGTGTTTATGTATGTATGTATGTGTGTGTTTATATTTCAAATCTAAACTCAAAATTCTAATTGCATGTATGATCAAACCTATTTTTATCAAGATTCAATGGGTATATACATACAATGTACTAAAGATTAACTTGGAAAAATGAATATGTATATATAGCCGTGTATATATATATATATATATATATATATATATATGTAAGTTAAGAGGTTAAGTTCTTGATTTGATTAAACATGAATGCTAAACATGATTTTTAGAGGATGAAATGATAATGTATGGATCTAAAATGGAAAAACAAAACTTATTATACATATATATATATATATATATATATATATAAAATTGGGATTTCTTGATTAATCTTGTTTAAATAGACACTAGACATGACAAGAATGAGTAAAAATGGGTCTTCAATATATGAACTTAAAACATAATATACCTTCGTGATACATTATATCGCTAAATACTTATTTTTCACAAAAATATTATTTTCCCAAATAATTTAGCGAACCTTAACACCTTAGACTTTTAAGACATATCCTTTATTAGTATTCTTATACGTATAGGTTGAGTTCTTCAGAATTCCTAGTCTTAACTCGTGACAAGTTTATTTGGATTCATCGTGCTTCGCAAAACTGTGAGTATACCTTTCCCCTTTTTTTCATTTTACTTTTTGTCACACCCTCAAATTTCCACTTGCAGAGTTTTTACCGCGAGGCGTATGACAAACCAGGATCCAAGTCAACGGTCACAATAAACAACACTATATGAAATACGTAAACTCAAAAGCTCAGTTATCAAACCATTAAACCATAGCAGAAGCATTTAAAAATTTAATCAACTACAAAACCATGTTCCAAAATATTCAAGACACTTATGTAAAACATGCGACTAAGCCTAGACGCCAATGCAGACCCGTGCGCCTAGTCCAACCGATGCTACCTTAGCAACTGAGAAAAACATGCCAAAAAGACGTCAACATATATAATGCTGGTGAGTTTACAGGTTTGTACAAAATGTTACCAGTGTTGCCAAAATGTTACCATGTCCATACTATATCAATGTTACCAAGTACGCTAGCTAGGCGTATATTTTATTACTACTACGATTGGAAAACCATTACTAGACACATTTAGCAAGTTTAGCATATGTTTGTGCAGCCTGAATAATGTTCAGCACATTTATCAAAGTTCGAGACAACATGCATCCGCCCGGCCCTCCAAGCCGTCGAGTGGGGCAGGTCACGCCCAATAGATCTATCCACATTTCCCCCGTTGTGCATCCCCGCACATTCATGGTTTCCCCCGGGACTTCCAATGATCATATAGCAATACAAAGTTAAAACCATAGTATGACATATGTTACCAAAATAGTTTAGCGCATGTTTTCTCTCCCAAAAGTTAAAGCAGTAAAAGTGGGGCCGTGAACTCACCTTAGGTTGCGTTCGTCAGTAATAATAGAAAGCCAAGCCCTTGATAATCCCACTACCGGAGATCTATCAAAATGTTCACATAAGTGTTCCAACTAATAACCATAAGGTTATCTAGTCCCTGATTGTCCAGATCGTGACCAAGTATGTTTTAAAACGTGTTTAAGTGTTCAACAGACACACTAGACCGACCCGACATCCCGTTGGTGACTCATTACCCTAACTAATCAAGTACACATAGATTACACACAAGGTTCAAGCATAAAACACTTAGTTTGTATCAAAAATCTCATTTTTGAATCCATAGGGTCGAACCAGGAAATTAGGTTCCACCTTCGCCCCTTTTTACCCACGTTCGACCCTTTGGAAGCCACCTTCGACCCATTCGAAGTCACATTCGCCCCTTTTTAACTGATTCGACCAAAATTGTCCAGGTTCGACCCTGGGATTCCACGTTCGACCACCCGATCGGTCGAATGTGCCCAGGTTCGACCCTGGCATAATACTCTTCCCAAAAACGCTTCAAAAACATCCGAAACATCGCGAAACATCACCAAACACAGCAGTTGATTATGATTAACATATCCCCACAAAACCCCACCAGTTTCACCCCAAAACATGTTCATTTTAGCCCTTTCCCAAAATGGCAAAAATTATGAAAACATCACATCATGCATGAATTCTTTATCCAATTTGGAAACTTTTTGAAATCAATCCATAATCATCTTAATAGTGCTTAGTTTGTCATGTGTTTAAACATCTCAAAAAGTTCTATTGATCATACAAGCATGCATCAAGCCCTAGCTTTATTAAAACCCCCAATTTAGACATGATATCATTAATCATCTGATTGTGACCACAAACAATCCTATATTAACATCAATATCAGCCCTAGATCATGCTTCTAGCATTAGTACAGCAGCAAATCATCAAACAACACATAATATCACATAACACATAATTTAACATATGTTTATTGATATGAAAACCTATGTTTAATGATAGGGTTTTGGTTTAGAAAGATGTTTAAAAGGTTTTTATTGATAAAAACATCCTTAGAACAGATCTGGACATTTAGGGTTAGATGAAAACGAATTAAAATGCTTGAAAAAGGTTTAGGATTAAGAACACACCTTGGATTCTTGATTAGATGTTGTTGGTAGGTTAGATTATGAGAAATAAGAGCAAAAACTCCTTCCTTAGTAATTAAAATCGTTTGAGAGTGTTTAGAGACGGTTAGGGTTTGTGAAATGGTGAAAAATGACAAAGTTTGGTATTTATACTAGTCCACGTTCGCCCTTTTCACCTGGGCGAATGTACCCACATTCGCCCCTTTCACAGGGTCGAATGTACCTTATTTGGTCGAATGGAATTCTATTATTTTCACATTCCAGGTTCGCCCCTTCATTAAGGGTCGAACCAAGATTGTTTTCCAGGTTCGCCCCCACGTTGTGGTCGAACCTGGACCTATGTTTTTCTAGTTTTCCAGTTTGTCGTGTTTAACGCATTTTAACGCATCCTAACACATGAACATGCAACCTTAATCTATGTTTAACATATTTAAGCATGGATGATTATCTACACATCGTTAAAACACGTCTCTGCATATAATCCACCATATAACAATTAATCTACACATAACACTTAATTAGTTTATGTAATTTCACCAACAACGGGACCCGGTACTAGTGTATTCCCAAAACGACTCCCAATGATCCTCCAGATCATTAAACCCTGGACAATCCTATCCTGACCCGACTCAACTAACCTGGTTAAGTCCGTTTATAAATGTTTTCTCGCTAAGGTAGACTTAGGTGTTACTAAAATGTTTAAGCCAAACATGCCGGGTGTCACATCATCCCCAGGTTGAAAGAATTTTCATCCCGAAAATTGCACAAGTCCAAAAAATGAAAGAGACAGAAAGAAGGAAACGAAATTTACCGGGTGTCACACTTTTGGGGCTACTCATGTACTTACTATCAAGTTCCTATTTCATTTTACTAAAATAGCAAATCTTATGTTTGTTGTTTGTGTCATTACGTGTATCTATGACTTGTCAAATCATTAACCGTTGCGGCCTAGCATTTCAATGAATAGATCTATGGTATATACCCTTGTGACTCTGTTGAGAGTCCTTGTCATTGCTATGTATTTCATTACTACTAGCGCATACTATATATATATATATATATATCTTCTTTCCTTTCACAGGGTTGATTTGACCCGGATACCAATTACTACATTTTGCAAACACTATGTTACATATGAATTGCTAAATTTTACCTTACTATATATATCAAACGGATGTACTCACCAATACATTTTGTATTGACAAAATTATTTTCGTACACGTTTCAGGTTATTTTGAGATGCACCCTTTAAGCTTTTGGAATTTTTACTTAGATTTTTATTGTATTACAGTTTAAGTTGTCACTTTAGAATTATTGTACCTTGTATTTTTCTTTCAATGTAATAAACTGCTTAATCAATGTATCAAAATTTACATTTCTAGTCCATGAGGTATTGAACAATCGTCACTACGTGACACCTCGATGTTTCCGCCATCGGTTGGGGTGTTACAGGAATCATGGTATCAAATACGTAGCGGAAGCGGTTTCTATTATTATTTAAACTATAAAACGAATATATATACAAATATATATATTTGCGATTTATATATATAAATAATAATAATAATTTTATTAATCCAATTAACAAAATATTCCCAATCAGGATCTCGGTTAAACGCGTATAAACAAATAAATAAGAAACAACCATAGAGGGTTTAGTAATCAACCTTTGACGACTACACCAGAATTGTAACACGCGGGTTACAACGAATCCTCGCTAGTAGGAAGTTCACACCCGAGCACTGGCCTACCGAGAGCAACACTTTGCAAGAGGGAGGCAGCCTATGGTGGTGGTTTGCGGCGGATAAGGGGCGGCCCTAAGGGGTGGCGGCCAAGAACCCTTTCTTGGGGGAGAAAGGAGTTGTTTTGTTAAAAAGTGTGATTAGGGTTTACACCTTAATCCCCTTTTTATTAAACACAAACTTACACTAAGCCCCCTTGCATATTACTATAATATTCCTTAATATTAATCCAATTAATATTAAGTCCCTCAAGTCCTAAACTATTATTATTTCACAAATAATAATCCACCTACTCATGAACTTATCTGATTCGTGTACCAACGTGTAACTCTTCGGATCGTACCGGGTCGGGTTACATTGACCTCGACTTTTAATTACATCGGACATATTATATATATATATATATATATATATATATCCAACAAACTATTTAATATTTCATTTATTCAACCTGGATCATACACACGTTTCTAACCTAGTGAGAGTAAGAGTGTGTTAAGTTATTTAAGGCTATTAACCTTTTTAGAAACAATGTCTGCATTATTGTTATTGTTGTTTTTATTATTATTATTATTATTATTATTATTATTATTATTATTATTATTATTATTGTTGTTGTTGTTGTTATTATTATTATTATTATTATTATTATCTATGGGTTTATGGGGTTGTTTTCTTTTTGGTTGTCAGGACTCTGAATGGCCATTGATCATGGTTTAGTGGGGATTGGAGATGAAGGGTGTGGAATATGTGTGGTTGGGGATAAGGAATTATTATTAGACTATGTGTTACCACAACGCCATTTGGCGCAGAACACGTTGGATGGCGCGAGGGCAGAACACTGTAACACATCGGCGCAGGCAAGGGCGCAGGGGGCATGGCCGGAGGACAGCTCTCGGCGTGAAGGAGGAGAAGGTAGGTGGAGGGTGATTAATTTATTTGCAAATTTGACCAAATGGCTCCCTTTTTTACCAACTAACAAATAGTAGATATGATAAGTGGTGGACCCTTTAATTTTAATTGAAAATGTAAAATATATATAAACTAACAAAAATAAATAATAACAATTAACTAATAATTACTTGATCATCAATCAAGCCCTCCATTACACCCTTTTTTAACCTTTCTAGTAAGAAAAACGTGTGCCTACGTGTCGCCTACATGACAACACTTTTTTCTCACCCAAGCCCTCAATGGAGGCCTCATAACACATAGCCTAGGGTTTTAAAATGAAAGGGTTATTGGTAATGGAGTTGAGAAATGCATGCACCGGAGGCTAAGGCGTAGGGAACTTTGGATAACATTGATTTATGAAAATGTTAACTTTTTTTTAAGAAAAATATGTTTGTGTCATGCGGTGAAAATTTGGTAGGTATCAATATGGGTTTCTCATGATACTGTTTTGAACCGAACTTGTTTTCAACAAATTTATACCGGAATCTTGAGAAAACGAAAATTAAACACAACCGGGTATTCGACTTAAAAAAAGATAACGTATGTGAGTTGATATTGGAAAATTAACTTAAATAAAAACTAAATGAGCTAAAAACGTATGTTATTTAAAGTATAGGTTGTGAATGGTTAAGTATATGTTATTATTCACTCCCCAACTCTTGAAGCATATATAACTAGTGTGGATTTACCGGAACTACGCGGTGGGAATTCAATTAGTCGGTATCAATTTGTTTTGTTATGGGACCTGCATTGGTTATAGCAACTGAAAGCTAAAAGATATTGACTCATGTTTCGCATTGATTGAAATAAATAAAAATGATTATTGATACCGGTACCAACGTTGTTCAGTTAGGGTCAGGCTGTTTGTTTCAATACTGATACGGTTCTAGAAATCAATGTAGTTTACGACATTAAAAAATGATTCTGGACACAACTTTAGCGATGGAAAAACAAAGTGTTGTTTACAACAATATCATTACACAAAAGTTCTTTAACGTAACCCAAATAATAGAGTCAAGTAACAAAAAAAAAAAAACAAAGAAAAGAAAAAGAAAAATAAGGTCGTGTAAAAAAATGAATGTTGTGTTACATCCATTGAAAACCATAACAACAAATACTGATACATGTATTAGTTTTGTTCGTCAAGTACCATTACAACATCGACTAGCCTACGATACAAAAAAGGCTATTTTGAACACAACGCCATAGGTAAAAATTTATATCGAAACCTCAACCTCGAGAGAAAAGTTAAATTGGTAAAAATTGAACGGGTTAAAAGCGTATACTATAAGTATGAGGTAAATAAATAGTCCATTTGTCCAATATTAGTATCTTTCGTCAATCTTGACTCTTAAGAATTGATAGCGCAACAAACAAGTCCATGTGGATTGCTCTTGACTTTTGTTTATTGTCATTGCGAAACACAAAGCAATGGAGAATTGTCTTCTGTTAAATTTAAAAGGATTTTTCTTATCGGAAGAGGACATACTAATTTTTGGGATAAAGGTTCACATTCCAATCTTCCTCCATGAAATTATTTTAGCTTCTATTACATGTTCCCCATTTTAACTTGTAATCTTTTCCCGTTAGACAAACCAATTTTCTTATCTAGGTTAGAGACCGTGATTTTCACGGTTGAATAAAAGATAAAATGAAAAGTGACCATGGATGTAATAAAATAAAATAACTTTATTCGATTTAATTAATACTTTAAAACATAAAATGAAGAAAGATATCACATGATATCTAGCTTCTAAATGTGTACGAAGTAAGCAAAAAGTGAAACATATAACTCATTTCATGGATATATACGAATGATTGGCATCAAACATTAAAATCACATTACAAACTCATTATCAATATTACAAGCTTAAATGAAAATTGAAAAACGATGGACAATCACGTACATAGAGAGAGAATAGAAATATATAAGACCACACGGTATGGGGAGCGGCAAGGGGCCGGCGAGGCCAAGCCGGGCCGGGCTACACCGCCCCCTGGCGCGGCAACGGCTTAGCCGGCACCCCTTTGCCGTTGATGCCGGGGCTTGTGATTGTCTTGGGAAGCGTGATTTGACCGTTGGGGCTTGTGATTTGACCGTTGTATATATATAGTATAATTTATTTGTGTTTATATTTTTGTAAATATATTGTAGATTTTTTGTGTGTTTATATTTTTGTAAATATGTGTAGGTGCCCATGATAGATTGGTGGCCGATTATTTTGCCGACGAACCGTTATACTCGGCGGAATTATTTAGGCGTCGGTTCCGAATGAGTAAAAGATTGTTCACCCGTATAGCCGATGATATGGCTAACTTCGAGCCATTTTTAATGGTTTTATGTAATATTTACTTTTTAATATTAATATTAGAATATTTACTTTTTATTGTAACATTAATATTATTTAATTAAAAAAAAAGAAAAAAAAATGAAATAGCATTAATGGATGTTGGGCCTCCTCCACACCCCTAGGAGCATCATCCTAAGGATGCTCCTACCCCACGCTGACGTGGCAGGTGAGGTGGAGGCAAGGCATGGATGATGGGCCTCTACCACACCTAATGGTCTAACAAAAAATCATTTTTATCTACCTGACTATAAACAATTTTTTCATCTTTTCATTTACTTCTAAAACTTATTTTTAATATATTTTTAAAGAAGTTTAACTATTTAATTTATAGCTTGTTTTGCATAAAATTAGTTCGGGTTAGGATAGGTTTGGGTCAAGATGGATCTATCTAAAAAATCATCCGCCTGGCTCAATGACCACTATGAGGCAAGGCCGCCAGTTCAATTTAACAATGGATATCTTTATATTTAATAAAATTTGGAAATTAAAAAAGTAACTTCTTTGTATAAAAATTTACCTTAAGATCATCGTTGTCAACAATACTTCTTCCTACAACTAGCATAGCCTCCAAAGGGGTTACCCCACGTAACACGATGGGGATTTTGTACGTGTATATATGTAACCTATATGCAACATGTAATGCGTAAAATGCGGCCTACAATAGTTTGCATACCAAAATCATATCGATTCCGGTTTGCCTTTCATGCCTTCTTCTAGTCAGAGGCGCCATAGATCTATTAAGTTGGTGACACCTAGTGTCCATATAAGTTCTTCCATTAGAGTGTTGCTGCGGGAACACAGTCGTGTCTATTTAAGTTCTTTCACTTTTGTCAGTTCGATATATCGGGTAGCTCCTGGCTGTTGGCCCACCTTAAGCGGGACGATTTGGGTTGGATGTGACAGAGCTTGTCGCAGGCTCATAAAAAACTAAGTAAAAACACTTCTTAGCTATACAAATTTGTACTTACTATTACTATAATAGGAGAGTCTTAAATAACATAAGAAAAACTTATATGTCAACATCTAAAGCATGCCAACAATACTATGGTGATGGTTTGCTTATGTCATTAATATTATTTATAAATATTGGAAAATTTCCAATATTTGTATGTGATGGGAACCTTTATAGTAGAGTGGGATGAAGGAAGAGTGATGGCAAACCGTAGTTAAAATGTATGCCGAGGGTTTATCCGAGTTCGCTGTTGTATTAGGCTTTGATGGTGCCTGGTACTTTTGTACATTTTATGCCTGGTAGATTTAACTCATAGGTTTAACAATTAGGATATGTTATTGATGCTTTTGTATGCATTTTAATTTTTAAAAGAATATACAGTGTTGTTATTATGCTATTAGTTTTGATTTGTATTTTTTTTATTATGCTATTATGCATTTACGATTAGCTAATATTGGCAACTTTGTGAATAGAAAAATGCGTCTAATTAGCAGCCTGTTTTGCATATTTGGCTGATAGGTTTAATTTACTTTTCTATGCTTCTCCTTTATAAAGTTTGAAATATTTTATGTGTAAAAATTTTACAAATGAACTCAACAGGAAAGTGATAGCATTTCTAAACATTCAACCCTCATAAGCTACTTGGGTACTTAAGGTTTAAAACTTAAAAGTCCCATGTTTGAGTCTCAAAAGTCAAATAGAAAGCAAAATTTGATTTTTAAAAAGTGAACAAATATCTCTATTATTAGGAGACTAGATTTTTGCCCGCGTGTACACGCGGTTCACCAACGTACATCTATTTAGGGAATTATAACGTATAAGAAAAATACAGTAAAAATATTGTATTAAAGTATAAAACAACGAATACAAATTTTATTCAAATATCACTAAATATTTCTTTACACACCACATTTCTGGTTTTAGTTTTCACATTCCCATTATCATCAAGTATAAGTAACTTCACTCCTGCCCTGCTTTTAACTCTTGACAAAGCGACATAAAGTTGGCCATGTGAGAATACAGGTTCTCTTAAATACAATCCAACCTTAGATAAAGACTAACCCTGGCTTTTGTTGATGGTCATTGCGAAACATACGCTTATTGGAAATTGACGCCTTTGGAACTTTACAGGAATCTTGATATCAGATGGTATCATATTTATTCTAGGAATAAGAGTTTTGATACCAGTGTTTCCACCTGATATGATTTCGGCCTCGATAACATGCTTTGCAAGTTTGGTGATTCGTAATCGCGTACCGTTACACAAACCATTTTGTTGATCTATGTTTCTCAACAACATAACGGGAACACCAACCTTTAGTGTTAATCGATGATTAGGCAACCCAGAAATTTTTAAACCATTAAGGACATCAGGAGAATATAAGTCTTCCTGCGAACGGTTATTAGCGTTCTCAATCTGACATATACTATCAGAGCTTAGATACTCGACTTCATCCCCAGGTAACAATGCAAGCAACCTTTCATTAATTTCATGTACTACTTCGTTTGTAGGTGCAAGTATTGCTCGTTCTCCAAAGTAATCTTTATCTTTGTAAAGTTGAAGAAGTGAAGGGTAGACGAAGTCAATTAATCTTGAAATCGGATCTGATGAATCCTTAATAAGAAGATCATCTGGAATCTCCACATCTGCCTCATCATCATGAATTGAATCACCAACTTTACCCTCACCTAATTCAAGAAGCCAGTTTGCAAATTCCTTTGTTTCTTCGGTTTCAAATGTGTTGTTACCCAACGTTAACCTCATGTTTTTGGTTAATGTAAGCACTTTGCAACTATTCCAAATAGGAGAGGAAGTTATTGAGGCATTTAAAATATCTCTTCTACTACCATTGGGAACAACAGGAAGGATCTGTCTAAAATCACCACCTAAAACCATAACCTTACCACCGAAAGGCAACTCAGAATTAACTGAAGAAGTTGACTTCAAGACGTCCTTCATTGTACGATCAAGTGCTTCAAAATCATGTTTATGAATCATTGGAGCCTCATCCCAAATAATTAACTTAGTTTGTTTCAATAAAGCAGCAGCATCACTATTTGGCTTTATACCGCACAAGGACTGTTCAGTAACATTCAAAGGTATACGGAACCTAGAATGCGCTGTCCTTCCACCGGATAACAAAAGAGAAGCAATACCACTGGATGCAACGTTCAAAACAATTTGTCCTTTAGATCTTATAGCAACAGACAAAGTTTTCCATAAAAAGGTTTTACCAGTGCCTCCAAAACCATAAACAAAGAATAGACCACCCTTGTTACAATCAACCGCACGAATGATTTCATCAAAAATTGAGCGCTGCTCATCAGTTAAAGAACGTGCGTTTGTAGCAAATTCCTCAGCCAGCGCACCTACTTGATAATTCAATTCATCAAGAATCAAAACGGTTATTTGCAGATGCTATAGAATCATTATTAGGATAAGGCATAGAAGGAAATCTACGTAGGCTTGAGTTATTCCGAAGCAACTGTTTCTCAATTTCAAGCAATGTAATGTTCTTGATTTGATCATCAGTAAGAGACAACCCTAATAATGATAAAGTATGTAATTATTAATATAAAACAAAAGGGACGTAAAAAAAATTTAAACGTAAATTTTTTACCTTCAATTTTGAATAAATCTTCATGTCTACGCATAATACCATCTGACAGGTACTTCCATGTTTTTTCCCAAACATGCTCAGGCCTAGATAAGGTATTAGACAGCAACATCGTCGCAAACAAATTACGAAGAGAGTCTCTTGAACCAGTATAATGAGCTTCCTCGATAGCTTCTACATATTCTTTGTCATCGTCTAAGAGGCCCAGAGCATAACATGCATCACGAAATGTTGGTAAAACTTCTCCATTGACCGTTCTTATCTCCTCAAATGATCTAGGGCCTTTTACTTTATTGAGAAGAACTCTCAAGAAATACGCCTCGCCCATGGATGGAGTAACCATGTGAACACGACCAATTGACTTACCTATCTTTCGAAAGTCCCATTTTTTTTCTTTTGTTTTCCAAACAAATTTACTTGGGATTTCAATGTAACTTAGTTCACGTGCCACAGCCTCACTTTGGTTTAGTTCCATCCATTTTAGAAACATTGTTGAAGACACTGTTGGTTTGTCGAGAACGTTTTGAAGATTTTCTTCTGGACCATATACAACACTTTGCTCACCGGGCAGATGAAATGGAAGCCTTATAACTGGAGGGTATCTATAATGCACTTCGTTTTAAAATATCCTCCATGAAGCTTCACATGCAGAAAGGAACCTACAATCAAAATGTTTTTTGATTTCATCTTTTTGAACCACTTCTTGACCTTCTCCATCATCTTCTACAAAAGCAACTTTAGCCCTATCAGGTCCTTTATTAATGTATTTGAATAAATACTTAATTGAAGCAGCCTGGTTACACCATTCAACATTGATATGTGCTTGGTAACGCTTTAAAAGTTTTGCGTTATAAGGAACCACATTTCTGTTCTCTAACTTAGCAGTTCCTTTTTTAACAAATGGCCCTGAGTCTCTTCTTCTATAAACCGGATATCCATTTGAATCTAACGTTGATGCGGAAGAAAACTTCTTTGGAAATTTCATAGAGCACTTACCGTCAAACATGCACGGACAGTTGGGATATTCACGTCCGTAGGGTCCATGAATCATAAAGTCACTCACAAGACTAAACAACTCCGAATCTACTTTCTTATCAGGGATTTCAGCAGAAACAAAACGATCAACATGGTCAATCGTGGGAAGCTTACTGTCATCTTTGAGAAACAGACAGATGTGAGCGTGGGGTAGACCACGTTTTTGGAACTCTATAGTATAAACCGTTGTAATATTAAGTTAAAAAATGTAGTTAGAAACTTAATAAATATAAACATGATAGTAATTATATAAACAAATAAATATTTTATAAGTATAAGTGAATTACGATGATAATCTATGAATACGTATTGAAACTTAATTTTTTTCGTAAATAATTTTACCTGCTGAAGTCTTGCCCAATAATGTTTTTTCACGTAAATCTTTCATGATTGAGTCTAGCTTAACTTTGAATAGTCTAGCTAAAATGTCTGGCCTATCTTCTGGATTTGTCTTCTTGTCCTTAAGAAACCTTCTAATTTCAGGCCATTTAGGATTGCATGTGATTGTAATAAAAAAATCAGGGTATCCATGCCTTTTACAAATAGCCATTGCATCAAGATAATTTTCCCTCATGTAACATGCACCACCAGTAAAAGAAGAGGGTAAAATTACAGGTGTCCCTACTTTTGACAAATCAGTAGGTCCATTTTGGTTCAACGTTTGAAGATTGGTATAAGTCTCGCACCTAAGTTTATGTTGCTGGAAACGGACATAAAATAAGCGCTCCTTTTTCATTACTGAAAAGATCAAAAAAAAAATGAGAAAAATTAATATTTACATAAACAGCTAAAAAATAAGTAACAAACTGAAGAATATTACCTATAAATGGTTTCCCTGTTTGAGACTTCATTTTCAGTGTCATATATATATAACTGAGAAAATTTCGGTTTAGAACCATCTTTAGGAATAAGACCACCCAAGGTGTGATAATTTTCACCACTTATTCTGTATATGAAGGGAGCCTTTCCTCTATTGATATTTGAGT
This sequence comes from Ambrosia x helenae, assembly GCA_030844895.1. NCBI lineage: Eukaryota > Viridiplantae > Streptophyta > Magnoliopsida > Asterales > Asteraceae > Ambrosia > Ambrosia x helenae. The sequence continues at coordinate 289,063 of JAUTDX010007060.1, read as the reverse complement.
CAACCTTGCCTCCCATTGAAGTAAAACAAAACATAGAATTGAAGCGGCGAATGTGTTTTAAAAAATATTTGCTCTTTGATTCTATGTTTTTGAAAAGATTCTGATAATCTAAACTGCTCTCTTTGAAATCTGGAAGTTGTACCTTTCCATAACAACAACATATCATGTAAGTTGTTCTTCCAGAAACCTTAAGGCCTTTACCAGCTTCTGATCTCCACAATTTTGCGTTACACATTTCACATACAACCGTTTGATCACCGTGATCCAGATAATCTTGAAAATAGAAACCAATAAAATAATTAACGCGTAAAAGAAATCAATATAGTTGTAACTGTTTTGTAAATTTAATATTTACCTTTAGAGACACCCTTATATTGCAAGTCTTTACTTGGTTTTGGGTTGACAGCTTCTTCGTCAGACAAACTAACCATGCAAACAGGTGAGATGCAACGTCGATTACTTCTTAATGTATTCATGGTTTCTGTTTGAGCAGAAGATGATGCAAGTGAAACTGTATTAACATTAGTGAGTCCACCTGAAATTAATAATAACTATTTCAAACTTTATATTAATAAAATTAAAAAAAAATTAAAATTAATCGACACATAGCAAGTTGTACCAGATGTGGTTGGATAAGTAGGAGTCGTAACATTAGATTGGTTTTGAGTTCCAGTAACAGAATTTACTTTACGTCTTTTTGCATCAAGTTGTAATTTTCTGAACTTTCGAAACTCTATAGAATGTTGTGTTCTGAGTTCAGGCACTGAAACAATAGATAAAAATAAAATAAGTTTGGACAGAAGTATAATAAAAACTTAAGTAAGATAGAATTATAATACCTATTTGTAATATTGGACAAAGGAGTGCGTTCTGTAGAACCTGTTGATACATAAAGTAAATAAAAAAACCGGGGTAAAGTAAAAAAATTGACATAAAGTGAAAAAATTAACGCTTAAAATTTTTAAATGTTACAAACAATTATTACCGGAAAAAGATGCGTTAAAAGGGTTGTTGAAGCTTGATGTAACGGATGATATATCGATTGAAACTAAACTATTTTTGAATTGTGGGGGATTTGTATTTTCACATTGCTTAACACTCTTTCTCTTAGCATCCATTTGCATATTTCTGGATTTTCGAGACTCCGATGCAATGTTAATGTTGACTTCAAACGTATAAAGAACATATAAAGTAATATTAGTTTATATAATAAAGTGAATAACAAAGTAGTTATTTCTTATAAGATGAAATATGTTATTTAAATAAATAAAAATACCGTTTGAGACAGTAGACAAAGGCGTTGGTTGAAATTGACCTAAAAAAATACAGAAACAAATAAAATTTACTTTAATCATAAATAGGGATTGGAAGTTGAAACTTTATATATAGATATAAATTAAAAAGTGTTATTCGTTTACCGGGTGTAGAAACATTCAATGTACTTTGGAAGGTTGAGCTTTGCGGAATAGAACGGTTGGAACATTGAATTGAGTCACGGTTAAATATTCCAGGTGGCGGTAAATGTGGTAGTACATTATTATGATTAGTGACCTTGCATCTCTTTGCATCCAATTGTAACTTTCTAATTCGGCGACACTCGGCCGCGTTCTTAATTTTTTCTTCATCAGACAAAGCTATGAAAAAAAATTAATTACTTACATAAAAATAAGATAATGTAAATAAAGATGTCAATAATATGAAATTTGTGTACCGGTTGAGATATTAGATAACGGCGTTCGTTTGTCATCACCTTATACAAAAATTGAAAACTTAAATGAGACAACACAAATAATAGAAATAGAAAAACATTGTAGATAGACAAAAAAACTTACCTTTTGAAGTATTAGACAGTCTTTTACGTCCCATTTCACCTAAAAGGAGGAAATTTCTAAATAAAATGTTTAATAACAGTATACATATAAACATTCAAAGATACATAATAATAAACTAACAATAGATTTTTCTTTAGTTAGGCTACCAATAGTGAAGTATTATTGAGAAATATGGATTCAAGAAAAATAAACATAAATCACGATGATCAAGTTTTAATAAAATAATTGATATTGAAATAAAAGAAGGACATACATTCAACTTGTACGATAGAAGATTTGAGCAAGAATAAAAACAGCCAAGGAGAACTCTTGAAGGTTTGATTGATCTGATTTTTTGGTTTGATTATTTGTTTGAAATGAGTATGGTTTTTATAGACTTAGAAATTAAAAATGATAATTAATATGTTTAATTACTTACCATTATTAAAAAAGACTAAAAATTTGAATTTTTGGTGTAATTTGAATTTAAAATTTAAAATTTTTGAATCTTTTCGAAAATGAATTTTTCGAATTTTTTTTAATTCGAATTTTAGTAACTGTTTGGTATAATTACTTACCATTATTAAATATTTCTACACATTTGAATGTTTGGTGCAATTAAAACTTAAAATTGAAATTTTTTAAATAATTCGTATTTTAAATTGAACGAATTTTTTAAACTCGAATTTTAGTAAGTCGTTAATTACAATAAATGTGTTTAAATTGAAGGTTATTATTGCAACTTTATCATTTGAAGGTAATAAATTCATTTTATTAATTACCATTTGTATATTAAACTACTAAAAATAAATTTTGTTAAGTATAAAGTTATCAATGAAATTTAATTATAGTTTTTGTAAAATTGTTTGATTAATATTATTGAGTGTATTACATGTGACTATTTACTGCAGTATTATCCATAAATATAAATCTGATTGAAAAATGTCTTATACATTTTTTTGTAAAAAACTACAAATTTTCTATTTGTAACCAATGAACATTGGGTTATATCATAAAAACGCATTCAGCAATGTAAAATTTTCACCAACTTGATAAAAAGAAACATAATATGCAACCACACAATTTATATATGTAAAAATAGTCTCAAAAACCAAACAAACCATTAATGAAAAACAAATTGTCACCAAAAATTTTAGACATGAAAAACACACAAATTATTTAAATGAAATTTGTCCAAAAAACCAAACAAACCATAAACAAAACGAAATTATCCAAAAAACCCAACCAAGCATAAAAAACGAAATTGTCCAAAAAACCAAACGAAGCATAAATGTTTAAAGAAATTGTTCATTGTTCCTATTTCTCAACCTTAGGAACCAAAAGGGGGATCTCAGGTGATTTCTTTGCAGCTTTTGTTGTAGATTCACTTGCATCATCATCAAGGTCATACACTTTGTCCAGGCTACGCTTCACTTCCTCATCATCACGTACAGCACCAACTCTAGAAGATGACTCTGGAGTAGTGTTATCTCCAACAGAATCCTACAATATTAAATGAAATGTAAAATTTGTTAGAATAAACTACATTAAAAACTTAATTAGAATATATGATTAAATAAGTCAAAGAACAACCTTCAAAGACAATGCATTCTGTGTTGAAGATTCATCTATATCAATGTTTTCAAAAACAGGTTGATCGAGCTGAAAAAAAATATACATGTAATACTTCAAAGGAAACGTTGATAATAAAAACAAAAAAAATTAATAAGAACAATAATAAAAATGTACTAACGATTCATAAGAGTAATAATAAAGGAATATTTCAATGATAATAATAACCTGAATGTCAGGGAACCTTTGTTCTAGCGAAGCAACTATTGAAGAATCATCGGTAAGTTTGTGTATACCATAACCATCCAGATGCTTATCAATGTTAAATTGCCCAATTTTAATTTTGAAAGAAAACTTTTTATCTTCAAATGAAGCAAATTTAGCAGGAGTTATTTTGTCTTCAACACAAACCTAGATAAAAAAATTCATAAGTAACATTAGGTATAATAAGATATATTGTTTAAGGCAGAAAAAAAATAAATTACCTGCTTGGATTTTTCTAGCAGCTGCATCGCTGACATGCCCAACATTTTTTTCGCTTCTCGATCAAACAATGTGAGTGATGTTATTCCAGTACAATCTTGTACCCTTATTGGAATTCTAAACCTAAAGGAAGTAATAACAACAAATTATTTACTAAATAATATCGTAAAATTTTAATTTATGTTTATGAAAAATAATTCTTACACAGGATCAGCAGATACAATATGCTTGGGACAGTCATTGTTGGTGCAAACCAAAACCTGCTTAAATGAATTAACATCTTTTTCATCCTCATCATCAGGTAACATCAGAGTTGGCTCAACCTTGCGATTACTTGCCTCACAACCTAGCTAATACCAATCATCGTTGGCATCCACACCCTTCACTGTACCAACAACAATGACTTGTTTGTTGACCTGCAAAATAAAATAATATTAATGTCAACATTTAATAAAAAAATAATTCCACACAAAATAACTATTAGTGTATACATTAAAATACATAAGTGATAATCTTTTGAATGGAATATAAACATTCATATTAGATTATTATAAGTCGAAACTGATATACCTCTGTTATTAACGGAAGATCACGAATAGTGCTGAAATGGGTCTTGTTCAGAAATTCATCTGCCAAATTCATGCTTCCAGAAGATCCGAGAGATCGTTGAGCAGAAGAGGATTCGGTAGCAATAAACTTTTCAATATAACTGTTAAAAGTCAAATAAGAGTATCAGTTATGTATATATAACAAAAAATATATGTATATATATTATAACAGAAAGATAGATAAATATCTTACCTTTTCTTAAAAGCAAGAATATCATCAATGGCTTCGTTGATAAACAGCCGAGTGATTAAAAATAACAAACGGTTATATATATATTAAAAAACTAAAAATATGTACAATCTAAAAAAACATTAATAAAGGACAAACCTTTGTAATTGTTAAAACTACCAAACTGAACAATCAGAACCACATTATGCTTGATGTACTCAAACATCTGGTCAGAATACTCATCCCACAAAGTACAGCTAATTTTGACACCACTACATAAAAATACATTGTTTATTAAATGGAAAACATTCAAATATGGCTTCCTACCTACTGATAGTACACACCTAAATTAACATAATAGAATATATGATGAAATAATAAAAAATTTAATTGAAAAGATGAACCACATACTCTAGATCAATCAACACAAGACTCGTCTTGTTCTTCCACCCAGATTTAGTTTGTGTTGGCTCTGGTGAAGTCCATTCATCAACAAACCCAATGAAATCTAAAAGATAAAAAGTTAACTAAAATAGTATAAACGAATAAAACCAAACATATATAAAAGTTTTACAGTGAGTAAACAAACCAATTCTATTTTCTGCAGACAAGTTACCAGATTTAATTGTCTCAAATGAAGAAAAATTAAAACCATAACGGCTGCCTTGAAAATTTTTACATTCGGTTATATTAGTTTCAAAAGTAAATGACAGTATGTCACTCTTAGCAAAGTGTTTAGTAGATTTGTTATCTGCTAGTTGTGGTCTAAATATATAGTAAGCTTCATTTTCTTGTAAAAAATTTTTGTGTTTCTTCATATAGCGATTCCACACCATCGCTTGCATTTTAGAACCCTGTTTAAACATTAAAACAAAAACCAACTAAGTATAATCAGAAATAATATAACAACACTTGTATAAACAATAAATGAAAACCAAACTGATGATATAAAATCTAACCTGTTCATCCATAACAACCATATCAATTGCAAGAGTTTCGCCTGGTATCTTCCGATTTGCTCTCTTCCAGATTCTAAGTACCCTCACTTTGATTGTATAATCACTAAGCCGCCAAGTAATGTCATTTAGAAAGGTGACATTGTTTGGATCCATGACCCTGCAATTTTATACTATGTAACACAAAACAGAGTTAATGCTACATTGTTTGTATTATAGTGATATATAAATAAATAAATTATGAAAGAAAAAAAGAGTAGATACTACCTGATCAAGTCTGCAAAAAAAAATCACTCAAAAGTTGTTGATTAGATCATTCTATTTATAATGTATTTAATATTGTAATAAGAAACACGAAATGTATTTTTAGTATAGGTTTAAGAAATGGAAACCGAATTATGATAATGCAAATCATACTTAATATTGTAATAAGAAAAAAGAAATGTATTTTTAGTATACGCTTAAGAAATGGAAACCGATTTATAATAATGTAAATCGTACTTAATATTGTAATAAGAATAAAGAAATGTATTTTTAGTATAGGTTTAAGAAATGGAAACTGAATTATGATAATGGAAATCAAAATGATTTAATTTACATGTTTCCATATGAACTTTTAATTATATATGTACAAAAAAATTTCGAAATTATATAAATCAAAATTAAATTTAGTGATTAATATTTAGTTTAATATTCAATCAAATACAAATACAGCCTATTACAAGTGATACGTAGGTAAACGGGCCACAAGTTGCGCCGCTACCCCTTTTTGTATTGCAAACCCTACTCTATTGAAAATAAAACATTGGCCCTTAGCAGCTGGAGAATTACTTTGCACAACTCTCTCCACGCGTTCGAGGAGCTTGATTGCTTGCGGGGCCAGCGCTCCAAATGTATCAAAAGCGAAGGGCACAAACGCATGCTGGTTCTCTAGACAGGCCGCTTCATGTTTATCCACTTTTTTGCTCTCGGCTTTCAAAACTGCCTGCCCAGCCACAAACCCCGAATCCCGGAGTCCCACCAATGGGATACCCCAGTAAGGTCAACGCATGCATGCTTGCCTTACGCCCATCCGAACACAAGAACGTCCGCTGGCCTCAAGGTGGACCGCCCGTCAAGTGGGTCCGTCAAGAAATTCACGGGAGCTTCTTTTTTGGCAGAAATCCCTGCCCTTCGTAACACATCCCATAGAACATCTCTAACCAGGTCATTTTGTATACTATGATTTAATATGTAAAAAGAAAGGGAAATCTATAAAATAAAAAAATGAAAAACTTTATAATATACAACCAATTAGTTTGATATTTTCAAGCAGAACAATTATTATTTTATGATTGTAAACTTTTTTATTTAACCGTTTTATTGTGATTATGCTAATAATGATTTATGAAAAACTAAAGTTGTTAGAATTGTACTTAATAATATGATATAAATCTATGAGTTTAAATGGCATAGATCGTACCATTTATTATGAGTTTAAATACATATGGTCAACTAAAAACGGTTTTCTTTAAAATCTTTAATTTACATTGTGCAAAAAAATTAAACAATCCAAAAAATGTAGTTGAAATTCTTTGTGCAAAAAATGTTATTTATAAGTTTTAAGTTTGAAATACCATAAAAAACTTTTTTTAGATAGTTACAAATTTAAAAGTTCATACTTAATTTAAAAGTTGACCAAATTAAAAGTTGACTAAATTGTACATCAATAAAGACTTCAAAATAAAGTAAAAAAATGTATATTTTCATAAGTTAAAAAATTTACATTGTGCAAAAAAATAATCCAAAAAATGTAGTTAAAATTCTTTGTGCAAAAAATGTTATTTATAAGTTTTAAGTTTGAAATACCATAAAAAAAACTTTTTTTAGAAAGTTACAAATTTAAAAGTTCATACTTAATTTAAAAGTTGACTAAAATTAATAATTGACTTGACTAAATTAAAAGTTGACCAAATTAAAAGTTGACTAAATTGTACATCGATAAGGACTTCAAAAATAAAGTAAAAAAATGTATATTTTCATAAGTTAAAAAATTTAAAGATTTGAACTTTTATGAGGACTTCATATATAAAACCAAAAATCTAAAACATAATTACTAATTACAACAACAACAACCTTACCCAGTAAATCCCACAATTAGCGAAGCTAAGAGTAGGGTCTGGGGTACTAATTACTAAACGTTAATATAGAAAAAATCGTTATAAAAATATAATGGTTTTACCTAATTTATTGTAACTTACTATAATATTATAAGGTTGACAGATGATTAACATACTTTAAAAATCAGTGCATTAACATTTACAATTTTAGACTACTGCTAGGAACATAATATTCATGATCATTGTCAACAAACCATAGCAAGATATTCGGTTTAAAAGACATAACATCCCAAAAAAAACACACAGTTTACTACATCAGCAGTAAAAGGTGCAAAAGTATGTGACCACTAAGCGTTAATCATGTTCAAAAAAACTACCACCACTAAGGTGCAAAAAGTTACCAACCAAAGATGTTTTCATCACCAAAAAACTACCACCATAACCATAACTAATTACCATCAACCCTAACTACTTTAGTTCGCTGGAACAGACCTTGTTTGTTGAAAAAAAGGAAATGCATCTGATCACCAGACTGCAGCTCCTTATCGGCAGCAAAGGCTGACATACCTCTGATGTTGTAACGGTAACTTCGTCTCGAACCTTCAATACCAACAGAAACTCCCCAAGTATAACCCTCACAATCTTTAATAGTCAAAGCCCTCTTCCTGTTCAAACTATTATCCCTTGCCCAATCTACCTTCATACGCTATAAAAATAAAAACAATTTGCATTTTAATAAAAAGGTACATATACATAAATCACTATATAATATACGGAATTGAATAGATGAGACTTACAAAATGCTTGTCAACAGTGAAAACAACTGGAACGCCAACATCATCGGCAGCCTCTTCCTCCTCGTCATCATCAGATTCATCAACCTCATTGTCCATATCATCTCCTACACTCAGCTCTTCGGTATCATTATCGGAAACAAAAACGATGTCTTCATCCTTATTTTCATCATCCTCTACCTTGTAATTGTATTCCCAAAGCTCAGGAGGAAGAGTAAGCTTGTTTTTCTTAAAAAAGGACACCTCATATGATTTCTATTTTATTAACAAAGAAAAACATGAAAACATACAAATTAATCAAAAATAAAAAGCATATTGTATTGCGATTTACATTAGGATAAATAAGACAACAACTATTTAGAAATCGACAAACAAACCTCATTGTAAATTTCAAAGACAATTAGATGATCGCTTGTTATCTCAAACGTCTTCTTCATATAAGGCCATCCTTGAGTTATGTAAATCGCACCACAATCGTTTTCAAGCTGGATTTGGAAAGCATGTTCTGAAGCAAAGATAATTGGAAAATAATATGTCAACATGTTGATATCAGCGAATCAAAGGCAACTGAAGCAACGATATAGAAACAATTTATACATGATATTATGAGAAACAATTTTCATGATAAATCCTTCAACCCTAATTATTATATACATGACATGTTCCTATGTCTTCGCATAAATATCAAATCAGTTTAGAAATTTGGATTTGAAAACATGACCTGGAAATGAGCTGCACAAAATTGAATCCGCTGGAAGGGCTTTATTGTGTAATCCATGAAAAAAAAAGCAACTGATATGCTGAAAAGTGGTAAACAATGTTGAAAAGTTAATACGCTTTACTCTATTTTATGTATTATATAATGTAGTTAACTGAGAGTAGAAAACGCTTACCAGGCGTTTTTCATCAGTCAGTGGGTCATCAAGCGTGCAGTAGAAAAATCTACCAGGAGCAGCTATAGCATCCTGATGGAAGGTGATCATTCTGAAACAGTTGATAATCTCCTCGTATTCGAAAACAAAGTTGCAACCAGACGGGTAATTTAGTGTTCTAACCATGTGCTTCCATCCATTGTAAAAGAACCACTTTCCAGCAATCTGCATCACCTTAATGTCAAAGATTTTTTCATCCAATGTGTGAATTCTGGTTTTCCCAGTTGGGTAGTTGTACTGCTTAACCCATTCATTATACTCTGAAGGTAAGCCCTACACATAAAAAAAAAAAAGAAAACATTTGAATGTACATATAATTAATCTGAATTAAATGACATACAGGATAGTCGACTGACTCTAAGAAATCTAAAAGTATTTCATCATTCAGATTGTTGATTTCTTACCAAACAACACGCTCGTTGCTTTCGGACTTCACCCAAAAACCGTAAACCATTATGTCGCCTTCCTTTGAAAAACCAGTTTTAGTTAAAAACCATATTGGATTATGATTGATATGAATACAATCCTATACAACTAATGAATACATTCATGAGAGAAACAATGAGTATATTACACATTTTAAATAAAGAAACATTTAATTGAAACATAAGGATTGATAATTAAAACAATAATTCTTAACAACCAAAAAAAACCTAAACAATGATTAATTATAAAAACATGAAACATATTCTAACAAATCCCCAAATTAGTAGAATCTGTGTGATTATTAAAAGGAAAAGCAGATGTATACTATAGGTATCTATACATCTAATATTTGAAAGCAATGTGGGACACATGGCACTCCCACATTCCAAGTTCAATTCTCTCTCCTCCTCTCATTAAGCCACATGGCACCTTGTGAGAATTTATAAAATTTTTGTTTTTTTTAAATCGAAAATCATTTATTAATTTAGTCAAAATCGGTCAAGGTGATTTAATAACTTTCCTAAACATTGTTTTGGTAATTGAATGATTATTTTGGTAAAAATTGGTCAAGCATATTATCATTCCTAAAAAAGTAATCATCCTCATAACAAATCATTCTCCATCCTCTTCTAAACCTTAAAACAATCAAACGGAGCAACCGATCATTCTCCATCCTTGGCGATCCTTCTTCAAGGTATTAACATTCCATTCTCCTGTAACACAATCATTGTTCGTCTATCGCCTCTCCTACGTTTCTTTCTGATTTCATCTATGTTTCTTTCTGATATCTTATATCTTCATTTGTTTTTGGCGATTAATGTTTTTGTGTCTTTATATATTTTTTTACTGATTTTGATGATTTAGGTTTCAATCTGTATGTATTGTGTGTTATTGTGAATCCAAGGCGTAAAGACGGCAATTTAAAGGAAAATAATCAATGGTTTGTTTAGTGCAAGTGTTAATTGGTTCACATTCGTTTATATTTGATCATGGTAAAGAAGCCTACTTTTTTTATTTTTGTATGTATCGTACATCCATTTGTTTCAGATTTGTACCCAAGCGACTTTTGCTTACATGCTTCTGATATCAAGGTTTGATTTTTGATTTTGAAATCTTTAGTTAGTTTTTATAATCAAACAGTTTGTTTGAAATTTTGTTCTTGGGCTTGATTTTTCTTTTGTTTGATGTTTCATGTTTGCTTATTTATATGAATTAATTTTTTGAACAATGTCATTTTATTTAGATTTTCAGGTAAGCACGTATGGAAATGTTTCGTATGCAAATGTATGGACAATGTTTGAAAACCTAAAAAAGAATAAATATTATGATCTTTCTTGATTTTGATACAGTTACCTATTATTAGACCTGGCAATTTCAACCCATATAGTTAAGTTTGGGTTGTTTTGGGTTTAAAATTTGACCTTGTGGGTTAAAATGGGTTTAGTATAATTTTCAAGGGGGTTAGGATGGGTAATTTTAATTCTAGGAAATAAGTAAGTGGGTCAGGATGGGTATGTCAAAAAAAATAAATGGGTCAGGATGGGTAGTTTTAGATAATCATATACAAATTTGAATTAAAACTCACCCAACACCAAAAGTGTTGGTGCCTCATAGAAATCAATGCCACTAAAAACAAAAAATTATATATTTTGAATTTGTTGATAACCCAGTCGGTTTGAAATCGTTCGGTCGTTAACGGACGACCATGTCGAAACAACACGAATCGTTAACGAGACCAACCTCATCGAAACGGTTCGAGTCGTTAGCAGGCTTAATCGAGTCCAAACGGTCTGGATTGTTGACCGGCCCATTCGGTTCGAAATGGTCTGGTCGTTGACAGGCCCGGTCGGGTCGAAACGGTCCAGGTTGCAAACGGGATCGGTCGGGTCAAAACGGTCTGGGTCGCTACCGGGCCCGGCCGGGTCGAAACTGTCCGGGTCGATACGGGACGGGTCAGGTTGAAACGTTCTGGGTTGTTACCGGCCCCGGTCGGGTCGAAACGGTCCGGGTCGTTATCGGGCCCGGTCGGGTTGAAACGGTCCGGGCCGCTACCGGTCCCGTCGGGTCAAAACGGCCCGGGTCGTTACAGGGCCCGACCAGGTCGAAACGGTCCGGGTCGCTGCCGGGCCCGGCCGGGTCGAAACAATCCGGGTTGCTACGGGATGGGTCAGGTTGAAACGGTCAGGGTCGTTACCGGGCCCGGTCGGGTCGAAACGGTCCGGGTCGTTACCGGGCCCGGTCGGGTAGAAACGGTCCGGGTCGCTGCCGGTCCCATCGGGTCGAAACGGTCCGGTTCGCTACCAGTCCCGTCGGGTCGAAACGGTCCGGGTCGCTACCGGGCCCGGGCCAGTCGAAACGGTCCGGGTTGTTACCCGGCCCGGCCCGGTCGAAACAATCCGGGTCGCTACGGGACGGGTCAGGTCGAAACGGTCTGGGTCGTTACCGGGCCTGGTCGGGTCGAAACGGTCCGGGTCGCTACCGGGCCCAGTTGGGTCGAAACGGTTCGGGTCGCTACCGGTCCCGTCGGGTCGAAACGGTCCGGGTCGCTACCGGGCCCGGCCGGGTCGAAACGGTCCGGGTCGCTACCGGGCCCGGCCCGGTCGAAACAATCCGGGTCGCTACGGGACGGGTCAGGTCGAAACGGTCTGGGTCGTTACCGGGCCCGGTCGGGTCGAAACGGTCTGGGTCGCTACCGGTCTTGTCGGGTCGAAACGGTCTGGTTCTTTACCGAGCCCGACCGGGTTGAAATGGTTCGGGTCGCTACCGGGCCTGGCCGGGTCAAAACGGACGGGTCAGGTTGAAACGGCCGGGTCGAAACGGTCCGGGTCGCTACGGGATGGGTCAGATCGAAACACTTCTGGTCGCTACCCGGCCTGGCCGGGTCGTAACGGTCCGGGTTATTTTCCAGCCCGATAGGGTCGAACCGGTCCGGTTCAAAATGAAATACTTCAGATCCCCTAAAATTTTATATTTAAGTTTATTTTTGTTTTTTTTTAATTTTTTTTAATTTACTTTTTAAATTTTTTATTGCTATTTTAATTTTTTTTTAAAAAAATTAATTTATTTTAATGTGAACCTATCTTAATTCAAACCATCCATACCCAAATCCATCAGTACCCAAACCCATCCTGACCCAACCCATCCGTACCCAAACCCATCCTGACCCAACCCATCCTAACCCATTTTTTTAATCTACCCATCTTGACCCATACCCATCCTAACCCAAACCCATCCTGACCCAACAACCAAACCCACCCAACCTACCCATTTTGCCACCCATACCTATTATCTAAATATATTCGTGCTTTCATCATTTAATACACGAGTTTTTTCATCTCGATATACAGGACGGGCGATTACTAGCTTCAATCCCAGAGACGGTAAAACCTCACGGTAAGAGTTTCTAATCTTTTTTATTTAGTTGCTCATCAATATTTCCCATACTCATGTTATTGATTATCATTTCATTAATATCCTTTAAACACAAAATTATTAATCATATATAAATATAAATACACTTATAAACAAAGTTAAATTTGAAGTTTTTCATCACAATTAATACGCTTATTTTAATTTGAATTACTTTATTTTCAAACATTCAAAATCAAAACTTAAAAAAAATCCGGTTTTTAAAATAATGACATTTAAACATAAAATAAATGCTTAATTCTTTGATTTGTTACATTACTATTTTTAGCGTATAATTAGCATTTATCATGATTTACACAATATTGGAAACATCTCATGTTAATAATTATGATTAACATTTCATTAATAACCGTTAAACACAAAATTATTAATAATATATAAATACAAATACATTTATAAACAAAGTTAAATTTAAATTTTTTCATCACAATTTATACGTCTATTTTCATTTGAATTACTTTATTTTTAAACATTCAAAATAAAAATTTTTAAAAAAAATCCGATTATTAAAATTAAAGACATTTAAACACAAAATAAATGTCAATTCTTTGATTTGTCACATAACTATTTTTAGCGTATAATTAGCATTTATCATGGTTTACACAATATTGGAAGCATCTCATGTTAATAATTTTGATTATCATTTCATTAATAACCTTTAAACACAAAATTATTAATAATATATAAATATAAATACATTTATAAACAAAGTTAAATTTGAATTTTTTCATCACAATTAATACGCTTATTTTCATTTGAATTACTTTATTTTCGAACATTCAAAATCAAAATTTAAAAAAATCCGGTTTTTAAAATTAAATACATTTAAACACAAAATAAATGCTTAATTCTTTGATTTTTCACATTACTATTTTTAGCGTATAATTAACATTTATCATGATTTACACAATATTGGAAGCATCTACTATTAATAATTATGATTACCATTTCAATAATAACCTTTAAACATAAAATTATATAAATACATTTATATATTTATTTTTAAACATTCAAAATCAAAATTTAAAAAAAAAATCCGATTTTTAAAATTAAAGACATTTAAACACAAAATAAATGCTTAATTCTTTTATTTGTCACATTACTATTTTTAGCATATAATTAGCAATTATCATGATTTACACAATATTGGAAACATCTACTGTTAATAATTATGATTACCATTTCATTAATAACCTTTAAACACAAAGTTATTAATCATATATAAATACGTTTATAAACAAATTAAATTTGAATTTTTTTCATCATAATTAATACGCCTATTTTTATTTGAATTACTTTATTTTAAATATTAAAAATAAAAATTAAAAAAAATCCGGTCTTTAAAATTAAAGACATTTAAACACAAAATAAATGCTTAATTTCTTTGATTTGTCACATTATTATTTTTAGCGTATATGTAGCATTTATCATGATTTACACAATATTGGAAACATCTAATGTTAATAATTATGATTACCATTTCATTAACAACCTTTAAACACAAAATTATTAATCATATATAAATATATTTATAAACAAAGTTAAATTTGAATTTTTTCATCACAATTAATACGCATGTTTTACCTTTTATATAATCAATTATGTATACTTATTTTCGGTAATAAAGTTTGTTTATCTATTCATTTTTTCATTTATTTTTTACACAACTTATTGTTACATCATCTCTGACTTAATTTTATTGGTTACTTTTAATTATTAAACATGGCTTCTATAATTTATAAGGTCTTAAAAGTCAAACGAGACTGTTTTCATTTTAACTTGTCATTTTTTTTAAAAAAAAATCAACTATTATTTTGAAAATTTGTGCATTTGATCTTGAAGTCTAATTTCGCAATGACCATCAATAAAAGGCAAGGACAGTCTATATCGAAAGTTGGATTGTATTTAAGAGACCTTGTATTCTCACATGGCCAGCTTTATGTCACACTGTCAAGAGTTAAAAGCAGGGCAGGTGTGAAGTTACTTATACTTGATGCTGATGGGAAGGTGAAGACTAAAACAAAAAATGTGGTGTATAAAGAAATACTTAATGATATTTGAATAAAATGTGTGTTGGTTTCTTTTAAATTTTAACAAAATATTTCTACTATATTTTTTTTACGTCTTTCCGCTCAAAATAATTGTACGTTGGTGAACCACGTGTAAACGCGGGCAAAAGTCTAGTAGGACATTAAAAAGAAATATTATGTGCCCCGGATATATTTGAGATTAACATATTAGGTTGAATGACTGACTATCTTTTCCATGGTTACTAACAAATGTTTCACATCAGGTATCGTAAGAACTTTTGAAGACTTAAGAGTAGATGAATTGTTGATAGTAGAAATAGAATTAACCCCAGTATTAGGCATAAAAACCAGTGAGAATAACGTACAACTCTAAGAACATAGACTAATGTAAGACTCCTATTTTGGTAAGTTAGCATACACTAGAATATAAATTTTTAAGGACTAGTAACTTTGGAAAAACACATAGGATTTTTTCGACCAACTAAGTTTTCAAATACGTTTTCTACCAAGTTTTTGAAAAGATTTTCAGTACATTTACGAAGTGTCATTGGTGTGGTGGGTTAGCTGCAGTACACCCTATATATAAACATCAATGGTGCATCAAAAATGAAACTGAAAATCGAACCAGGAACAAACTATAATCTATCAAACGTTTAAACCATTTGTTTTAACCCAAACATAACGTGAGGCTTGGTGTGAAACCACCAAACTGCGGTTAGGTTTAAGAAAATAATTACGTACGCGCAAGCAAGTAAACTCAAACGTTGAATCCGAGTATGGAATATACTGGATACGTTCAACGGATAGCCCGAAAATAATTCCGAGGACGGAATTCCATTAACGGGGGAGAATTTAACACCCCGGTCCTAGGGCCCAGAAATTTTCGAGCAATATTTATACCCAACCCACCCTCACCTTTCCCCATTTGCTGCTGCCCTCCACGAATACACGAGAAAGAGAGAGAGGAGCCGGGTGGCTCCAGCCACCCTCCACGGCGGTGCACAGGCGGAGCTCCGGCGAATTCACCCCCGAACCACTCAAACCCCCTACCCTTTTCTCCTGATGAAGATCCCACAACCACACACACTCGGGAGAGAGAGAGAGAGACAGAGGCGGAGGAGGGTCTCCGGCCGCCGCCAACGGCACCATCACCTTGGTCATCATCTACCCACGCACACCCACCCCCATATTTACAGAAGAGAGAAAAAGCATGACTAAGAGAAAGAAAGATCGAAAGAGATAGAGATCTGAGATACAGAGAAGAGAGGAACTAGAAAGGAGAGAGATTGGACCGAGAGAGAGAGAGAGAGAGGATAAAGAAAGAGAAAGAAGTAACCCGTGGGTTCCAAACCACCATATACGGCGGCTCACAGCGGAGTCACGGTGGCACTGCTGCTCTTGTCATCATGTCCAGGTACATGTTCCGTTTAATCAGAGCAAACCCTTTTCCTTTGATAACATTATAAAATGGTGACGGTGTCATTGTTGGTTGCTAATGTGGCTAAGATGGGTGAATCAGAGGGTAGCTAGCGGATGATATTGATGATAGAAGATTAGAAGTTGGGGTTTATGGTGGAGTATGGCGGCTGTTTGGGTTTCGGGTGGAGGTTCGTACGCAGGAGATGATGGTGGGATTAAGGGACAAGTCCGAGTCAACTCAGTTTGACTCGGTCAACGCAGGTAAAGGATTGGGTCAACAGAAGTCAACGAAGGTCAACTAGTTAGTCAACTCAGTTAATTGGAGGATTCAAGAGGTATGAAATAAGAACCGAAACATTCTTAATAATAAGTATTATGTGATGCGGATGACGCGTGTGGAACTCGATTAGGACTCGGACCGATTCGACCATATGAAACTAAAGAAATGTTAAATTAAAATAAACTATATGAGCCAATGTATAGTAAAAGTAACACAAAAATATAAGGCATTGTATATTAAAAACTTGGACTAATTGGTTATACTATCGACAACGACAAAGTTATAAGAACAAGTCTAGGAAGACGACGCTTTGATGTTACGAACTTTGCGGATATATGACAAGAAAGGAATAATGGAAATAAATAATCCTAACTATTCACTATTGGCCAATAACAGTCCCAACTACGAAAATCACCAATATTGGTCCCAACTTTCAACATATTGGAAACCAACGGACCCAAACTAACGGAGGCTAACTCCGTTAGTGTGATGCTGACGTGGCATGCTTAGGTGGCAAGATGATCCTACGTGGCATCCTACGTGGCATGCCACGTGGCAAAATAATCCTATGTGGCATCCTACGTGGCATGCCACGTGGCAAAATGATCCTACGTGGCATCCTACGTGGCATGCCACGTCAGCATCACACTAACGGAGTTAGCCTCCGTTAGTTTGGGTCCGTTGGTTTCCAATATGTCGAAAGTTGGGACCAATATTGGTGATTTTCTTAGTTGGGACTGTTATTGGCCAATAGTGAATAGTTGGGATTATTTATTTCCATTTTTCCGACAAGAAACGCTTGATGATTATACATGTCTATATTAGGACACTTGGCCAATAAAAGATATTATATATAGTATTACTAGCTGATTACCCCGGGAAAGTCCCGGGGTTGAAAAATTTAATATGATTTAATAAAAAATGATAAAAGAAGAAAACTCAAATCACGAAAAGAGTAAATAACCTAAACATAATCAATCTTAGTTAAAAAACATTTATTTAAAAAGTTAAAAAAAATAAAAAGCATAAACCATATTAAACACTAGCTTTTATCCCGGGAGTGTCCCGGGGTTGAAAAATATAATCATTCTAATAATACTAATACTAATAGTAATAATTATTACTCTTGTAATTAAATAAATAAAAAATAACCTTGCTATAAGATGACACCATGTGTTGCAGTGTTGCGCGATTCTTTCTCCTAGCTTCTCTTGATGAAGTACACCTATCCATCTTTAGAAGAGTAAAATTCCAATTATAGCATGGCGATTGGGCTGAATTTGTAATTTTTTTATTTAAAAAATCTCGAATATAAAAATATTAACGTTAAAAAATTATGGGATGAAACATAAGAGAGAAAAATTTAAATTTGTTTTTAAATTTTTTTTTTCTAAAATAACTCAATTTAATTTTAGTAATTGAGAATTGAGAGATAGAGAGATAAATTTAGGGTTTTATGTTTATCTTTTTTTTAATTAAAAAAAGGAAATAATTCAAAAACACTAAAACCTTTCAATGATGATGCCACGTGGCAGTTTCATGGAGAGATTGAAGACACCATTGCACGCCACGTCAGCAATGTTCAATTCTTTTATATATATTAATAGATAATACAATATTAAAAGGATAACCTTCAACAGATAATCATCTTCATGTAATTTAAAATATGTTACAATTTGACTTTGACTTATATAGATGTAGAATTCATGATAAGTGTTGAAAAATATAACTATTCTAATAATACTAATACTAATAGTAATAATTATTACTCTTGTAATTAAATAAATAAAAAAATAACCTTGCTATAAGGTGACACCATGTGTTGCAGTGTTGCGCGATTCTTTCTCCTAGTTTCTCTTGATGAAGTATACCTATCCATCTTTAGAAGTGTAAAATTCCGATGATAGCATGGCGATTGGCTGAATTTCAACATCGTAGATAAAACCTGGTTTAAAAGAAAAAACATGTTTAATGAATAACCTGAACACTTTGTGTTTTTTTTCTGTATGAATATAACCCCAAAAAAATAGTCGTTTTTTTCTCCGTTTTTTATATAGCACTATGGTACTCGTTGGAAAGATAATAAAATGGTCGTTAATTTGGTGTAATTTTTTTATTTAAAAAATCTCGAATATAAAAGATATTAATGTTTAAAAATTATGGGAGAAACATATGAGAGAAAAATTTAAATTTGTTTTTAAATTCTTTTTTCCTAAAATAACTCAATTTAATTTTAGTAAATGAGAATTGAGAGATAGAAAGATAAATTTAGAGTTTTATGTTTATCTTTTTTTTTTAATTAAAAAAGGAAATAATTCAAAAATACTAAAATCTTTCAATTATGATGCCACGTGGCAATTTTATGGAGAGGTTGAAGGCACCAATGCACGCCACGTCAGCAATGTTCAATTCTTTTATATATATTAACAGATGGATGATTAATACATATATGACATCGGCATAACTAGGATGTTTGGACATTATGCGAAACACATGGATTTGAGACCTTGAGGCTTTAGGTAACCATATGTGAATTCTCATAACTATTGATTCAACTTTTGGAACTTGAAGGACTATAAAAATGCCACAACATAGACATGGGATATTTAGCTACTAGTTGCAATTTAAATAATATATACAAGTAGGACTCTCGGAACATAATAGGCGATTTGATAACAGAACGAACATATAACTACGAGGACTTTAGATGGAAATACATATAACTCTACACTTTTAACCCGACACTTGGACTATGAAAGATTACATATCTAGATGAGTAGAACCATGAATCGACAATTGGAATAAACCTAACTATGACAACTAATGGTCCTAGCTCGTCCACACGTGTAACCACGATGTGGGTTACACGCACTAATGATTATAAATCTGGGTAGGTACTTGCTAGAGATTAATATATGGATCATATCTTGGGATGACATGTAATTACATGATGATGCGATACGATATTGAGGTGAGTTCCGTGTACCATTCCCCCTTTTGTGTATTACTGTTTTGGGGTGAATACATGCTTCCTTTTTCTAAACTGTTGTGATGTGACAAGATACTAGCTGCCGGATTATACTGACACTCATTAACTCATAGGTGAGCCACTTAATATATGGGTAGTACTACTTGGGGAAACCCCCACGCACAGTGGACCCGTGACTAGGGAACCGGGAAACCCTCCACCGAGGCCTGCGGACCGTTGCGGCATATATTATGCCTTGTAGATCTATAATGGTAGTAGATAGATCTAGTGTTAGGGTTGAGGGGTCGCTTGTACATCACGTGTGTTGAAATGTTTTAAACTGTGTAATTTGTTTTTGAAATGATAAACTTGTTTTGGGATCCAATTATTACTTATACGGACTCTCCAGCGTAATTGCTGACCCAAACTCTTTTAAGCATGTGTTCAGGTACTGCGTTTGGATGATTGAGAAGACAAGGTATATGCTTGCTTGTGTGGATTAGAGATTATCATGTTAGAAGGTTCGAGCTTTAAGCGTTGCGGTTTAGAGCATCTAGAGATATGTACGGATAGAGATCGGATCGACAAGTGGATTACACTCCTCAACTGCTTCGACGACCGCCGCGTCTCGTCCCTTCATAGTTATTAGTTTATTTATTTTAGTTATGTATTTATATTTTCGGATTAGAAATTGTATCAAAACATTAAATATTAGTCTATCGTTGCTTCCGTTGTGCAAGTCTGTTACCAAACTGTCGTAACGTTCAGGCCCCTCCTGGTCGGGTTGTTACATGTTCCGAGTATTGTTTCCGAATTATTGTTTCAAATTGGGGTTTCCGAATACACAACCTGGTTTCCGGATAGCTTGTGGTTTCTGAATCGGGTCTTGGTTAGTGAGAGTTTGGGGTTCCTGAAAACACTTTCACAGCTAAGTTCCCGACTTTATAGGAGAATAATTTGGAATTTGAATTATTGAAGATTTCAATAAGTCCTTTCCAATCTGTTCCCCCAACTTTCCTAATAACCTGCGCAAACACAAAACAAAATCCAAAACAAGATCAAAACATCTAAATATTATCGATAATAAACACACCTGCAAAAACAATAAAAAACAGTCGTTAATAAAACAGAAAATAATAATCGAACTTTAACCTTAACCGTGAATCACAGCAGCCCCGAACATGTTCCTTGAATGATATCTAGCTTGAAAGCTCTCATACCACTTATAGGTCCGTGTCTTTGAGGATCTTCACAATAAATAATCAAACTAACACGAACACAAGATGTGGAATATCTTGTATCCATGGTAATCAAACAAAGAACAAACACACGATTACTTTTAACTATTTATCTTATTAATAGAATCACAAATAACAACTAATAAGATCTACACCCGAACTTGTAATCCTAGCTTGCACTATAAATCTCTCAATCGTGTATGTGATTCACGATTCCAAGAGCTCTCATAAAACTCTCTCTCGATCTCTCTCTAGGCCTTAGGTTATGTTTTTGACCAACACCCAAAACCCTTGCCTCATTTGATTTATATATGGACATCAACAAGGCTTTTGGGCTGGGCTATAACTAGGGCCATGCTATTACAAGCTTAATTACATCTTCAATGAACTAACTTGTAACAAACGACAAAAATGAGGTAATTCCGTACTAATTAATTTATATGTGGTTAACGTAATTAAGTACAGATACGTGTTAATTATTTAACTGCGGCCTTAGAGAATAGTAAATTCCCATGATGCATAGGAATGCATACGTTTAATGGCAAAACATGATAGGATCATGTGCGAATAAACTTATCCGGTATGGACGTTGGCGGTTACCCGGTAAAAATTCAATAAACGAAAAGGATCCCGAACACCCGGGATATAAAATAAAGGGGTATTTTCACAAAATATAATGGGTTTTGGAACTCCAAAACCATAAGTGAAAGCTTTCCATACAAATCTCCCGGTAACGAATAAAGTGCGCGTACCGCAACCGGTACGCGTATAACTTATAATTTCACCCGACAAGAGCCTAAATAACCAATCAACACTTAAACTAGGCTATGTTTAAGGGTTATTAGCGGCACTTTTAATGTCCGAATAACACGCGATTAAAATCCGATTAAAACCCGAACGAAGCCCGAACCAAATATTAATCATAACTAGATTGTAGTAGATATTTTATGGGGTGGACCCCATAAAATCTACGCCATAGATCGGCCAAAATTTCCTTCCATACTCCAAATATTTTTTTTGTACAACTAGAAAGATATGAAAGATTAAGGGTATGGCATGAGGATTTTTATAATGATGTGGTACATATAAGATTTATTATAAAATGAAACCATTTTCATTTTGTTTTTAACACAAAATCCTCCATCTTGTTCTTCTTTGGCCGTAGCTTTTCAACACCCCACTTCCATCCTTGTTTCAAGTTTACAATAATAAATTATTACATAAACAAACCTTGTTTCAACTAAATTAAGTGTGTTATCAAAGGCTTGGAGCTTAACCTTTAGGAAGAACACACTAAACCACATCCAAATCCAAAGCTTTTGTCTTCCCTAGCCTTGTGCTAGTAGTAAGCTTCTTAATCTTGCTTTGTTTCACTAAATATTTATATTATGTGTTTTTTAGGAGCAAGTTGTACATGGGGAAAACTTGAATAAGATTTCATAAGAAAAACCTATGATTTTAAAGACTAAAAATGGTGGTTAGTTAGTATAAATAAATTGAAAGCTTAGTGGGAAATGTAAGTATTCATGTAGTTTCATAATGAAAAGATGAATACTTAAAGAAAAATGATGATTTGGATGACACTTGTTAATGGAACTTGAATGACTTAAAAATGATTTTTAATCATCATGGATTAAAGATTTAAGACTAGTCTAAGTGTTATTTTTACTAGAAAACTAGTATCATAAAAATCATATTACTAAAGTCTACTAACTTGAAATATGAAAATTTGACATGTTGGACAAAATACACAAATCACACATGATAGTAGTCTTATTAATGGCATAAGAGACTATTAAAAGTGTTAAAATGTAAAAATAATCCAACATGGTAAAGATGATACTTTAAAGCCCACTAGTTTGGGAGAAAAATGCTAACTATGGAAGTTAGTATGGGAAAATACAACTTTTATAAGTTGAGGGACTAAAATGGATATTTTAGAAACTTGGGTCCAAAAATGCAACAATGGAAAGTTTGGTGTCAAAAGTATAAATAATAAATTTTCCAAGGTTGATTTGGTAAACACTAGTAAACTTGTTTATGTATTTTGTATAAAAAGTATATTTTTATAAAATGGAATTTTATAAAAATATGGACTTTTACAACATAAGGATTATTATAAAAACAAAGGTTTTTATAAAATGTTAGGCAAAATTTAAAACTTGGGAGAACTTATATAAAAATGAACACTTTTATATAAATGGGAATATAAAAGTGTTGGAACATTTTTGTATTTAAGTTGTCAAGTTTTGTATTAAAAATACAAAAGTATTTTTAAAAACCTTCCATGTAATATAAGTTAAGAAATCGGGCTCGAACGTGTTAATAAACAATGACGTAAAAGCGGACAAACGAGAAAAAATACCGTTACGGCAAAATAAGTAAATATATATTTTAAAGAGTAAAATATATATAACTTGGGTGAAAATTATATAACACTTCCCTAAGTGTTGGAGGAAATATTCGTGGGAGAAAACATCACGTAAACGATTAAAAACGTTAAACGAACGTATGGACTTAACGAGGAAAGTACATGTATATATATATATATATGTTCGGCTCGACGAAATTCTAGTATATCTACTTAATGGGAAAGTAGATATACGGGAAGGAAAACCGAGACGAGTAAATAATATATATATATATATGTACACCGAATCGACGAAATCCTAGTATATTTACTTAATGGGAAAGTAAATATGCGGTGTGGTGAGCCGAGACGGGCGTTAAGAATATACTATCGACCGACAAGACCCTAGTGTATTTATTTGAATGGGAAAATAAATATGCGGTAAAGTGAGTCGGGTCGAGTGCTAAAAATGTATTATTTCGAACGAAACGATCTTAAGTATAATTATTTAATGGGAAAATAATTATACGTTAAGAGAAGTCGTGCCGAAGATAATATTATACAAGTTATAGAAATATTGATGCGAATATATATAACTTGTAAGAAAAGGGTAATCCATCACCAACGAACCTAGGATACAAGTTTGATTAAACGGGGAATTGGAATAAATCGTGGCTTGGGAGTTGGGTGTACAACTTGCCGAAGCACATGCACTATAGGTATAGTGGCTTATACGTCTAGGACGTTTGTAGGTTTGTGACCTCGAGCTTACTATTCTCTTTGAGCCGGACACGTGTTCAGGTGAGTCTCACGGCCCCATTTTAAACTGTTTTTACGTTTTTGGGGGAAAGATATGTTTTGTTAAATTGCTGTAACATGTGGAATATAATATTTAGCACGATGGGTACCTGGGTAACTGGAAACCACTTGGGGTAAGACCTCGCTGTTTACTGTAACCATTAATTCAGGGAATGAAACCAAAGGGATATCTGGGTAGTACTATTGGTGCCTGACAAGGCCCACCTCTGGTTGATAGCGTCAACCCGGTAAAGACAAGAGGTGCATGTATTCTGAACTGAGTTGTTGTCCAAGAAGCAACTCGCGGGGCAATCTGTTGTATAGTCTTGGTTTGGTTATGGGCCCGGGAGGGAGTCGCCATCGTCATGTAGGAGCTAGCTACTCCACATATATGACACTACTTATATTATATTTCCGTTACATGCCGGTATTGCAATGTTTTGCTTGTGAAATTAAAACCTGTGAACTCACCAATATGTATATATTGACGTGTCTTTTAAACATATCTTTCAGGTAATTAGATTGCTGAAAGGAATGGCTAGTGCGGGGGAAACGGGGACGTCGGTCTTTTGGGGGTTTTACTCTTATTTTCCGTTGGTTCGGAATATAGTCGAAAAACCCTTTTGTTTAAATTGAACTTGTGTAGATGTGTACGTTTGGGACAACGAAAACATCTTACGACGTCTTAATAATATGATCTTTTCTAATTAATTATTGTTTGTGTTAATCTTGACTTTGATATACTTTTCGAGCGTTGCGCCACGTGTTTCCGCCGTTTGCGTGGTGTGACAGAAGTGGTATCAGAGCCAAGGTTATAGCGAACTAGCATTTTTGTAAAATCTAGACTATAACCGGTTTTGGCTCGAAAACAAAGTTTTCAAAACTAAAACACAACAAAATATTTTTAGAAAAGAAAGAAATTTGTACATGGGATGTACAAGGGGAAATTCCGACCGACTAGCCATGTCGTCAATATAGGAAGTGTTAGAAGATAAAAGATAGAAATATGTGCTATTTGTAGATCTAATTTTCTAACATTAAGTTAATCAGTGACTCATATATATATAGTACGGTTCTTTGCCAGGATATGTCGCGCGCCAGTCATGCGATACCTGTCCCCAGTTTCGACAGTAGTTTACAGATTGTTGAGGTTATTCCTGATGACGTGGAGATCATAGACCTTGACCCGATCGAGGACGAGGATCATGCGGAGATGTCTGCCGAGTATGCACCTGAGAGCCATGATGATCACGAGGATGGCGGAGAGGACGAGGTAGCCGATGAGGACGATGTTATGGTTGATACTGAGGAGGAGGAGGAGGACCCGAGCCGCCTGTTATCACACCTCCTGTTGTTTCACCAGTTGTTCCCCCGGTCCCTGCTGTCAGGGATTTTCCTGTTGGTTGTCAGGATCCTGTTGATCCCACCAGGGGCAGGGCTGTCCCTGCTACTTCTGAGTCAGTCGAGTCTCCCTTTGATCCGGATGTACCCGTTGATTACACACCTGTTCCTATTCCACATATCCATGTTCCTCGAGACGCATATTTAGCACCTCTTGTGAGAGGACTACCTGCTGGATTCCTGGAGCCCAGGAACCCTGCGCTCCGTGGTTGCCGATCTGACGGTCAGGAGTCCGTAGCGTCAGTTGTGCCTACAGTTTGTGGTTATGGTTCTCTTTGGTACCGTGGTCCCAGTAGACCTCGGGTTGTTCTTGGCCTAGCAGCTGTTCCTGCTGAGCCTGAGCCTATTGCACCTACTGAGCCTACTGCACCTACTGAGCCTATTGCACCTACTGAGCCTATCGCACCTGTTGTTCCTGAGAGCATTTTTGGCTCGGACGAGCCTGTTGCACCTGTTGATCCCGTGGAGCCTATCGCTCCAGTCTCTGCCGAGGTGCCGGTTACACCTCTACCTCCTGTTACTCCTTTACCACCGGTATCCCCCACACCTCCTGTTGTGACTGAGCCTGTAGCCGACGGTCACGTTGGTTTTATTCTTGAGGGTAGTTCTGCTCGTAGCTCAGACCTTAGACGAGCGGGTATGAGAGCTTACCCATCTGATAGTCCGGATGCCCCCACTACTGATACACCTGTTATACCGAGGTGACAGTCCCACCTCATACCACTGTTTCACCACTTGAGGAGCCCCTGTTACCCTTTCTCACATCCACAGTCCCACCTGCTGATCCTGTTATCACTACATCTACCACTGCTCCTGTTGTGTCTATGACCCCACCTTCTATGCTATATACCTTGGGTGCGGGTGACCCTTATTTGGTTGGTTCACGTATTGCTCATGGGGCGGCAGACCTGCCCCAGCCGTTTGCACCGAGACCTTATCATGTACCAGATATTATTGGTCCTTCGCAGCCTACTGTTCCTGATATGGCTGGGCCTTCACAGCCCTTCGAGGCAGCCCGTTTGCCAGCCGCGGCTATGACCACCCTACTTTCACTTGAGCATGATTTTCAGAGCTTATCGGATATGATCCATGGTACGGTCGTACACATGGATTACCAGGTACGGGTTATGTGGGCCCGCATCATTGATGCGAGCTCAGCTTTGACACACTATGCTGATGAGCTTCTGAGGATGGATGCCTTGCGTGGCATCACAGGTGATGATCACTTTGCTCACATGCAGTACTTGTATGATCGCATTACGGCGATCAATATCGCCATCAGTCTTTATGCCCCACAGTACTCCTACCAGCCCCCACCTCCTCAGTGATCGGTTTATGTAGCAGCACGGCAGTATGGTAGTAGTAGCAGCAGCATGTGATGACAGTCTTAGTTATAGCGCTTGTATTAGATGATGGACTTTTGTATTTTGCCTAGCCTGACGGGATGTGCCAGCTTTTTGGTTATGACATGTTGTTAAGTTTCAAACGATGTATTGGGAAGTTATGACCCACTTTTGTTGTCATATGAACAAATGATGTACTCGTTGTATTGAAAGTTAATGAAAATCATGTTGTAAATTATGGTAAAATATATTGTCGTTATCTTATGCATTCTCTATTTACTTCTTGTGGTTGTGTATTGATGTGATGATTGTATGCCATGGTATTCCGTAACCTTGTGATTATGGAGATAGTTTGTGATGTTGTGGTTTGATGAGTTGTATCTTCTGTTGTGATGCTTACTTATGCGTTGGGTGTGACAATATTTTGATGGAAAATTTGTCTGACTAACATTTAATATTTACTATTGAAGTTTAAGTAATGGCACCAGCAACAAGAAGTACCGGCAATTTGGACGGTCTGCCTACCTCGCAGGCCGAACTCGAGCGAATCATCGCGGATCGTGTCGCGATTGCTGTAGCAGAAATGGAAACTAACCGCACTCGTCACAGCGGCGGGCAGGGCGGATCTGGCGGAAGTGGTGGAAGCGACCGACGTGAACGGTCCCACACTGGTAAGCAGCTTCAATAGGTGGAACGTCGGGATATTGTCCCGATACATTTTCAACTATTACTAAATGCATTTATGTCATTTCAGAAACGATCACTCCAGAACGTGGCTGTACGTTCAAGACCTTTTTAGGCTGCAAGCCTATTAACTTTGGTGGAACTGAAGGTTCGGTTGGCCTGATTAAGTGGTTCGAAAAGACTGAAGCTGTGATACGCATCAGTGGCTGTACTACCACACAAGCTGTTATGTATGCCACCAACTTATTCCTGGATCAGGCACTGACATGGTGGAATAATCAGGTGCAGTCACTGGGTGAAGATGCTGCTTATGCCATGTCTTGGGTGGATCTCAAAGAACTGATGGTTCGTGAATACTGTCCTGCCAGTGAAGTTCAAAAGCTTGAGACAGAATTCTGGAAGCATACCATGATCGGTGCTGACATAGAGGGTTATACCTCTCGTTTTCATGACCTTGCACGTTTAGTTCCCCGGCTAGTGACGCCAGAGAACAAACGAATCGAGCGATACCTGTATGGATTGGCCCCACAGATCCGAAGCATGGTTACCTCTTCTAAACCAACAACCATGCGTGAGGCCATTGATCTAGCTCTAAGCTTAACTGAAGATGCAATTCGCATGGGTACACTCGTGCGCAAAGGGTCTGCTTCCAAGAATGTTGAACAGAAAGCGTCTGACGGGAAAGTGTCTGGTGTTAGTACTGGTTCAAGCGAGCGTTCAAACCGCTCTGGGTCTTGGAAGAGGAAGAGAAGCGATGGTAAAAAGAATGGTCCTTCTGAAAATCAAGCTTCTCAGGGGAAAAAGGGAAAAGGTTATGTTGCTACGGGACAGTCAGGAGAAAAGAAAACTGGTGCCCAGGGAAGGAAAAATGATCAAACGTGTTGGAAATGTCGCCGTACTGGCCACAAAGGCGAAGACTGTAGGTCGGGAGTGCCTAAGGCTGGAGAAAAACGACCGTGCTTTGGCTGTGGATCCTTCGATCATTGGAGGAAGGATTGTCCTAAAGTGAACAACCAAGCACATGGGAGAGCGTTTGTCATTGGTGCTGGTGATGCGCGTCAGGACCCGAACGTGGTCACCGGTACGTTCCTACTCAACAATCATTATGCTTCAGTTTTATTTGATACCGGTGCCGATTTTAGTTTTGTATCTATAGATTTTAAACGATCTCTTGGTTTGGAGACTAGTGAATTAGATACACATTACTCCATAGAGTTGGCCAATGGTAAAACAATAGAAACGGGTGAAGTAGCGAAAGATTGTAAGTTAAATCTTTGTGGGCATGAGTTTAGCATTGATCTTTTACCGGTTACTTTGGGTAGTTTCGACATAGTCGTGGGCATGGATTGGTTATCTACACAGAGCGCCATTGTTATCTGTAATGATAAAATAATTCAAATCCCTCTTGCGAATGGTGAAATTCTTTCGATTCAAGGGGAGAGGCGTGGGACGCCATTGAGAATTATTACTTGCATGAAGGCCCGAAAGTGCTTGCGGAAGGGTCAGGTTGCGTTCTTGGCACATGTGGTAGATAAAAAGGCTGACGAACAGAAACTCGAGAGTATCCCGATTGTGAAAGATTTTCCTGATGTATTCCCTGAAGATTTTCCGGGGTTGCCACCCCCTCGACAAGTCGAATTTCGTATTGACCTTGTTCCTGGAGCCGCTCCTGTAGCACGATCGCCATATCGCTTAGCTCCATCAGAGATGCAAGAACTGTCCAATCAATTGCAAGAATTGTTGGATAAAGGTTTTATAAGACCGAGTTTCTCACCTTGGGGAGCTCCAGTCTTGTTCGTGACAAAGAAGGATGGTACCTTTCGTATGTGCATAGATTATCGTGAGTTGAACAAATTGACCATCAAGAATCGTTATCCCCTTCCCAGGATCGATGACTTGTTTGATCAACTCCAAGGATCTAGTTATTACTCCAAGATTGATTTAAGGTCTGGCTACCATCAACTTCGTATCCAAGAGGAGGATGTACCGAAAACTGCTTTTCGTACTCGCTATGGTCATTATGAGTTCTTGGTGATGCCGTTCGGATTGACCAACGCTCCAGCAGTTTTCATGGATTTGATGAATCGTGTGTGCAAGCCCTACTTGGACAAATTCGTAATCGTGTTCATTGATGACATTTTGATCTATTCTCGCACCAAGGAAGAACACGAAGATCACCTTCGTTTGATTTTGGAGTTATTACGTAAGGAGAAGTTGTATGCCAAGTTCTCTAAGTGTGAATTTTGGATTAGAGAAGTTCATTTCTTAGGCCATGTGGTAAGTGAAAAAGGTATACACGTTGATCCTGCCAAGATCGAGGCAATCAAGAATTGGGAAGTGCCTAAAACTCCGACTGAAGTTCGACAATTTCTTGGACTTGCGGGTTACTATAGGAGGTTCATTAAGAATTTTTCCAAGATAGCGCAGTCTTTGACCCTGTTAACCCAAAAGAATAAAAAGTTCGAGTGGACGGAGAAGCAAGAGTCGACGTTTCAGTTGCTGAAGGATAAGCTGTGTGAAGCGCCTATCTTATCACTTCCTGAGGCACTGAAGACTTCGTGGTCTATTGTGATGCATCGCATCAAGGGTTGGGTTGCATGTTGATGCAACGGAACAAAGTGATTGCATATGCTTCCAGACAATTGAAAATTCATGAGAAAAACTACACTACACACGATTTGGAATTGGGTGCAGTGGTGTTCGCTCTCAAAATTTGGAGGCATTATCTCTATGGCACTAAGTGCAGGATCTTCACGGATCATAAGAGTTTGCAACACATTTTCGACCAAAAGGATTTGAATATGCGACAACGGAGATGGGTGGAATTATTGAATGATTATGATTGTGAAATAAAATACCATCCCGGAAAGGCGAACGTCGTAGCGGATGCCTTAAGTCGCAAGGAACGGGTTAAGCCGTTGCGAGTTCGATCCTTGGGTCTGACTATTCACACGAATTTGACAGATCGGATTCGTGAGGCCCAAAGTAATGCGCTTAAGCCCGAGAATTTCAGGAAGGAGAGACTACGAGGCATGTTGGACTCATTGGAGTCTAAGACGGATCAGAATTTGTACTTCATGAATAGAGTCTAGGTACCTCTGTATGGTGGTATACGTGAGCTAGTTTTGGCTGAAGCTCACAGTTCTCGATATTCGGTTCCTCCCGGGGCAGATAAGATGTTCCATGATTTAAAGGAACATTATTGGTGGCCGAATTTCAAAAGAGATATAGCGGCTTATGTTGCGCGTTGTTTAACGTGTTCAAAGGTTAAAGCCGAGCACCAAAGGCCATCTGGTTTGCTTCAGCAACCAGAAATTCCAGAATGGAAATGGGAACAAATTTCCATGGATTTTATTACTAAATTGCCCAGGACATCGAGTGGCCATGATACAATCTGGGTAATCGTGGATCGTTTGACGAAGTCGGCACACTTCCTTCCAACCCGCGGGACGGATAAAACGGAAAAATTGGCCCAATTGTATATTAAGGAAGTGGTGTCGAAGCATGGTGTGCCTGTCTCTATAATTTTAGACCGTGATAGCCATTTTACCTCTAGGTTTTGGCAAAGCTTGCATGCTGCTCTAGGTACTCGTTTGGATATGAGTACTGCTTATCACCCCCAAACCGATGGTCAAAGTGAACGAACCATCCAAACCTTGGAGGATATGTTGCGAGCATGTGCGGTTGATTTTGGTGGTAATTGGGACACGCACCTGCCACTCGTGGAATTCTCGTACAATAATAGCTACCATACGAGCATCCAGGCTGCACCATTTGAAGCACTATACGGGCGTAAGTGTCGATCTCCGCTATGTTGGGCTGAAGTCGGAGAGAAACAGCTTACGGGACCCGAGATTGTTCAAGAAACTACTGATAAGATTTTTCTGATCAAGGAGCGCTTGAAAGCGGCTCGTGATCGACAGAAAAGTTATGCGGATATGAGGCGTAAGCCTTTGGAATTCCAAGTCGGTGATAAAGTTCTGCTTAAAGTCTCACCTTGGAAAGGTGTTGCACGCTTTGGGAAGCGTGGGAAGTTGAATCCCCGGTATGTTGGTCCTTTCGAAATTTTGGCAAGGGTAGGCCCGGTGGCCTATAAGCTCAAGTTGCCACAAGAGCTTAGCGGAATACACGATACATTTCATGTATCAAACTTGAAAAAGTGTTTATCCGACGAGACCCTGATTATACCTGCGGACGAGATCCACATCGACGATAAGCTTCACTTTGTCGAAGAACCGATCGAGGTGACTGATTGGAAGGTTCAGAAGCTTAGACGTGGTAAGATCAGGTTGGTCAAAGTACGTTGGAATGCCAAACGTGGACCGGAGTTCACGTGGGAAAGATTGGATCAAATGAAGCAGAAATATCCTGACCTGTTCAAGAAGACCCCAGTACCGAGGAACTTGAACTGAATTCCGGGACGGAATTCTCTTAACGGGGGGAGAATGTAACAAACGGCAAAAATGAACTAACTAGGGCCATGCTATTACAAGCTTAATTACATCTTCAATGAACTAACATGTATTACATTATTACTGGGCTATTAGGGCCATGCTATTACTAAGCATGCTATTACAAGCTTAATTACATCTTCAATGAACTAACTTGTAACAAACGGCAAAAATGAGGTAATTCCGTACTAATTATTTATATGTGGTTAACGTAATTAAGTACAGATACGTGTTAATTATTTAACTGAGGCCTTAGAGAATAGTAAATTCCCATGATGCATAGGAATGCATACGTTTAATGGCAAAACATGATAGGATCATGTGCGAATAAACTTATCCGGTATGGACGTTGGCGGTTACCCGGTAAAAATTCAATAAACGAAAAGGATCCCGAACACCCGGGATATAAAATAAAGGGGTATTTTCACAAAATATAATGGGTTTTGGAACTCCAAAACCATAAGTGAAAGCTTTCCATACAAATCTCCCGGTAACGAATAAAGTGCGCGTACCGCACCCGGTACGCGTATAACTTATAATTTCACCCGACAAGAGCCTAAATAACCAATCAACACTTAAACTAGGCTATGTTTAAGGGTTATTAGCGGCACTTTTAATGTCCGAATAACACGCGATTAAAATCCGATTAAAACCCGAACGAAGCCCGAACCAAATATTAATCATAACTAGATTGTAGTAGATATTTTATGGGGTGGACCCCATAAAATCTACTCCATAGATCGGCCAAAATTTCCTTCCATACTCCAAATATTTTTTTTGTACAACTAGAAAGATATGAAAGATTAAGGGTATGGCATGAGGATTTTTATAATGATATGGTACATATAAGATTTATTATAAAATGAAACCATTTTCATTTTGTTTTTAACACAAAAATCCTCCATCTTGTTCTTCTTTGGCCGTAGCTTTTCAACACCCCACTTCCATCCTTGTTTCAAGTTTACAATAATAAATTATTACATAAACAAACCTTGTTTCAACTAAATTAAGTGTGTTATCAAAGGCTTGGAGCTTAACCTTTAGGAAGAACACACTAAACCACATCCAAATCCAAAGCTTTTGTCTTCCCTAGCCTTGTGCTAGTAGTAAGCTTCTTAATCTTGCTTTGTTTCACTAAATATTTATATTATGTGTTTTTTAGGAGCAAGTTGTACATGGGGAAAACTTGAATAAGAATTTCATAAGAAAAACCTATGATTTTAAAGACTAAAAATGGTGGTTAGTTAGTATAAATAAATTGAAAGCTTAGTGGGAAATGTAAGTATTCATGTAGTTTCATAATGAAAAGATGAATACTTAAAGAAAAATGATGATTTGGATGACACTTGTTAATGGAACTTGAATGACTTAAAAATGATTTTTAATCATCATGGATTAAAGATTTAAGACTAGTCTAAGTGTTATTTTTACTAGAAAACTAGTAACATAAAAATCATATTACTAAAGTCTACTAACTTGAAATATGAAAATTTGACATGTTGGACAAAATACACAAATCACACATGATAGTAGTCTTATTAATGGCATAAGAGACTATTAAAAGTGTTAAAATGTAAAAATAATCCAACATGGTAAAGATGATACTTTAAAGCCCACTAGTTTGGGAGAAAAATGCTAACTATGGAAGTTAGTATGGGAAAATACAACTTTTATAAGTTGAGGGACTAAAATGGATATTTTAGAAACTTGGGTCCAAAAAATGCAACAATGGAAAGTTTGGTGTCAAAAGTATAAATAATAAATTTTCCAAGGTTGATTTGGTAAACACTAGTAAACTTGTTTATGTATTTTGTATAAAAAGTATATTTTTTATAAAATGGAATTTTATAAAAATATGGACTTTTACAACATAAGGATTATTATAAAAACAAAGGTTTTTATAAAATGTTAGGCAAAATTTAAAACTTGGGAGAACTTATATAAAAATGAACACTTTTATATAAATGGGAATATAAAAGTGTTGGAACATTTTTGTATTTAAGTTGTCAAGTTTTGTATTAAAAATACAAAAGTATTTTTAAAAACCTTCCATGTAATATAAGTTAAGAAATCGGGCTCGACCGCGTTAATAAACAATGACGTAAAAGCGGACAAACGAGAAAAAATACCGTTACGGCAAAATAAGTAAATATATATTTTAAAGAGTAAAATATATATAACTTGGGTGAAAATTATATAACACTTCCCTAAGTGTTGGAGGAAATATTCGTGGGAGAAAACATCACGTAAACGATTAAAAACGTTAAACGAACGTATGGACTTAACGAGGAAAGTACATGTATATATATATATATATATATGTTCGGCTCGACGAAATTCTAGTATATCTACTTAATGGGAAAGTAGATATACGGGAAGGAAAACCGAGACGAGTAAATAATATATATATATATATATGTACACCGAATCGACAAAATCCTAGTATATTTACTTAATGGGAAAGTAAATATGCGGTGTGGTGAGCCGAGACGGGCGTTAAGAATATACTATCGACCGACAAGACCCTAGTGTATTTATTTGAATGGGAAAATAAATATGCGGTAAAGTGAGTCGGGTCGAGTGCTAAAAATGTATTATTTCGAACGAAACGATCTTAAGTATAATCATTTAATGGGAAAATAATTATACGTTAAGAGAAGTCGTGCCGAAGATAATATTATACAAGTTATAGAAATATTGATGCGAATATATATAACTTGTAAGAAAAGGGTAATCCGTCACCAACGAACCTAGGATACAAGTTTGATTAAACGGGGAATTGGAATAAATCGTGGCTTGGGAGTTGGGTGTACAACTTGCCGAAGCACATGCACTATAGGTATAGTGGCTTATACGTCTAGGACGTTTGTAGGTTTGTGACCTCGAGCTTACTATTCTCTTTGAGCCGGACACGTGTTCAGGTGAGTCTCACGGCCCCATTTTAAACTGTTTTTACGTTTTTGGGGGAAAGATATGTTTTGTTAAATTGCTGTAACATGTGGAATATAATATTTAGCACGATGGGTACCTGGGTAACTGGAAATCACTTAGGGTAAGACCTCGCTGTTTACGGTAACCATTAATTCAGGGAATGAAACCAAAGGGATATCTGGGTAGTACTATCGGTGCCTGACAAGGCCCACCTCTGGTTGATAGCGTCAACCCGGTAAAGACAAGAGGTGCATGTATTCTGAACTGAGTTGTTGTCCAAGAAGCAACTCGCGGGGCAATCTGTTGTATAGTCTTGGTTTGGTTATGGGCCCGGGAGGGAGTCGCCATCGTCATGTAGGAGCTAGCTACTCCACATATATGACACTACTTATATTATATTTCCGTTACATGCCGGTATTGCAATGTTTTGCTTGTGAAATTAAAACCTGTGAACTCACCAATATGTATATATTGACGTGTCTTTTAAACATATCTTTCAGGTAATTAGATTGCTGAAAGGAATGGCTAGTGCGGGGGAAACGGGGACGTCGGTCTTTTGGGGGTTTTACTCTTATTTTCCATTGGTTCGGAATATAGTCGAAAAACCCTTTTGTTTAAATTGAACTTGTGTAGATGTGTACGTTTGGGACAACGAAAACATCTTACGACGTCTTAATAATATGATCTTTTCTAATTAATTATTGTTTGTGTTAATCTTGACTTTGATATACTTTTCGAGCGTTGCGCCACGTGTTTCCGCCGTTGGCGTGGTGTGACGACAAGTTCTTCTAACAAAACGGGCAATTAATAATCTTCTGTCAAGTATCCCGAGCTGTTTGAGCATCTGTCACAACCATGCACCAACAATACACAACAAAACCCGTTTTGTCCATGACATCTAATGTTGTGAAACGTTTATGTGACACGAGTGTAACCACATGCAACAAGTGACCCAACTACCCGTTGGTGAACAATAAGTTTTAATGTTAATACATACGTCATATATAATTCACATAAGCTTACATACATGTACATACCACATACAAGTTAAGAGAACCCTCAACTAATCACATATGTAATATTTCCCTAATCTGCATTTTCATGGCAGATTATGAGTTATAAAGACAAATTTTTATAAAATATCAAATCAACACATTAGACCCTACAAAATTTACTGAACATTACTATATGTTCACTAAACATGGCACTATTTGTATTTCCTGACAAAAACATGTTGAGAATTTATGAAAAAAAACATTTACTACAGCAAGGTATTAAAAACGAGTTGACTGCAACAGTTTACAAGAAAAATTACTTGGTAAAACTTTTAAAGTCAGGTAGGTAGCCACTGACCAATTTTTTAAAAACTCATGTTTAAGTTTAATACTTCACATCAGATATGGAGAAAATAGGTTTTGAGGTTTTAAAACAAGATTAAAAAGATTAATACATAAGAGGATGATTGTTATACCCCAAGCTCTTCAAATAATTGATCCAAACACTTCTTAAGCTTCAAAAATAAGGCCAAAGCACATGTTTGAGGTTAAGTTTTTTTTTTGTAAAAGATGGTTTAGAGGAGAATTAGGGTTGTTGTTATGAGAAAAGTGGGTGAAAAATTGATTAAATAGGTGATTAAACCGACTTTGCTCATCAGGTGTGCTCCCCGGTCCGCAGATGGATACAGTGTTGCCTCGCGGTCTGCAACAGGTCTAAACTGTAGATTTTATTAGTTTATTCCCCCACGGTCCGGTGGGGACTTCCTATATGGTTCGCGGTCCGCGTATTTGCACATAAATACTACCAAAGTATTTACGTTATAGTTTCGGGTCCCGGTCCGTCCAGACTGGGTCACGGACCCCATAATGTATAATCAAATAATTTCATATAGTCACATAAGCCCACAATTTCAAACAAACAAAACACAATACTTGTATTTTATAGTTTCACCAATGCTCGGGTTCAGGACACGTGTATATGACCCGATAATTCACCGAATTACCATTTATGCAGTTATTAACCTCATGTGTACGGTATGACTTACTTAACTAATCCTAGTCACGTTAGGGCATACATCATTCGAGTCATTAGGTTGAAACGTCATTTGAAACTTATTTCTGTATTTACATTACTTTGGTTTTGGGAGCGTTGTTTTGCGCAAGGATTTAAATTGTTTACATTGATTTACGCTTCTGCATTATTCTAGAACTTTGGAATAAACAATAAACTATATTTTTACTACAAACTAAATGGTTTGGGCATTTAGAGACATTCTTGTAACTAATGGCTATGGGGATCCTGGCTGGTCACATGCCTTACGGTAAAACTCTCCGGTAGATTTTGAGGGTGTGACAGCTCTCTCCTCAATCTGCATACTCCCTACCAACTTATTGAGCTCATCCATTGAAGCTTGCAACTCCGAGTTCTTACCTGAAAGAGTTCAAAAGCACTGAAAAACTGCATTGGTAAATTGTTATTACTCTTGTACTAACCAACTAATTACAACGGTAAAACATTAGTAACCACCCTTATATTAATACTAGAGATAGAATCTATACCTAATAAATAAGTAACAAGTTGCACCACATGTCACAATTCTATAAGCCCAAGATTCTTTTTCTTGTTTCTCTTATCTCACGCATTCGTATTCTATTTCTTATTTTAGAAAGCTAATTACAAAAAGGGGAACCATAATAATAAAACCTATGCGTAATTTCAATCATATTTTACCTCAAAATATCGTTTTATTGTTCCTAAATCTTCAATTATTCATCTCTAACTATTTAATATTTCTTTTATTCAACGTTGGCCATACTCAGGTTTCTAACCTAGTAATAATTAACAAATAAATTCAACGATAAATGACAAATCAAATAACAATAACTATAACAAATAACATTACCATCTAGTATACCCTTCTCATCCGCGATCGCCTTCTTCTCTTCACTTAATTTAGCAATCTCCCCCGCAATTCATCAACCACACGATTTGCCTCTGTTAGGATCGTAGAACACACACGCACATGAACACAAGTATTTACGTGGTTCGGTCTAAACTGACCTACGTCCACGGGGGCAACTGGGGTATTCTTATTATTGAGTGATACAAAAAGCTACAAGTACAAGAGATTATTTATAGGCCTAAATTAGGGTTAAAACCCTATGCTAATCTTGCTCAACAAGTTAATCATACTGGGCTTCAAAACGACTGGGCCTATAGGTGGGCTGAAGGCAACATCTCCAACAATCTCCCACTTGGTGTCTTCGGACCACGAACTGCACCATCTCTTCTGTACTTCTGTAGATAAGATCTCCCCTTGATCTTCAATGCACCTCCAGTTACCCCGATCTCCTCAACATTATTCCTGGAGACCAGCTGAAGCTCCACACAGCTTCAGCTTATCCAACGTTACACATTTAGTGAACATGTCTGCTGGATTCTTAGCACCTGAGATATTCTTCAAGTTGATTGTGCCATCAGCAACCAATCCTCTCACGAAGTGATACCTTATCCCGATGTGCTTCGTCTTCTTGTGATACACAGGATTCTTAGCAAGTTTTACTGCACTTTCATTATCACAGTGCAACAAGTGCTCAGTCTGCTTCTTCCCTAACTCTTCTAGAAAAGCTTTCAACCATACTAGCTCCTTACTGGCCTCAGCTATAGCCATGTATTCTGCCTCTGTTGTGGACAAAGCCACGCTTTTCTGAAGTCTGGACATCCAACTGACTGCAGTTCCTCCCACTGTGAAAACGAAACCTGTGGTGCTTTTAAATGTATCTTTGCAGCCACCCAGGTCAGCATCTGTATAACCTCTGAGAACTGAATCCTTCCCTTTGAAACATAACTCCATCTTTGACGTTCCCTTCAAATAACGAAGCACCCATTTAACTGCTTCCCAATGTTCTCTTCCCGGATTTGACATAAACCAACTGACAACTCCGACTGCGTGTGCTATGTCAGGTCTTGTACACACCATAGCGTACATCAAACTACCTACTGCAGATGCATACGGAACTCTAGCCATATCAGCTTTTTCTTCTTCAGTTCTGGGACACTGATCTTTGGTAAGCTTGAGGTGACTCCCCAAGGGCGTGTTTCTAGGCTTGGTCTTCTCACTGTTAATATTGAATTTCTCTAACACTTTCCCGATGTACTTCTCCTGGGACAGTGTCAAAGATCCATCTTTCTTGCTCCTGGTGATACTCATCCCGAGTATCTGGTTAGCTGCACCCAAATCCTTCATCTCGAATTCTTTGGACATTTGCTTCTTCAACTTGCTGATCTCATTCATATCTGATCCTGCAATCAACATATCATCTACATACAGAAGTAGAATGATATACGAATTCTTGAACTTCTTTAGATAACAACAGTGATCGGCTTCACATCTCTTGTAACCTGTCTTCACCATGAAATTATCAAACTTCAAGTACCACTGCCTTGGCGCTTGTTTCAAACCATACAAACTCTTCTTCAACTTGCACACCCAATTTTCCTTTCCAATAACCTGGAATCCCTCAGGCTGTGCCATATAAATATCTTCATCAAGGTCACCATGTAGAAATGCTGTTTTCACATCTAGCTGCTCTAGATGCAAATTCTCTGCTGCTACAATACTCAGAACTAACCTGATGGTGGTCATCTTCACCACTAGAGAGAAGATCTCATCATAATCAACTCCCTTCTTCTGCTGAAATCCCTTGACCACTAAACGAGCTTTATACCGTTTAGAACCATCATGTTCATCTTTGACCCTGAAGACCCATTTATTCAGAAGAGCTTTCTTGTCTCGCGGAAGCTTTACAAGAACCCAAGTCTTGTTCTTGTCTAGTGAACTCATTTCTTCTTTCATTGCTCGCTCCCACTGGAACGAGTCCTTCATCTTGACTGCTTCAGAGTAGCTCTCTGGTTCACCATTTTCTGTCAAGAGAATATAATTAACTGAGGGGCCGGTACGACTGGGACTGTACCTGTCCGGCGCTTTAGAAACTCTGGTGGATCTCCTGACCGAAGTATCAGGTTGGTCAGGCTGCTGTGGAGACTGTTCGTCTTCAGACTTTGAACTCCCACTGTCAGAAACTCCCACTGACTCTTCATTCTCACCATCTTCAGTCTCAGGTTCTGTGTCATCTTCAGATTCTGTTACGGGCCCTGTGACAGATTCTTTCTTCTGATTCTTAACACTAAACTCAACTGTTTCTTTCTGAACCTTTGACTTATCCAAGTTTCTGTCTTTGTACAATTCTTCTTCATTGAACTCAGCATGCTTGCTTCTGACTACCTTTCTGCTTTCAAAATCCCAAAGCCTGTAGCCCATTTGATCACCCCCATATCCAATGAAAATGTACTTCTTTGCTTTAGCATCCAGCTTGTCACCTTCAGGGTTGATATCATAAGCACTACACCCGAAGATTCTCAGGTGATCATACTCAACTGCTTTACCCTTCCATTCTTCTTGAGGTAGCTTGAATCCCAATGGTACTGAGGGTCCACGGTTGATAAGATGCGCTGCTGTGTTAACTGCATCGGCCCAGAACATCTTTGGGAGCCCTGCATTCAATCTCATACTTCTGGCTCTTTCACACAATGTTCTGTTCATCCTCTCTGCAACTCCATTCTGTTGCGGAGTTCCTGGAACTGTATTTATCATCTTGATCCCTCTATCAGCACAATAATCTGTAAACTCCTTGCTGATATATTCACCACCGTTATCCGACTTCAAGCATTTCACCTTCAAATCAGTTTCAAGTTCAACAGCAGATTTCCATTTCTTAAAAGTATCGAAAACTTCAGATTTATGTTTAAGAAAGTAAACCCATACCTTGCGTGTTGAATCATCTATGAAGGTCACAAAGTAGCGAGAACCTCCAAGTGAAGCAACTGATGTCGGTCCGTATACATCTGAGTGAATAAGCTCCAATTTCTGAGCTTTCGGTGCTCTCCCAGTCTTCACAAAAGTCACCTTCTTTTTCTTGCCTAGGATGCACGGTTCACAAAATTCTGACTCGACCTTCTTCAACTCTGGAAGTTTTCCCCTGGCAACAAGCATCTTCATCCCCTTCTCACTCATGTGCCCGAGTCTTTGATGCCATAACATTGTCTGACTCTGGTCACTCGATACTGTGTTCACTGCATCAGCTGATGCTTCAACCATGTACAAACTACCTCTCTTCTTGCCTCTAGCAACTACCATGCTTCCCTTAACAACTCTCCATTGTCCACTACCAAAGTGAACATCATATCCCTGATCATCAAGTTGACCGATGGATATAAGCATCCTCTTCAAACCAGGAATGACCCGAACATTCTTCAAGGTCCAAATGGTTCCCAATGGAGTTTTAAGGTCTATGTCTCCAATTCCTGTAATGTCAAGACTCTGATTATTAGCCAAACGAACTTTACCAAAGTTACCTGTTCGCAGATTCTTCATCTTCTTCGTGCTAAAAGTAGCATGGAAAGACGCTCCTGAATCCATAATCCAGTCTTCAACAGAACTCTCAATACAGCAAATAAGAGCATCCTCTGAATCTGAGGATGTAGTAGCATTCACCTCCTTTTTCTCTCTCGCATGTTCAGAACACTGACTTCTGAAATGCCCAAACTCCTTACAGTTCCAACACTGTACGTCTTTCCTTGGCTTTCCAGGTCTTGACTTGCTCCTGCGTTTTGACTTCGACCTACCCTTATTTCCTCCTCTGTTACTACTTCTCCCTCTTCCTTCAGTACTGAGCAATGAGCTTGATTCTCCATTGTTCCTTCTTCTGGAATCCTCATTCAGTAACAAATCACGAACTCTTCCAAAACTCAGAGTCTCAACTGACCCTGTGACTGCTGTGATTGTGCCTGACCAACTGTCAGGTAATGAGGATAACAATAGACAAGCCTGCAATTCATCATCTATCTTAAAATTCACAGAAGACAAACGTGTCAAATGTGATTTAAATAAATTAATATGCTCAGTAACAGAACTTCCCTCTTTCATACGAATATTGACTAACTCCCGAATCAGAAACACTTTGTTAGCAAGAGACGGCTTCTCGTACATGTCTGACAAAGCTTCCATAATCCCACGCGCTGTGGTTTGTTCCAGAATGTTGTAAGCTACATTCATGGAGAGAGTAAGCCGAATCGTTGACTGTGCTTTCTTGTCAAGATTCGTCCATTCTTTCGTTATGGTCTCAGGGGGAGGGTCTAGTGCAGCATCTAACTCCTTCTGTATAAGCAAATCCTTGATTTGCATCTTCCACCAACCAAAATTCTTCCCATCAAACTTCTCAACCTTGACTTTTTCTTCTTCAGACATTGTCTCTGTGTTTTCTTTTATTATCAATCGAACAAAAAAATCTGAAGTGATGGTGAGTATGAGTGACCGACTGAAACCCTAGTCGGTTGAAGATGGCGGCGGCGCTGAAGGATGGTATTGCAGCGACGGAACCCTAGCAGGCGGCTAGGGCGGCGGCGGCTGAAGGCGGGAGGCGGCAGGAGGTTCTGAGGCGGCGCCGGAACCCTAGATTTGGGTTGGCGGCCGTCGACAGCAGGGGAGGAAGGGTGGCGGCGTAGGGAGGAGGGTGGCGGCGGATGGCTGAGGTGGGTGGTGGTTGGCTGTGTTGTGTAATCTGGTATGTGTTCTTTTTTTTTTTCTGATCAAGAGCCTGAGCTCTGATACCAGTTGTTAGGATCGTAGAACACACACGCACATGAACACAAGTATTTACGTGGTTCGGTCTAAACTGACCTACGTCCACGGGGGCAACTGGGGTATTCTTATTATTGAGTGATACAAAAAGCTACAAGTACAAGAGATTATTTATAGGCCTAAATTAGGGTTAAAACCCTATGCTAATCTTGCTCAACAAGTTAATCATACTGGGCTTCAAAACGACTGGGCCTATAGGTGGGCTGAAGGCAACATCTCCAACAGCCTCAACCAAACTTGCCTTAACATCCTCCTTCTCTGTCATCACTGACTCAATTTGGCTAGCACTTTCCACATTTTCCTCATTCAACCTCTCACATTTCCCCTTCAATTCCTCAACTTCCATCAACACCCTACCTGAAAGAAAAGGATTGAAAAACAACAT
Source organism: Ambrosia x helenae (assembly GCA_030844895.1). Lineage (NCBI taxonomy): Eukaryota > Viridiplantae > Streptophyta > Magnoliopsida > Asterales > Asteraceae > Ambrosia > Ambrosia x helenae. The sequence goes on along the minus strand of JAUTDX010007060.1, from coordinate 245,810 downwards.
TGCTAATTTTTTATTGCTCCTGTACTAACCAACTAATCATAATGATATAACATTAATAACCAATTACCATCCTTATATTCAAACTTGAGATACAATCTATACCTAAGAAATAAGTAACAAGTTGCACCACATGTCAAGTTTCCTATGAGCATGATTCTTTCATGTTTCTCTTATCTCACGCATTCATATTTTATTACTTATTTTAAAAAGCTAATTACGAAATGGGCAATAATAGTAATAAAGCCTATACATAATTTAAATCATATTTTACCTAAAATATAATTATATGTTTCCTAAATCTTCAATTATTCATCATTAACTATTTAATATTTCTTTCATTCAACTTGGCCATGCACACGTTTCTAACCTAGAAATAATTAACAAACAAATTCAACGCTAAATGCCAAATCAAATAACAATAACTCTAACAAATAACATTACCATCTAGTATATCCTTCTCATCCGTGATCGCGTTCATCTCTTCACTTAATTTCAAAATCTCCACCCCCCATTCATCAACCACACCATTCGCATCCACCAAACTCGCCTTAACATCCTCCTTCTCCTTCATCGCCGACTCAATTCGCCTCGCACTTTCCACATTTTCCGCTATCAACCTCTCACATTTTCCCCTCAATTCCTCAACTTTCATGAACCCCCTACCTGAAAAATAATCACTCAAAAACTGCATTGGTAAATTGTTATTGCTTGTACTAACCAACTAATTATGATGATATAAGATTATTAACCATTTACCATCCTTGTATTCAAACTAGAGATAAAATCTATACCTAAGAAATAAGTAACAAGTTGCACCACCTGTCATGTTTCCTATGCCTAGGATTCTTTTTCAGGTTTCTCTTATCTCATGCATTCATATTCTATTTCTTATTTTAAAAAGCTAATTACAAAAAAAAGGGCAATAATAGTAATAAAATCTTTATGTAATTTCAATCATCTTTTACCTCAAAATATCATTTTATAGTTCCTAAATCTTCAATTAGTCATCACTAACTATTTAATATTTCTTTTATTCAACCCTTATACATGTTTCTAACCTAGTAATAATTAACAAATAAATTCAACGATAAATGACAAATCAAATAACAATAACTATAACAAATAACATTACCATCTACTATAACCTTCTCATCCGCGATCGCCATCATCTCTTCACTTAATTTCGCAATCTCCCCCCGCAATTCCTCAACCACACGTTTCGCCTCAATCAAACTCGCCTTAACATCCTCCTTCTCTTTCATCACTGACTCAATTTGTCCCGCACTTTCCACATTCTCCGCCTTCAAATTTTTACTTTTCCCCTTCAATTTCTCAACTTCCATGAACCCCCTACCTGAAGAAAAAAAAACACAGAAAAACTGCATTCTTAAATTATTATTGCTCATGTACTAACCAACTAATTACGATGATGTAACATTAATAACCATTTACCATCCTTATATTCAAACTAGAGATAAAATCTAAGCCTAAGAAATGAGTAACAAGTTGCACCACCTGTCAAGTTTCCGATGCCCATGACTCTTTTTCATGTTTCTCTTATGTCATGCATTCATATTCTATTTATTATTTTCAAAAGCTAATTACAAAAACGACAATAATAGTAATAAAACCTATACGTAATTTCAACCATATTTTACCTCAAAACATCATTTTATAGTTCTTAAAGCTTCAATTATTCATCACTAACTATTTAATTTTTCTTTTATTCAACCTAGGCCATATACACGTTTCTATCCAAGTAATACTTAACAAACAAATTCAACGATAAAAGACAAATCAAATAAAAATAACTATAACATTACCATCTAGTATAACCTTCTCATCCGCGATCGCTTTCATCTCTTCAATTAATTTCACAATCTCCCCCTGCAGTTCATTAACCACATGATTCACCTCTACCAAACTCGCCTTAACATCCTCCTCTTTCATCAACGACTCAATTCGCCCCGCACTTTCCACATTCTGCGCCTTCAACCTCTCACTTTTCCCGTTCAATTCCTCAACTTCCATGAACCCCCTACCTGAAAAAAATCACAGATTAACTGCATTCTCAAATTGTTAATGCTCCTGTACTAGCCAACTAATTATGATGATGTAACATTAAAAACCATTTACCATCCTTATAATCAAACTAGAGATAGAATCTATACCTAAGAAATAAGTAACAAGTTGCACCACCTGTCAAGTTTCCTATGCCCACGATTCTTTTTCATGTTTCTCTTATCTCACGCATTTGTATTCTATTTCTTATTTTAAAAAGCTAATTACAAAAAGGGCAATAATAGTAATAATACCTATACGTTATTTCAAACATATTTTACTTCAAAATATCATTTTATAGTTCCTAAAGCTTCAATTACTCATCAATAACTGTTTAGTATTTCTTTTATTCAAACTAGGCTAGCCAGCTCACGGCTGTGCGCATATAATGTATATATGTGTGGCGGGGGCAAAAGTAGAGTTGCACTAATTTTAGCGTTATTTTACTGATTTCGCGAAAATAACATTAAAAGGGATGGACAGTTAATCGTTCATCATGTGGTGGCGTTGATAGCCAAAAGACAAGGCGGTACATGCACCAATCAGGTTTGCCCCAATTGCTAAGTGTTATCTACCTTATGTCCAAGGCTTGATACAAAACCACTATAGAGCCGGGGTCTCACTGGAAGCAGCCTCTCTATTCCCATGGGTAGAGGTAAGGTTGTCTACATCTTACCCTCCTCAGACCCTACCTTAGCTTTTGCTATTGATGGATTAACTGAATATGTTGATGATCAACCTGGGCCAAATACACGTTTCTAACCTAGTAATACTTAGCAAACAAATTCAACGATAAATGACAAACCAAATAACAATAACTTTAACAAATAACATTACCATCTAGTATAACCTTCTCATCTGCGATCGCCTTCATCTCTTCACTTAATTTCCCAATAACCCCCCGCAATTCATCAATCACACGATCTGCCTCAATCAAACTCGCCTTAACCAAACTCCTTTCATGATCCAAATATTGAACACGCCTTTCTATTTCCTTCTTCTCTTCAACCAATTTACTGGTTTCAATCTTCATCTCCTCTTCATTTTTGGAACTGGCAGCGTACTTCCTCTCCAAAGCAGCATATTTCTCTAGCAATGCTCCCTTCTCAATTCGCATACTCCCTACCAACTTATTGAGCTCGTCCACCGAAGCTTGCAACTCCGAGTTCTTACCTGAAAGAGTTCAAAGCACTGAAAAACTACAGTGGTAAATTGATAATTCTATTGTACTAACCAACTAATTACAATGGTATAACATTAATAACCACCCTTATATTCAAACTAGAGATATAATCTATACCTAATAAATAAGTACAAATTGCACCACCTGTCAGAATTCTATGAGCCCAAGATTCTTTTTCCTGTTTCTCTTATCTCACGGATGTGATGCCAAAAGACATTTATATAGTTTAATTTCTTGTTTTTATTGTTGTTTGTGTTTAGATTTGCCCGATGTTAGGAACTTTGCCAAGAATAATGGAAGAAATGATTTACATGTTAAAATGGTGATTTTACGAGCTTTGGATGGGAACATACGAACCGGGTGCAAGAAACGAGCAACCAGAAGCAAAGAACGAAGATTGGATGTGCTATTCAAAAAAGACATTAATTGAAAATGAAGATATTTTTGTATGGCATGAAAGAGGATTGAAAAACAAAGACGTAGCCATGAAAATGAAGGAAAACGGAGTTGAAATGAAGAAGTTACGCAAGAAGTGGTGAAAAATGGTTAACCACGTAGCTCACTTGGTTTTTCGGCGTGGCCAACTAGTAACTTGGGCGTAAAGAGGCCGTAAGCAGCGAAAACTCGCGTAGGAAAAGTAAGGCCGTAGCCTACAGCCAAATCCATAGTAGCTGACGCACCTGGACCCATAGCCTATGGCCATATCCTTAGTAGCCGACGCGACCTGCTGTCAAAACCCACTTTTGACGATTTTTAAGCAAGTTTTAAGGACCTTTATGCTTTATTGACCAAAATCTTGGGCCAAAAGCTATAAAAGCAATTATTAGTGATCAAGAACATGAGCTTCCACTAGGAAAAACAAATCAAAAGCATTCTATGACACCATATCAGCACCAACCTTCATCATTCATCATATTATATATAATCCATCTTCATCTCCAAGGAAGGGACAATTCATTCATCCCCACAGGGGGTGTTTGACCCAAATTCTTTCAAGAGTCATCATTCCTCATCATTCTAACACCTCCTTTACACACACACACAACACATATAATCATCTCCTAGCACCAAATGAAGAGATTAACTCCAAGGATTGAAGTTTGGATCTTGAAGACGACTATCTAAATTCTTCATTGTAGCTTTCCCCCGGGTGAATCTTTGTAGTATTTTTGTATTCCGAATTCATATTTGATTATGTTATGAACTAGTATTTTTTACTACTTGTGTTTAATTTGGATTAACTGTTGTTTAAAACTTGAATCTGTGATATGTTGACGTATGGTTTTTCGGTCTCTTGCATCCTAGTATATTGATATATATATATATATATATATATATATATATAGAAAACTCTTTTTATAGTGAAAACTGTGGAAACTCTAACTTTCCGAGGTTTTTTTATGAAAATTTTAGGGCATGTAATATACATGATTCTAAGCATTTTGAGCCAAAAAAATCAAAAAAGCGCCTAGCGTTTTTTTTTTTAAAAACCGTTTCTGGGTAACACATGTTACAGAAATAACATGTGTAATTTTCGTGTAACATGTGTCACCCGAAAACTTTATTTTTTTTTAAAAAACCGCTCGGCGCTTTTTTTATTTTTTTGGCTCAAAATGCTTAGAATTATGTATATTACATGCCCTAAAATTTTCAGGCCCTAAAAAGCTTGGGAAGTTAGAGTTTCCACGATTTTCACTCTAATAGTGGGTTTTCATAATATCCATCCCCTATATATATATATATATATATATATATATCATGATTCATGTTTGTAACAGGTTAATTAGGTTGTTCGGTTGGTACCTATAATCGTCCTTAGTTCTTGTAATTAGGTTGTTCGGTTAATTTGAATAGGTTGCAAGTTTATACAAACGGGATCCCGGGTGAAAGTGACACTTATTGTTATTAATTTGGATCTTATTGTTATCAATCAAGCATTTCTATAAAACCACAAAAAGAGAACTAGCAAGCTTCATAATTTTAACAAACTTCATAATTGTATTTGTATATTTATTTGTTAAATAGATTAGACAAATAATCAATTGGTGTAGTACTAATCACATGCTTCTCATGGATTCGATATTCCCTGCTTACCCTAGCTACCTAGGTTTTGAATGACCCATGACAACCGGTCATCAGTCACGTATTTGTATTCTATTTCTTATTTTAAAAAGTTAATTACAAAAAGGGCAATAATAATAATAATAATAATAATAATAATAATAATAACAATAATAATAATAATCAAACTTATACGTAATTTCAATCATATTTTACCTCAAAATATGGTTTTGTAGTTCATAAATCATCAATTATTCCTCACTAACTATTTAAAATTTATTTTATTCAACCTAGGCCATACACACGTTTCTAACCTAGTAATAATTAACAAACAAATTCAACAATAAATGACAAATCAAATAACAATAACTATAACAAATAACATTACCATCTAGTATAACCTTCTCATCCGCGATCGCATTCTTATCTTCACTTAATTTCACAATCTCCACCCGCAATTTATCAACCACACGATTTGCCTCAACCAAACTCTCCTTAACATCCTCCTTCTCCTTCATCACCGACCGAATTCGCCTCGCACTTTCCACATTCTCCGCCGTCAACCTATTACATTTCCTCTTCAATTCCTCAACTTCCCCACCTGAAAACAAATCATCCCAAAACCCCATTGGTAAATTGTTATTACTCCTGTACTAACCAACTAATTATAATGATATAACCTTAATAAGCATTTACCATCCTTATATTCAAACTAGAGAAAGAATCTATACCTAAGAAATAAGTAACAAGTTGCACCACTTGTCAAGTTTCCTATGAGAAGGATTCTTTTTCATGTTTCTCTTGTCTCACACATTCATATTCTATTTCTTATTTTAAAAAGCTAATTACAAAAAGGGCAATAATAGTAATAAAACCTATACGTAATAACAATCATATGTTACTTCAAAATATCATTTTATAGTTCCTAAATCTTCAATTATTCATCACTAACCATTTAATATTTCTTTTATTCAACTTGGACCATACACACATTTCTAACCTAGTAATATATAGCTAACAAACAAATTCAACGATAAATGACTAACCAAATAACGCTAACTATAACTTACCATCTAATATAACCTTCTCATCCGCCATCGCCTTCTTCTCTCCACTTAATTTTGCAATCTGCACTTACAATTCCTCAACCACACGATTCGCCTCAACCAAACTCCCCTTTACATCCCCCTTTTCCTTCATCATCGACTCAATCCGCCTCGCACTTTCCAGATTCTCCGCTACCAACCTATCACATTCCCCCTTCAATTCCCAACTTCAATCACCATCCTACCTTCACTCCCCTCTACTTCCCTTACCCTCACTACCAATCTCTCCTCCTCCGGAGTTCACTCATCCAACAACGCCTTAATCACATCCCTCTCCTCACCAACCCAATGTAAGACCCGCAAAACTGGTGTCAAACAGTTGGCAACCAAAGAATAAAAACTCTATTGATAACTCAAAGAAGTCTCAATTTATTTCAAAAAAATGCGCAGCTGAAAATTATTTAAAATAAAATTTCAAAACACATGAATAATGCTTTTTCAATTGTAAATCGAATTTATAATTATCATGTGTATTACAAAAGTCGTCTTCTACTAGAAATGCCTTCAATTGCCAGGTAGCTTCTTGCATCGCCAAGCAGTCATCCATCCCTCACTCATTTAACCTGAAATCAATCTAACGTGTATGCAAAAGTCAGCTACGCTGAGTGAGTTCAAGTTTTATAAATTTATATAAACAAGTAATTTGTCACAATAAGAATTAACAAAATACCTCAACCTCAGAGTTAACAATAAGCGCAATCCGCTAATTTGTTTTCTCCAAGCAACAATCGAAATCTATGGATTGACATATTCTGCCTAATTACCTCAAGACTTCACTTACCAAATATACAATAAGCGCATCTCGCTTTTCAACACAAAGTACACTCCAGTCTAATTAAGCCACACCAAAACTAGAGATTAAAGTAGGCATATCCCACCTATGTCATAGCTTCGTTTATAAGAATACATATAATATGAACTGTGTAACAATCCTGACTCAAAACCAAGACCAGAGATTAGAGCAGGCATATCCCACTTCTGTCATAGCCCAGTTCAACATATCAGGTAACTCTCGACACAGTCTATTATATATATAATAACAACTATAACATAACTAAGCAACAATCATGACACAAAACCAATACCATAGATCAGAGTAGGCATGCCCCACTTTTGTCATGGCCCAGTTTATAAGGTCAGGTAGTAAACAGAGTTTAGGTCAATAATTCTTATAACCTAAATAGGTAGCAAGTCAAAACAAAACCCGATCTGACAAGTAAGGTTTCAAATACGTGGCTAAGACACTAAGCGCATTCCGCTTATTAAGCCAAAAACTTAAGCCACACTTTAATAAAGACAACAGTCTATATATATATATACACACACACACACACACAACACATATAACTCAACCATATAATAACGCATTAGGCGCATTCCACCCACTTACGTTTCATGCCAAAACAATATTTATATGAGTTAATATGGATTTCATTCGTACACTAAAATATTTATATATCATAAAAATATTTTGTACTTCCATGACAAAAACTGTACCATAGATCAGAGTAGGACTATCCCACTTTTAATAACACATAAGACATAAACTATGTGAAAACCATGACAAAACTATATCATAAATCAGAGTAGGCCTATCCCACTTCTAATAACACATATAACTCAAACCATATAATGACACATTAGGCGCATTCCGCCCACTTACGTTTCATGCCAAAATAAAATATATGAGTAAATATGGATTTTAATCGTACACAAAAAACATTTATAACTTATGAAAATATTTTGTGACGTCATAAAAATAATCTTACTGGTTTAGCATGCACGTCAGCCTAAAAATATTTAGAAAAATAATAACTAAAGAATGGGCACAAGAACTCACCGGTTACGAAGCTTCTAAATCCACAAGTTAAACCGTCGAACCACGACTCGTCTCGTATGAAACACGTAGCCGAAATAACCGGCGCTTAAATTTCTATGAGAATGCGCAACCGTATATAGGCCAAAGTCATTATTATAAAACCTTGAAATCGTGGACTTCCAAGGTCGAGTCACTCATGACCCGATTACCCGAACCGATCCTAACGAAGTCCCACACGTCACACCATCTTCCAAGCAAACACCTAAAACCCAATGACCATGTATTTGCGTCACCATGATCCCACCTTAGCATGATCACCATGAAATACATGTGCACACACATCACTACTTTCAAAGTTTGCTCATTAAAAAAAATGAAACAAAACATACGTCATATGCATGCTCATTACCACATTCAAGATCATAAATCTATCACCTTGACATAATCACCATTTGAACACACTCTTACAACTCCATTGTCGTGTCCCATCCTCATCGCCTTCTCGGACACCACCGCCTATAACACGGTCGTTACTCGTCACCATCAACCTAAAAAAAAGGTTGAACCAATAATTACACCGTCGACCTCCGCCGGTGACCATCGAAGCCATCTATCATCATAAAACATCACCATCGATCTTGCAACAACCACCACCACAACCTTCGTTTACCGTCTCGAGCCCTCGTATCACCATATTTCATCACCACCGTGACCATCTTCCTTGAAGTGAACCAGGAGTCGCACAACTCGAAACCACTTCGTTCATGCTCAGATAAAAATTGTATCTCCTTCTTCAAGTCTGATGTTGGCACCCGAGACCCTAAAAAAGAATCGCCATATAGCATCATCCTCTTGATTCCGTTACGCGCGAAAGAAAGTTTGAAGGATCTCGGATCGATCTTATACAAAAAAAATATATAGGAATTCAAGAATGACTCCTATGTATTATCTCTTTGTGTAGCAATAGAAGCATCAACAAAACCCTTACGGCCATGGAGAAAATTGAGAAAAGCTTTGCCTTGTTTTTATTTCTTCCTGGCGTCGATGTGGAGAGTAAAACAGGAGGCGGCTTTGGCTAAATGTAGGGTTTTTAAGAAGATAAAATGAACCCAAACTTACACTAGGATCCCTCAAATTACCACCTCTAGTATAATGGTTTAAAAGAATATGTGACAAAACGCAAAGATCTTTTATCTTTCAATGTTAGTGCACCAGGTTCTAAAGTTAACAAAACCATATTTACATAATGCCACATGGGTCCCTCTAATTCTATAAACTAACACTTAGGAGTCAATCTCGTTTATTGGTTTGTTTAAATAAGGTCCCATGCGGCAAAACCAGTTAATAAACCCACTCGATCAGTCCCCGTCAGTCATTATATCCAAACATAGAAGTTCGCTAATTTTTAGGACGTTACACCCAAGCCAAAACACCTCTTTCCTCATAAATCTTATTCCAAACCTCATCTAACCATTTATTCAATTCCCTAAATCCCAATTCCTTATCTTTAACAAAAATCATCACCACTCCTTTCTCTATTTATAATCCCATCGCTTATTCGGTTAAAAAACTCATTTATTATTTTAATGACTCGTTATCCATTACTGCCTAAGTCAATTCATATTGTATATAACTGTTAGATTGAAACAAAGATTCAAGCTGTTCACGATTCCCTTAGGTTTCTTTGAGTAAAAGTGTGTTGAGTGATTTAAGGCTATTAACCTTTTGAGAAACGGTGTGTGCATTATTGTTGTTGTTGTTATTATTATTATTATTATTATTATTATTATTATTATTATTATTATTATTATTATTTATGGGTTTGTTTTCTTTTTGGTTGTCAGGACTCTAAATGGCCATTGATTATGGTTTAGTGGGGATTGGAGATGAAGGGTGTGGAATGTATTGACGGTGAATGATATGTGTGGTTGGGGATAAGGAATTATTACAAGGGTTTTAAAATGAAAGTGTTTATTGATAATGGAATCGAGAAATGCATGCACCAGAGGCTAAGGCATAGGGAACTTTGGATAACATTGATTTATGAAAATGTTAACTTTTTTTAAGAAAAATATGCTGGTGTCACACGGTGAAAATTTGGTTGCATCAATATGGGTTTCTTATGATACTATTTTGAATGGAACTTGTTTTCAACAAATTTATATTGGAATGTTGAGAAAAAAGAAAATTAAACACAACCGGGTATTCGACTTTAAAAAGAAAACAAGATAACGCATGCGAGTTGATAGAGGAAGATCAACTTAAATAAAAACTAAACGAGCTAAAAACATATGTTATTTAAAGTATAGATTTCGAGTAGTTTAATAAATGTTATTATTCCCTATCCAATTCTTGTAGCGTATATAAATAATGTGCATTTACCCAAACTACGGTGTGAGAATTCAATCCGTCGGTAGTGTGACATCCGACAAACTCAGGTTAACATTTCTAGCAAACACTTAAGTCTACCTTAGAAAAACATTCATTAAACAAACTTAACGAGTTAGTTAAGTCGGTTCGATGATTTCATCGGGAGTCGGTTTGTACACACACATTGGTCATGGTTCGGTGATTCAGGGAATCACGGGGAAACACACAAGTCTCGTATCCCGTCCGTTGGTGAAACAATAACATAAGTAGGTAATGGATTGATAAATACTGGGACATACGATCATTATATTACTTACCGATATGTGTATACGTGAATTTATGTGTTAAAAAAGTAGCCCCTGGGATGATTGGCTAGCCAGTAGCGATAGGGGAGGTGACTGGCTAGCCAGTAGCCTGATGGAGGGGACTCGCTAAAGCCATTTGCCCTAAATGGGTAGGGCGACTAGCAACAACTATAAATACCATACTTAACATGTTATCATCATTTGTGCAACCCTAATTCACCCCCAAGTGCTCTCCCTCAGCCCCTAACCTTTGTAAACCCGTTTTTGCCTTAAAACCGTAATTTCCAAGCTAAAAACAACCATTAGAACCTATAATAGAAAAGATCTAAGGTGCGTGGTTTATCTAAATGCTTTCTCAATCTTTTTTATGTTGTTATTATGAACTCATGATGTCCAGATCTGAGTATAGAGTCTTTTCATCAATAAAAAAACTTTTCAAAAAACTTCTAAACTAGATCTAAATCTAATCTATGAGTTTTTATAAAATACAAGCTTTAAAGGATGTTGGTGATCCAATACATGGGGTTTTTGTGTTGTTTGATGTTGATAGGTTGTTGTTATAATGATTATGTAGGTGTTAGGAACATGATTGAATGATATTTGGGATGTTTATGTGGTTTTTGAGTTTTGACCCAGTTGAGAATTTTAGTGAGATCTAGGGCTTCATATGATGATATGATGCTTGTAACTTGTTAGAGTTTATGTTTGAATGATTATACTGAAGTTTGATGATGATTTGAATGTGATTATGTGGCTTAATCTGATTATTTGCCATTTGGGAAAACAAATACATGCATTAATGTGACATGCTCATAATATTAACTATTTTGGACAAAACTTGCAAATTGTGCATAGAACCAGCTGTTATCTGTTATGTTATGATAGGAATGAGTCGGGTATTGATTGGCACAATTGATTGGTAGTGTTCCAACAAGTTTTGGATCTGATCCTGAATGTTTCGCACGTCAAAACGCTTAACAGTTGCAGTGCAGGCGACTAGCAAACCCATTCGCTCATCAGGGAGGGTGACTAGCTTAGCGAGTCGCCTCCACCCAAGCCAGTCGTGTGTTTTGAAAGCCAATCGTGTGTTTTGAAACCCAATCACCCTAATGATCCAGTAGCGTGTGTAACCTTAAATTTTGTTAAAATGCCACTACATAAAAATGTCCTTATATGTATATAAGCCTCTACATTTCTTTCTTTTACAGGATATGCAAAATATGAGAAGCTTTCATGATGGAAATTTAGCTGCAACTGCTGAAATGCTTTGTGTAGCTTCAGGACAATGGTTATGGCAGCTTCAATTCAATCTGAATTAATATGGGGTGTATTGGTATCCATATTAGGTAGACGTTTTTGGAAATTGTGACGGTGATAGTTAACACCTCATTTTAGCCTGGTTAACCCCACATGCAACGCATGAGGATGAATAACCCTAGTTAAATATGTATATTAACCTTCATCTTAGGTAATCTTAACGAGGGTCTAGAACATATTTTTTGTAACATGAAAATCTATAAATATATATATAAAAAACAATTATGTATGTATGTACGTATACAAATAAAATAATTAAATATGTAGTAGATTACACATAGAGCCAAACTCATGCCTAAAAGATTACTCATGAGCCAAACACAATGTTTGGATTCAACCCGAAAAAAGTCAAGCCTGAGCTATGTTAACTTAAATGAGCCGGAATTAAGTTTAACTGCTCAAATTCAACTTGACCCGACCCGCTTATGCTATTTCCCGCCACTAATATTTTCACATGTCCTATGCATAACTAATATTCCTCTCTGTTCTTTTCCATCAAATTTCCTCTTCACCACCCTGCTATGTAGACACCAAAGTGACATGAGGAAGACGCTAATCATATCTGGACGAGGTTGGTGAATGTAAGGATCGTTCCTTTCTACATATTTGTACAAGTGATGACACTCTTAGTTAATTGTTTTGTACAAGTGACTTCATTGTGGTTACAAGTGATCACACTCAAGTATTTGTGCTAAGAATCTCGGTTGAGGGTATTTACATACATGTTGTGGTTGTTGTTGTGGTTATTGTTGTGATTGTGATTGTGATTGTGGTTGTGGTTGTTGTCGTTGTGGTTGTGGTCGTTGTGGTCGTGGTTGTCATGGTCGTCACCATTGTTGCCGCCAACTACAAGGAAGGGGACCTTTAGCGGCGACACCTGTCGTCGCTAAAGATGTACCATTAGCGGTGACCAACTCATTAGCGGCTACGGTCACCGCTAATGATCTCGTCTAATTTTACTGGTACCTAATGCCCCATGTGGCCGCTAAAGGAGTCGCTGCTAAAGGTGTTTATCCACGTGGCATTATCTTTTACATTTATTTATTTTTTCTTGTTCGCTTAGTCCGCACATGCATAACCAAACAAAACTAATTAACTAACATACCAACATTTACATATATATATATATATATATAGGATTTGGTTCAAATGAGAACCTTTCCCCAAATTGAGAACTGAGAGAACCATTCTGGGCCACACATTTCTCTAAGGCAATTTTTTTTTTTTTTTTTTTTTTTTTTTTTTTTTTTTTGCAAAAATCGCTGCTATATATGTAAGGAAAAAAAAATTATTTTTTTTGTATTTTTTTCAGTATACACATGTGTATAATTGCATTATACACATATGTATAGCTGAAAAATGCTATATACACATATGTATAATTGCCATATACACATATGTATAAATGAAAAAAAAAAATTCAAAAAAAATAAAAAAAATTCCTTGCATAAAAATGTGTGATTAAATTTTTTTTTTTTTTTTTTTTTTTTGCCTTTATATGAAATGTGTGGCCCATAATGGTTTTCTCAGTTCTCAAATAGGGGTTGGTTCTCTTAGGATCCCTACACTATATATATATATATATATATATAGGTTTAGGATCCTGTACAAAGTACATTTTTCGTGAAAAGTGTGAGAAGTACTAAGAATTGACATGTAGACATCATGTTTTGGATTTAGGAATGATGTTTTAGGTTGTTTTAACTTGAAAAACACCAAACACAACAATCTAAAACACAATACAATGTATTATAGTCATTAAATTTAAAAAACAGTTAAAACACAGTACTTAACGCTTAAAACACACTGCTAATGTTCTTAGCATGGTGTTTTAAGTTTTAAGCCTAAAATACATTGTTTTCGGTTTTTAATTGATATGTTTGGTGTTTTTATAGGCAAAACAATCCAAAACATCACGACTAATTTCAAAAAATGATGCCTAAGTATCAATTTTTAATACTTCTCACACTTCTCACGAAAAATGTACTTTGTACAGGATCCTAACCCTATATATATATATATATATATATATATATATATATATATATATATATATATATACAAACATACCAAGTTTAACCAACATTCGTCTAAACATATCATCAAAACTAAACTAACATACCAATATTTACATTCAAGCGTACCAACATTTAACACCTCGGTTCAGACCCCAAAAATTTTTACGCATAATATAACTAGAACCAATGAATAAATATGACCACATATACGAGTACAAAAACTAAACCTAGTATTATACGTATAAATTTATTTAAACAAGAATAAACTCTATATAATGCAAATGCGAGTAATGTGTCTGAAACCAATACACGATATACTGATTAAACAACCGGTGAGTCATCACTTTGGGGACACATGTCCCCCGACCTTCCCACCCGTCACCCTTCCAGCACCCCTCTACCTCTTTATAAATTTCCATCTCAACTCCCTTTTCCTTATCCAGTCACGCACACACAGTTATTTCATACACACTCCCCTTATCTCTAAACACACAAACCATACAATCTGAAGATAGAGAGAGACCCAGAGAGAGAAAGAACCAAGAGAGAGAAACAGAGCAGCGAGAGAGAGACGGAAGGCGGAGCATAAGGATTTCGACTATTAGAGATGCACCAAATTTTTATTGTTATTAATTGTATATTTTGAAATATGTTTTTCAAGTCAAAGTCCAAGTGATATTCATAGTCATGATCATAGTCAAAGTCTAGTCAAATAGTTTTATTACTATTAATTGTAGGGTAAATTATGTCTCTTTCTCATTATATATATATATCATGTATGAATTATGAATAAAATGTGGTTGATCATTCTCTTATATGGTATCAGAGTATTCTTGCTTCAACGAGTACCGATCTCTCTCTTCTTGAAACAATGCCAACTTTCAACCCCATCTTCTACTTTGCTTCAAAACACTCATGTCTTTCAATATCTTAGCCACTTATGTGCTTCTTACATCTTCTACTATATCGTGATTACAACCACCCCTAAATTTCTTTAAAACATCCCCTACTATTTCTTTTAATCATCTCTCCAACATCTCCAAACTTACATCTACCAACATCTTCAAAACTCTAATCTTATCACCTCAGCAACATCAACCTACCTAACTATTACACTTTGTTACTCCTTCAAAGTTCCTACATAACTTGTTCTCCTTCTACCTGGTTTTGCAAAACTTAAAATCCTTTTTTTTTTGTGCCACAACCTTTGTGTTCCAGACAAATTGTATCTCTAATCTTCTATCACCTATTCCGTTTACCCTCTGATCATTCATCTCTATTTCTCTTTTATGGCTTTTAACCATCTCTATTTCATCCATATAAGAGATGCACCAAATTCTTAATGATTCATGTTCTTTACCTGCAATATTATTAAAAAACATAAAATGTATTTTCTCTTGATTCATCTGCTTAATCAACTTCATCTTTCTTTACATCTTCAAATTCATCAACTTCTTCTCTTGCTCAACAACGACATCATCTACTTCTATACAAGATTGGACTTATTCCAAGGCCGTCCATCTTGCAGGGGCATATTAGAGATGCACCAAATTCTTATTGTTATTAATTGTATATTTTGAAATATGTTTTTCAAGTCAAAGTCCAAGTGATATTCGTAGTCATGGACATAGTCAAAGTCTAGTCAAATAGTTTTATTACTGTTAATTGTAGGGTAAATTATGTCTCGACATCATCTATATATATATATATATATCATGTATGAATTATGAATAAAATGTGGTTGATCATTCTCTTATATCGACCACCATGTACGGTGGCGCTATCAAACACACTTACACATTTATCAGATCTAAAGAGAAAGAGAGAGATGTAGAGCTAGAAAGAGGAGTCGGAGATGGAGCCATGACGGCACGCGGTAGTGCTACATGTGGTTAATCATGGTCACAAATATGGTGGTTGTCGCTCGGGTTAGGGTTCTGTAAGTTAGGTCTGTTGTCAATGGAGTAAAGATAATATTGTTCATAGAGGTCTTTGGTGATGATGACTGAGGTGGGAAATGGTTATGGGTTAAGAAGACGAGGGGGGATGGTGGCTGCTACTGTTGACATAGAGCGATGACGACGAGTTCCGGTGGTGATTGTAGATGTTAACGACAGTTCAGGAAGATGAGATTAAGGAAGGTTACTGGTCAAAGGTCAAGCCAACTCGACTTGACCTGGGCAAAAGAATTGGACTCAGTCAAGGAAGGACAAAGATATCAGGCTCGAGTCAAAGCTGGTCAACAAGGCATTGGAGAAGGTATAAACGGTTCCGTAAACTAATACTATTAGATAGATGTGTTATACGTGTGGAACATGAAGAACCTACGAATATGAACCGATTAAATAAACATATATATATATATATATATATATATATATATATATATATATAGGGTAGGGTTCATACGACAACCACCCTTTAAAGAGAGAACAAAGGAACCAATGTGAACACAAACAAAAAAACCTAAAAACACCACCTCCACCCCCTAAAAACCTAAACCCACCCACCCCACCCCCTAAAAACCTAAACCCCCCATCCCCGACACCGCCCCAACCCCCTCCCCCCCCCCCCCCAAATTGTGAAATGCACATGTGCAGCTAACCCCACACCTCTCAAAAACCAAAACGCTCCACCCCATTCCAAAAAACTAACCCCCCCTCCCACCATACCTAAAAACTAAACCATAAAGCTAAACCTATTAAAAAAACTTAACTATAATAGTGAAATGCACATGTGCATGTAATACAATTGTCTTATTTTATAGTTTTATAGAGAGGTTTTTTAAGTTTATTCACCACCAACCCCAAAAACCTAAATCCCCCACCCCATCCCCCCCCCCCCCAAAAAAAAAAAACCTAACCCCCTCTTATACGATACCTAAAAACTAAACCCTAAAGCTAAACCCATAAAAAACGTAACTATAATAGTGAAATGCCCTGATTTGCACACACCCGAGTATAGGAGAATCGAGCACTACGTATCTGGGTTAGTGCCGGAGATTGCTGGATTGGTGGCTGCTGGGAATCTTCCCACCCTTGCTGAAGTCGTTCGTCAGCTCATCGGATGACTAACTTAAAGGTGGCAGAGGGTGTTTTGCCTCCTAAAGGTACTTCTGTGAAGGTTTCTGAATGGAACAAGAGGAAGTGGGATAGTGTGGGGAAGAGTGCTGTGCCAGCGCCATCTCAGCCGGCAAAGAAGTTTGATTCATCTGGGTCTTCTTCGGGGTAGAAGTCGGGTGGGTATGTTGGGAAGCATCCCAAGTGCAACAAGTGTGGTTTTCACCACTCTGGTAATTGTGATCGGGCTCGTTGTCATCGGTGCCATCAGTTGGGGCATCATGCTAAGGATTGCAGGGTGGCACTTACCCCAACTCAGACTCCTGCTGCTACTCCTACTCCTGCTGCTCATGGGACTCCAGGGAAGCAGGGGTGCTATAACTGTGGTGACACGGGACACTTCAAGCGTGAATGTCCTAAGCTGAAGCAGGGCGATAATGGGAGGGGCGGAAACGGTAACGGGAACAATGGGGGCGGAGGCAGGACTGCACGTGCTTTCATCATTGTATCTGCAGAGGCTAGGCAGGATCCAGACACAGTTACCGGTACGTTCCTTCTTAATGATCGTTATGTTTCTGTCTTGTTTGATTCTGGTGCCGATAAGAGTTTCGTATCTAGGGACATTAGTCGATTGCTAGATATAGTACCCACACCTTTAGAGGCTAAGTACTTAATAGAATTGGCTGATGGTAAGAAAATCGAAACGACGCACACCCTTAGGGAATGTCGCTTGGAACTGTCGGGTTTGTCTTTCCCCATTGAACTTATGCCGGTACCCCTGGGTAGTTTTGATGTCGTTGTTGGCATGGATTGGTTATCGTTGTATCGTGCGGAGATCGTTTGTTTCGATAAGATTATTCGGATCCCTCTCCCTGATGGAGAGACTCTTTCGGTTCATGGTGAGAAAAGCGGTGCTCCGCTGAGTATCATTTCTAGCATGAAAGCCCGTAAGTACCTTCGGAAGGGTTGTTCGGCCATTCTGGCACTTGTTAACGTTTCTACTGACGATGAGAAGAAGATCGAGGATATCCCGGTGGTTCGTGATTTTCCCAATGTGTTTCCTGATGATTTGCCTGGTCTTCCTCCCCATCGTCAGGTTGAGTTTGGTATTGATCTTACTCCGGGTGCAGCTCCTATTGCCCGAGCTCCGTATCGTCTTGCACCTCCCGAGATGTAAGAGTTGTCCAGCCAGTTGCAGGAACTCTTGGAAAATGGTTTCATCCGACCGAGTTCTTCCCCGTGGGGAGCTCCTATTTTGTTTGTGAAGAAGAAGGACGGAAGTCTTCGCATGTGTATTGATTATCGTGAGATGAACAAAGTGACCATCAAGAATCGTTATCCTCTTCCTCGCATTGATGATCTCTTTGACCAGCTCCAGGGCTCCAGCTACTATTCAAAGATTGATTTGCGGTCCGGTTATCACCAGTTGCGCGTCAGGGAAGCTGACATTCAGAAGACTGCTTTTCGCACTCGATATGGCCACTTTGAGTTCTTGGTCATGCCTTTTGGTCTCACTAACGCACCGGCGGTGTTCATGGATTTAATGAACCGCGTTTGCAAACCTACCTTGATAAGTTCGTCATCGTGTTTATTGACGATATTCTGATTTATTCTAAGAACAAGACGGATCATAAGGAACACCTACGGTTGGTCTTGTAACTTTTGAGACAGGAGCAGTTGTATGCTAAGTTCTCGAAGTGTGATTTTTGGTTACGTGAAGTTCAATTCCTAGGGCATGTGGTTAATGAACTGGGAATTCATGTCGATCCGGCTAAGATCGAAGCTATTAAAGACTGGGAAGCACCAAAGACGCCATCTGAGGTGCGGCAATTCCTAGGTCTGGCGGGGTACTATCATCGTTTCATTGAGGGATTTTCGAAGATCGCTCAACCCCTCACCACTCTTACCCAGAAAGACCGAAAGTTTGACTGGGATGAACCATAGGAATCAGCATTTCAGATGCTGAAGCTTAAACTTTGTTCTGCACCTATCTTATCTTTACCTGAGGGTACGGATGACTTCGTTGTGTACTGTGACGCTTCTATTCGTGGTCTCGGATGTGTGTTGATGCAACGCGGGAAGGTTATTGCTTATGCTTCTCGTCAACTCAAAGTTCATGAGAAGAACTACACTACTCATGATTTGGAACTGGGCGCGGTGGTTTTTGCGTTGAAAATTTGGAGACATTACTTGTACGGTACCAAGTGTGAAGTATACACCGATCACAAGAGTCCTCAGCATATTTTCGACCAGAAGGTGTTAAACATGCGGCAGCGTCGCTGGGTTGACCTCCTGAACGATTATGACTGTGCTATCAAATACCATCCTGGCAAGGCGGACGTTGTGGCGGACGTCTTGAGCAGGAAGGTGTCTGCGAATCCTCGTCGTGTTCGAGCCTTACAGCTCACCATTCATTCGTCATTGCCTGACCGAATCCGTTCTGCACAGTTGGAAGCTTTGAAGGAGGAGAACCTTAAGGCTGAAACTATGCACAGTGCTGACAAGCACCTTGAACTCAGAACCGATGGCTTACACTATTTTGCGGGACGTGTTTGGGTCCCCTTGTTCGGGGGATTACGCGAGCTTGTTTTGGATGAAGCTCACAAATCCCGGTATTCTATTCACCCTGGCTCCAATAAGATGTATCAGGATTTGAAGATACTTTATTGGTGGCCAAACATGAAGGCTGATATAGCTTCTTATGTCAGCAAATGCTTGACTTGTGCTAAAGTCAAAGTGGAGTATCAGAGGCCGCCTGGTCTCCTGCAACAACCAGAGGTTCCAGAATGGAAGTGGGAGCGAATCACGATGGATTTTGTCACCAAATTACCAAGGTCACCTAGTGGTTATGATATGATCTGGGTGATTGTTGATACGCTGACAAAATCGGCACGTTTCATACCTATTAAGGAAACCGATGGACTCGAGCGGTTGGCTCGACTTTACCTTAAGGAGGTGGTTGCTCGGCACAGGGTGCCTGTCTCTATTATCTCTGATCGTGATTCTCGTTTTGCTTCGCGTTTCTGGAAGGCTCTGCACAAGGCTTTGGGTACTCAGTTGGATATGAGTACAGCTTATCATCCGCAAACTGATGGACAGAGTGAGCGGACGATTCAAACCTTGGAAGACATGCTTCGGGCATGTGTTATCGATTTTGGCAAGAGTTGGGAGATTCACCTACCGTTGGTGGAGTTCTCCTACAACAACAGCTATCACTCTAGTATCAAGGCCGCTCCGTTCGAGGCTCTCTACGGACGGAAATGTCGATCACCTCTTTGTTGGGCCGAGGTGGGCGAGAGCCAGCTCACTGGTCCGGAACTTGTGTACGAAACTTCGGAGAAAATCGTACAAATTCGTAACCGTTTGGCTGCTGCACGGGATCGTCAGAAGAGTTATGCCGATCGCCGTCGCAAACCTTTGGAGTTCCAGGTTGGGGACAGGGTACTTCTGAAAGTTTCACCTTGGAAGGGCGTCATACGCTTTGGAAAGCGTGGCAAGCTCAACCCTCGTTATGTCGGACCATTCTCAATCCTGGACGGATTGGACCGGTGGCATACAGACTTGACTTACCGGCGGAGCTCGGTAGTGTTCAAAACGTCTTCCATGTGTCTAACTTGAAGAAGTGTTTGGTTGATGAATCTCTCATTGTACCACTGGAAGAGATCAAGGTTGATGATCGTCTTCGCATCGTGGAGGAACCTGTCGAGATTCTCGACTACAAGATTCGTAGCCTTCGTCGGAGTAAAATCCACATCGTCAAAGTTCGTTGGAACTCGAATCGTGGACCGGAGTTCACGTGGGAACGGGAGGATCAGATGAAAGCTAAACATCCTCATCTTTTTCCGAAACGCGCATTCGAATCGAGGCATGTTACTGCTGAAGCGGAATGAATCTCGGGTCGAGATTCCTTTCAACGTGGGGATGATGTGACATCCGGTAAATTTTCTTTTCGTTTCGTTCTTTCCGTTTCTTTCATTTTGGGGCTTTGTGCAATTTTCGGGACGAAAATTCTTTCAACGTGGGGATGATGTGACACCCGGCATGTTTGGCTTAAACCTTTTAGTAACATCTAAGTCTACCTTAGCGGGAAACGTTTATAAACGGACTTAACTAGGTTAGTTGAGTTGGGTCAAGTTAGGATTGTCTAGGGTTCAATGATCTCGAGGATCATTGGGAGTCGTTTTGGGAATACACTAGTACCGGGTCCCGTTGTTGGTGAAATTACATGAACTAATTAAGTGTATGTGTAGATTAATTATCATGTGGTGGATTATATGCATAGATGTGTTTAAACGATGTGTAGATACTCATCAATGCTTAAATATATTAAACATAGACTAAGGTTGCATGCTCATATGTTAAGGTGCGTTAAAATGCGTTAAACACGACAAACTGGAAAACTAGAAAACATAGGTCCTGGTTCGACCACTTCGAGTGGGCGAACCTGGAAATATGTCTTGGTTCGACCCTTTGAAAAGGGGCGAACCTGGGATATGGAATTGGAAGAATTTCATTCGACCAAGTCAGGGTTCATTCGACCCTGTGAAAGGGTCGAAGGAGGCCACATTCGACCACTGACAGGGGTCGAAGGTGGACTAGTATAAATACCAAACTTTATCATTTTTCACCATTTCACAAACCCTAACCGTCTCAAAACACTCTCAAACGATTTTAATCACTAAGGAAGGAGTTTTCGCTCTTCTTTTTCACAATCTAACCTTTCAACAACATCTAAACAAGAATCCGAGGGGTGTTCTTAATCCTAAATCTTTTTAAGGCATTTTAATTCGTTTTTATCTAACCCTAAATATCCAGATCTGTTCTAAGGATGTTTTTATCAATAAAAACCTTTTAAACACCTTTCTAAATCTAAACCCTATCATTAAACATAGGTTTTGTATCAATAAACATATGTTAATTGTGTGTTATGTGATGTTATGTGTTATTGAATGATTTGCTGCTGTTCTAATGATAGAAACATGATCTAGGGTTGCTATTGATGTTGGTTTATTGTTGTTTAGGGTTACAATTAGATAGATGGTGATATTATGGTATTTTGGGGATTTTATGAAATCTAGGGCTTGTGCATGTTAAGTATTATTAATAAAATGAATGGGGGTTTTCGATTACAAGATAAGCTGAGCATATGTAGATGATTATGGATTGGTATTAAAAAGTTTCCAAATTGGGTAAAGATTTCATGCATGATGTGACACTTCCATAATCTTTGCCATTTTGGGAAAGGGCTGAAACAGATAAGATTTGGGGCAAAATTGGTGGGGTTTTGTAATGATAAGTTGTTCATACTTGACTGCTGTGTTTGATGACGTTTCGCAATGTTTCGAATGTGTTTGAAGCGTTTTTAGGAAAATTTATCTAACAGGGACGAACCTGGGCTCATTCGACCAAACGAGTGGTCGAAGGAGAGATTCCAGGGTCGAACCTGGGAAATGTTTGGGCGAACCAGATAAAACGGTCGAACGTGGCATCAAACGGTCGAACGTGACACTAAACGGGCGAAGGAGACTTAAAAACGGGCGAAGGAGACTTAAAAAGGGGCGAAGGTGGCTTAATCTGACTGGTTCGACCGTTCTGATGTAGAAATGAGATTTTTGATACAAACTAAGTGTTTTATGCTTGAACCTTGTGTGTAATCTATGTGTACTTGATTAATAGTTAGGGTAATGTGTCACCAACGGGATGTCGGGTCGGTCTAGTGTGTCGGTCGAACATTTAAACACGTTTTAAAACATACTTGGTAACGATCTGGACAATCGGGGACTAGATAACCTTATGGTTATTAGTCGGAACACTTATGTGAACATTTTGATAGATCTCCGGTAGAGGGATTATCAAGGGCTTAGCATTTTACTATTTACTGAGGAACGCAATCTAAGGTGAGTTCACGGCCCCACTTTTACAGCTTTAACTTTTGGGGGAGAAAACATGCGCTAAACTATTTTGGTAACTAGTGTCATACTATAGTTTTAACTTGGCATTGCTATACGATCTTTAAAGTCCCGGGGAAAACCATGAATGTGCGGGGATGCACAACGGGGGAAGTGTGGATAGATCTATTGGGCGTGACCTGCCCCACTCGTCGGCTTGGAGGGCCGGGCGGGTGCATATTGTCTCGAACTGGTAACATTGGTATCATGCTGAACATTCGGGCTGAACATTGCTAAACATTGCTAAACGTGTCTAGTAATGGTTTTCCAATCGTAGTAGTAATAAAACATACGCCTAGCTAGCGTACTTGGTGACATTGGTATAGTATGGACATGGTAACGTTTTGGTAACTTTGGTAACTTATTGAACAAACCTGTGAACTCACCAGCATTATATGTTGACATCTTTTGGCATGTTTTTCTCAGGTCGCTAAGGTAGCAACATTGGACTAGGCGCACGAGTCTGCACGGCGTCTAGGCTTAGCTTCATGTTTTGAATAAAACTGTTTGAACATTGTCTTACATGGTTTTGTAACTGGTTTAATGCTTCCGCTACGATTTTGATAATTTGAGAAAACTATGTTTTGGGTTTTACGTATTCATATAGTGTTGTTTATTGTGACCGTTGACTTGGATCCTGGTTTGTCATGCGCCTCGCGGTAAAACTCCGCAAGTGGAAATTTGAGGATGTGACAATTTTGGGTACTTGATGCTTATTATATATAAACTAGGAGGAGGACCCACGCGATGCGGCGGCGAGGACAATTTTCAATGCAATGCTCATTTTCTGTTAATTTATTAATCCTTCCGTTAGATATGGGACAGGGATGTGTAAAAGATTTATTGTTTATTTTATTTGTGACTACTACTCATGATTTTCAAATGTACCTGCATCTTTGTTCAGGGATGTTGCTAGTTGACACTTGACCATCTTACGAGATGATGTTTTTCCATATGAATAAGACCTAAGGGTGGATATGTCAATTATTAGTGGGACTATACAATCTATATTTCAATCCTGATTATGTGGCCTAGTGGTAAAAGGGCCGGTTCTCTCTTTGGGGGAGCCGGGTTCGATTCCCACGGGAGGCATGTGATGGATACCCCCACCCTTGTGGTGGGGTAGGTGGTTGGGAAGTGATGGAGAGACCCTTGACCCTTGTGGTCATGGGTTCGACTCCTGATCCCTCCAGGTTTTACCGGTTCACTACCGTCGTGCCTTCGGGCGGGTTTGTGGGCAGGTTTTTCCCTGGAACAGGAGACGGGTGGGCCGAAGGGCTCTGTCCGTACGGACTAGAGGCCGTCTGGGGCCCTTTCGGCCATTGGGGGCCGCGGACAGAGTACCCGGCAATACTTTAGTTGATCGTTAAAAAAAAAATCGGTGGTAGGAGTTACAGAGAAATAAATGGGAAAAGAGGAAATACATTTTGACCAACCACCATTTTATCTTAAAGCTTTATATTTATTACCTATGTACCATCAATACCCAATATTTAATTAAATGATACATGACACCATAGTGGAAATTTTGGACCATCAAAACTTAAACGTTTTGTTTCTTGGTCTCATATGGCATGCCATGACAACGATGACGATGTCCTGCATCTTGCCTTTAATAGCCAAGCTTTTTAAAGTCCTGCGACATGGGTCTCCAAATATAGAATTAGGGACTTTGATTTTCTAGTTATTTCTTCCATCACAAACCTGCCACAAGCCTGTCAACAAAATTAAAGAGCTTTCATGCAGTAATACCAATTCTCTTCTAACATATGGAAAGCAATGTACACTTAGACAATTTCTCACACATACCTATTTCATTTTTAGTTGTTTTCTTCAAAGAACTCTAGAGTAAACATGACCTCATTCTTTTGACTTGAATTTAACATCCATGCAGGAAAAAGAGCAGGTTTTGGCGAGTTGGGTAATGCTGAATATAGTAGTAGTTGTAGGGGTCTAAAGCCAAGTATAGTAGTTGTAGGGTCTGATGTTAAAGATATGATACAGGCAAACTTCCAAGGCATGCTTTACAGTCACTATGCACAATGTATGCAGTGTCGTACTGTTCACATCTGTAAAAGTCTGGTTATATGGAAAGGGGTTATTTGACTTTGAAATATCAAAAAGACTTTGAAATATCAAAAAGTTATGTAAAAGTTTGCATGAAAATATCATAATAATCTGAATTAAAGGATTAGTACTTTTACAGCTGTAAAAATGACACCTCTGTAAAAGTTTGACTTCAAACATAACAATGCACCTTTAGACCAAGTGTAGTGGGAACTGAATTGGGGGTGGATTAGGCAAAAAAAAAAAAAAACACCCCAGAATGCCCCGCACACCGCCCCAGGGACGTTATGGGGCAAAATTGGGCAACGGTGTTCTTTTTTTTACGGGGCATTTTGGCATGGAATCTTTTTTTATTCTTGCATCCAATCGCATTCCATTTGAGTGGAGGAAGGTCGTGGAAATTCACGGACCACTATACTTGACCTTATAGTTTTTGGAAACTATGTTTTATATTTGTTTGTATGTTCTTAAAGACAATTGTAATTCCCATTTGACCTGTTTATTCAAATATATTTGGTTGAAATGGATGTTTATTTCAATTTTAAAGCCTATTCGACACGTTTATTTAAAAAATGTAATTAACATAAAAAATGGTATACATAGTGTAAGCAGTCAAAGTCGAAAGGGAATTATTTTAGATGTTTTAGACAAGCAAACCTTCTGTTTTGGAACAATACAAAGTGGCTACATGTAAGGTGATAAAACGGTATGAACCATATGTTCAAGTTTGCAGGCTGTGTGACAACAATAAAAAAGATGATGAAGAAGAAACATACCATTTTTTTGGTTTCTTTAATTTGTGTCACCCTTGCACTTGAATCCAAAGATGCAAATGCCAAAGTTCTGATCTAAAACAACAAGCTTCATCAACAAATGATATGGAAAACAAAAGCAAGATCTAATAACAAAATTATGTTAAAAAGAAAAGAAAAAGAAAATGAACCTTGAATCATGTGAGAATGCTAGCATTCTTACAAGCCCCAAATGTGCTTTTCTTAACTACAGGATGCACCTTCATATTAATAGCATTCAGTAGAAAATTTTCTCCTTGGATTTTACCACTGTCAAAAATAAATAAAAGGTTGAGCCATCTAAAAGAAATACAGAAAATAAATGTTAAAAATAGTTCGAGACGCACATGGCAATGATCCATCATCTGATACATCGAAGGTAGGAATCGGGTCCCGCCCAATGTGCTTCAAGCTAAACCGCTTCCATGTTGTGGTGTTTTACATAGCAATACTTCCTCTCGATCTGACCAGGTTGAAAACATGGCAAAAATCATGCATCAACTACACCATCCAGTATTGAAAAACAAAAACAACAGCCAACTTCGTATAAACTATTAATAAGAGTAAAGATTCACCTTGCAGTTCAGTGACATATTGAACTTGATCATTCGCATGGTTTTGTGAAAATCTACAAAATCCGAAAACATCGTCCTAAAAAGGATAGGTAAACAGAGTTAGTTGTATATCCGAATATTATTACAAGTGCATAAAACCATATTTTACCTTTTCTTTGAGTAAAGAAGCTTTACTCAGATTAACAAACACCTCTTCCTTTTTAGAAACTCTCGTCAGGGCTGCAACACATATTAACAAACACATAATACGATTAGAAAAATTAACCTTATAAAACTTTGACCTTTTAAACGATTATGAATTCACTTATCCAGCAAGTATGATGAACTAGATTTTTGACCAAGGTATGAGCATTGTTGAATAATTCTTGTTTCGACCGTCTATACCCATTTCAAAACCTTCAGATACTTGATACAATATTATCATTGAACCACTTTAATCAAAAGGTTATAAAAACTGTAAAATAGCAGAAGCAGGCAAAATAATTATAGAAAGCAGATTATATAGCAATAAAAAAACCTCACATGTCCAAATCTCCATAGACAAGGAAGGAGATGGGGTGGATGAAAGTGAGTTGTTAAGACTCTCCAAGATGACCACTGACCACTAAGAGGAGGAAGCACAAGTTCATGATTAAAGGCCTGCAAAAGCAAACACAGTTGAAAGTAGATAAATAACTATTCGGTCAATAGCCATTTAAGTTAAACATAAATATAAACAAATTATATAGTCTCGTTGACTTGACCGTATGCCAGAAGTATTGCACATTTGTGCGAGTTCAGTTTATAAGTTATAGGGAATATTATCTTGAACATTCTGCGCAAAGTTTATGCAGATCCAGTTTGTCACTGTTTCTCCATTGGCCATTTTCAATCACAAATACTAAATATTAACAACATTATGCATCTTTGACAATAGATGACAATTGTATATGTCCAAATAGATACAATTTATAAAAAAGGGATACCAAAAAAAAACTTTTGAAGGATGTGTATCTGTTACCTATTAATGGTGAGAAAGGGATACCCAAAAACCTTAATCGCGTAAATCCTCTTCTTACAGTGCTAAAAAACGATTCAACCCCTAGTAGAGATAGAAGGGGTTCATGGTGTTCGTCGGAACCCTTAACCGAAGTCGTCGGAACCCAATATATTTATTTGTTTAAGTTATTTCTTCTGCAAACAATGGATTCCACACAGGTGAATGAAATTTTAATTGAAGGAGATAAAGAGTTAACAGCAGCTTTAATGCCGCCGATATCGTTGTATAATGACCGGTAATGATTACAGAGACACAATTTGTTAAGTGGATAATATTGTAAGATGAGGAGAGTGATGGTTTAAGAACGTACCTGCTCTGGTTAATTGTATCACAAATTCTTTCTTCAACCTGTGATTTTGCATTTTCTTACCCAAGAAATGCGGCTGTAGAGTCCTTTTGAGCAACAACGTTTTTTATAATGAGCTTCAACGAAAGTCTACTCCTTGGCCATGGATCCAGGCTACAAGCAACTCTTGGCTTCTTCAACGTATCGATTATTTGGAAAAGACGACCATTTTCCCAAGCTAATGGCTCCCATGTGAATCCCCCTAAGGGCACAGAATCTTCAAGAGGATTTCCATGGTTTCCCTGCAACAATTGAGCCAAACACCACCAGAAATTGTAGCCATTTGAGCACATTTACCACCTCAGATAAAAAGAATCAATACAACAAAACTTCATCTAAAATTAATTCATTGATGCATTTCTACAAACACTTGGTACACAATAAATAAAAACCCTTAATTTGTCCAACATTACGCAGATATATATTTCATTTGAAATCAATTCACCGAAGCATCTCTGAAATCACCAGTCGGGTTGACTTGAAACATGTATAATTACAAAAGTTTTCCTATTTATACAGCCAACACTGATATATCTAAAACACTTACTTTATCAAACGCAGCGTTGCATCTTCCAACCTGAAACATTTGAACAATCATTAACTTTCCACGTACATAAGCGTTCAATCATTTATTAAAGTGAAAATAAATATGAAATAGAAAAAATTACCGTTGTGCTGATGAATCAACGCCATAGATACCTAAAACCTAAAACGATGGTGACGGATATATAGATCTAGATTTTAAAATGTTACAGGAGAAGAAGACAATGGATGAGAAGGAAGAAAGAGACCTGATTCAAATTTTGAAAAATAGATCTAGATTTATTTTTTTTGAGAGAGAGAAAGAGAGAGAGAGTAAAAAAGTAGATCGGAGATGGGGGCGGATATGAAGAATGAGTTTGAGAGTTTGATAAACCCTAATCTGAATTCAGGTATCCGTGTTTTTTAAGTGCATGAGGTGTGTTTTGTGCTTTGACTCATTGTACAATAAGCTTGCAAGTCTTGTACCTTTTAAGAAAGTGGCAAAATGACCAAAGTTGCCCTTCCTATATGCATATTATATATAGTATAGATAATTGGTTGGTATAGTGAAGATGGTGATTAGGACATAAATCAAAGTATAGAATATTGGACCTCAGAATCATTCGAATGGGGCATTGGACATCACATGAAATATGCACAGCATATGAGTATGGGATATAAGATGATGAACTTACTTATGGAACTTGAGGAAATTAGGATCAGTGTGTCATTGGACATTAGGCAAATATCCCAAGACTTATAATTTGGTAAGCAACAGACGAGACTATTGTAACATCGCGTATATATATATATATATATATTATTTATTTTTTTCGTCACTTTAATTATATTAAACTTCTTGACTAGCCATGTTTAAATCATACTTATTTCAAAACATTTTAATAATAATAGTATTAATAATAATAATAGTAGTATAAAAACCTTAAGGATTTATACAATGTTAACACTAGCCCACCTTTCCTTTGTTTTAAAATTTTTTTTCGGAGCCCAGACAAATCTCCAGCCCAGAAACAAAACCCGGCCACATTGCTTTTCTTCCTCCCCTTGCTCACCTGCTACCCGATCACAATTCCGGTAAGTCCCGGAATTTCCGGAGACTTACCATAACCATCTATATGCGACTTTTCTTTTATTGACCATTGACCTGCACGTTTTAAAGCACACCCCAACAGATTATTAGCCATAATTATCTTCAATTAACATGAAATCGCGATCCACAAATCTCGGGTCTTTGACCAAATTAGTCAACCTGCGCGTTCCTAAAGCTTGTGTATAAATAAGCCCACCTATCAAACTAAAGCACTCGCAGAAACATTTCCCAACCCTCAATTCCACCTCCACTGTCGTCCCCGTCGTGCTCCTGTACTCGCCGGAGCCGAGTTTTCCGGCCACTACCTTCCCCTACGATTTTCGTTATAATTCATAAGTGTTTTTATGTCTATTGATGCGTAATCGTTGAAGGGTTAAAAGCCCTCTGTTTAATTGAGTTTTCGTAAACTAAATCAAGCTCAATTGGTCATGGATACGATTAGGGTATAGATTGGGGAAGATGACTCATAACACCTACAAGATAAATATTTTTATCTCTGGTTTTAAATTGTTCTCAGGGTGTGGCTCAGTTGGCGAGCCACACTTGTGATAAGACTTGAACCGGCCAGAGGCCCAGGTTCGAACCCCAGCCACCACAACCTTTTTTTTTAAAGCCCTTTTCTTTTATATTATTGCTATTTTCTATTAAAATGATATTAAAATACCAAAACAACTTTATAAATCCTATAAAAAATTTATTTTATGCAATTCAAATGGTTAAGTTTATTATCCAACTTTTAGTTTTTCAAAAATCATTTATTTATCATATATTATAAATATTATAAGTTTATTCTATTTTAATTATAAAATTCTATAAAAATATCAAAACGATTATATAAATTTTCACAAAAATTATTCTGAGCTTATATAACATTAAACATTTCTGAAATGATTTTTATTTCTGAAAAATCATTTATTTAATATTTTTAATCAATTTTTGTTAGTTTTTAATCATAAATAAATCATAATAAATTCATTTTTCAATATTTTTACACCAAAATTTTATATAAATTATTTCTATTTATTTGGAACAAAAATACAATTTTTAATTTAATAATTCTTTAATTTTAATATTTTTAAATATTAAAGTTATATTTTGACAATTTAAAATAAATAGATTAAACATTCTATTTTTAAGAAAATAATTTTATAAAAATTATTTTCATACTTAAAACTTTATGATGTGACCATCTTTAATCTAAAATTTACAAAAAAAGACTTTTGTTTATTTATTTATCAAATTTCTCTTATTTATTAAACATTTTATTTATTAATCAAACGCATACTTATCCCCAATTCGAAAACCCTAGAAAATACTTGTAGACTAGATAGACTTAGACTTATTTGTTACCTTATACATAGGGTAATACTTGGCAATCTTTGGGGCTACACTTATACTTTTTCTCGAGACTTAATTCTTTGCTAAGGTGAGTTTACGTAACCATGTTTATGCAATTCTTCATACTTGCAACATTATACTTAAGCAATTCTACATACATGTCTAGTTGTAAACTTTAATGCCTCATGATTTAGACAACAACAACAGTTTCAACAAGTTTCAACATTACATAATCATTAGCTATGGCCAAGCCGGCGATACTCAATAATAGATCTATTGGATCGACAATCCCACCTAGATTCGTTGACCATCTTTTATGGGGAGCGCGGGTGATTGTTATCGTTCCAACATATTATTAAGGTGAACCGTGGATGACGGGATGGACCTAAACTAGTCGGAGGTTTGATTATGTCGATTCAACATTTCATGTAGACTTAAACTTACGATAGACATATGAATTGCTAAACTTTTATACTTAAACTTATTTGCTTGACATGGCTTATGTATTCTCACCAACTTCTAGTTGACCCCCCCCCCATTTTTCCAAACTCAACAGGTAATACTGATGCTTGAAGTCTAGAGCTAGCATGAGGAGTTATTTGAAGCTTTGCTTGATTAATTGATGTAGACTTTAATGTAATTCAATATTGTAATGAAATAAAGGATTATTTAAACTTGTGTACTACCATGAGCTAATGAACAATCATTCATACGTGGCACCTCGATGTTTCCGCCATCGGTTGGGGTGTTACAACTATTGGAGCATTAAGCAACCATGTATAAATATAAGTTATTAAATCAACATTTGAATTTTATAAGATTGCATAAAAACCTTGACATGAACATTAATTGTCTAGTTCCTACTCGTATAACCGACAATATATGCAGATAGGATACAAGACACTAAGCTCAACATATGGACTTCGGATTAAGGAGTATACATTACATAATTAGATAAGAGGAACCATAATCCGACAACTATAATAGACTACTCACAATAAACAACGGAAAGGTCCTAGTCATTCACACGTTATAACCGTGATGTTCAGTTCTGCGCATACTAATACTTGTGACTATAGTAGGATTTTACACATGAACGATAGGTTGGCTCGCAACCATGGAATATTATACAGTTGTGCTATACGACAGGTGAGTTCCGTGTACCATTCCCTTTTTGTGTTTTTCTGTTTTGGTGTGAACATATGCTTGTGTGTGTGAACTGTTTTGATGTGACAAGATACTTGCTGCCATATAACCATACTTACACTCATTAACCCAGGGGTTGGGTCACTTAATATGTGGGTAGTACTACTTGGGGAAACCCCCACACACATTGAATCCGGAAGCCCAGAAAATCCTCCACTGAGGTCTATAGGACCGTTGTGACATGTATTTTGCCAGGGGAAATCCATAACGGCAGTAGATGGATTATGTGAATAGGTTTGAGGTGTCGCTTGTACATCACCATGTGTTGTGTTGTGTAAACTGGTAAAATGTGTTTATGAAACGATGAAACTGTTTTGGATCCACATAACCACTTACATGGACTCACCGGTATGATTACTGACCCAACTCTTTTTAAGCATGTGTTCAGGTACTGCATTTGGATAAATGTGAAGCATATGGAATATGATTATGTGATGCGGATTAGAGGTGATGATTGTAGATATTCGGACTATAAGAGTTGCATATTAGAGTTCTAAAGCCAAGTACAGATAGAGATTGGTTCGATTAGCGGAGTACACCTCGCAGCTGCTTCGACGACTGCCGCGTCTCGTCCCTACAATAGATATTACTTTATTTTATATATATTATTTGTATTATTTTGGGACAACTCATGCGGTAAACTTTATGTGTCATTTTCCTTCAACTGCCTTTCTCTAACATCACATGCAGCAGCTCCAATAATCCTCATCACATCTTTATCATTCATGACAAACGATACACTACCAGTTTCATCTTGAACCCTGATCTGCACCTTGAACCTGAAACAAATAGAAACATAGTTTATCTCAAAAACTTGTATGAAATGAAATGAAATGAACAAACTGGAAACAAACAAAACATATATATCTATTGCTTTGCGTACTTTATGGTAATGAAGGTACATTCACACTGGCATTTTCGACAAACCAAAGCAGTAACGGGCAAATTGAGAATTGCTTTAGACATTTCTTCAACATGTTGCAAATATTATGATTTACTCAAGACTTTCTTGTAACACTTGCGACACGCAGCATAAAACCAACCATAGCTTTCTTCCACATTTTTTATGGTTGCAACCACAACACATGACATCGGCTGCAAACACAATGTGTATATATATATATATATACACACACACAATATCTACTTTTATAGAAAAGAAACATATAATAAACTCAACAAATATCCAAGCTATGTATAAAATATTGAAACATTCTCAATCTCGATAAGTTCATCAACATGCTTCTTCTGGGCTCCAACTATGAATTTCTGACGCAATGGATAAACAGTCTGGGAAGAAAGGACGGTTTGAGAAGTACAACCAGACTCTTGTTCTTGTTTCAGTATAAAACTATAAAAATGTGCAAATAATTACATTTATTAACTAAAACAAAATGTAAATTTCCAATATAAATATAAATACATAATCCCTTCTCCTTAGCTCATCAACTTCATCTATTTCTACATTTAGAAAGAGCCGAGATCCAAACTTATCGCTTTGAACTATCAATCGTTCTAAATTTCACAATATACACATCTTTAGTGAATTCATTTCTATTAATATTGATATTTTATTAAAATAACAACAAACGAACAGAAGTTACCGTTCCCGTCCTTAACCCTTCTATGCTGGATAACAACCATTAGATGCTCACTGAAATTCTTTTTGGAAATGAAGTCCTTAAACTGTACCGCATAAGAACCCCACAACGTACATCGCAATATCGTACCTCTACAACAAAACAACAGAACCATAGATGTAAAACATATACAAAAATTTGATACTATACATTAATTAGACTACGCCCCACTTACGGTGTGCGCATATAATGTATATATGTGTGGCCCTTGGGGGGCAAAAGTAAAGTTGCACTAGTTTTAACGTTATTTTACTAATTTCGTGAAAATAACTTTAAAAACGACAGACGGTTAATCATGCATCATGTGGTGGCGTGGATAGCCAAAAGACAAAGGGGTACATGCACCGATCAGGTTTGTCCCGATTGCTAAGTGTTTGTGCCTTACGTCCAAGGCTTGATACCAAACCACATCGAGCCGGGGGTCTCACTGGAAGTAGCCTCTCTATTCTTAGGGGTAGAGGTAAGGCTGTCTACATCTTACCCTCCTCAGACCCTACCTTAGCTTTGCTATAGGTGGGATTAACTGAGTATGATGATGATGACATTAATTAGAGATAATTTATTACATCAATAAATGAGGTACACATACAAAATAATACAGTCAATCAAGAATTAACTTCTGGATCACATTTATTACACAACTTAAATTTGCGATTCTAACAATCATTGTTTTCAAGTTTGAAACATAAGACTCACCTTAAAAATAGAATATTTTTATTTTTTTTTTGAACATTGACTTTCATTCAAAAAAAGGGGGAGTCCTCAAAGCGAGGACAAACACCCACACTACAACATATACAACGGGTTATTACACCAATCCTCCCAAGAGAGGTCTTTATGTTTAGACCTATTCTTTAACCAAAAAAACGACAATGATTTAATACTACCTATCACACGACTAATCTTTGGATCCAATTTGTTGAAAGTCTTGTCGTTTCTGGTTTTCCATAGCATCCAAAGCGTCACCAAGATTATACCATGAACGATTTTCTTTGCCCATTTACCGCCTTGAACACGCTTATACAATCCTAGGAGGTCCCTCGTATGAAAGACGAAAGTCGAACTTAAGCCACACCACTTCCATATACTTAACCAAACACCGTAAGAAAAACCACATCCCGTGAAAATGTGTTCCGAGGTTTCGAGGCAAACTTCACAAAGTTTGCACCGATCGTTTGGAATGAACACGTGTCTCTTGCTCAACGCTTCCACAGTAGGAATCCTGTCCATCTCAGTTCTCCAGGCAAAAATATGGCATTTTAAGGGAACCCACCCAACCCATTTAAGTTTAAAAAACCCACCATTATCCACAAAGGCACTAGCTTTTTCCTTAACTAAGGCAACAGAGAAGCTAGAGGCACCTGCCCACTCCCAAACATCTTTACCATCCGTCCGATGGGCCTGCTCCAACAAAGCAGAGAGCTGAGCCCATTCTTGCACCTCCAAAAAGCCCATGGGCATGCTGAAGTCCAAAGGAGCCCACATGCCATTTAAACAACAGTCAATCACCTTTGTTCTTTTAGTAGTTGCAGCTTGATACAGACAAGGAAATTGGCGCATTAAGGGAACTTCACTCAGCCAATTATCTTCCCAGAAGCGAATGGAACTGCCATCACCCAGCTTACCTCGCATCAGTTCAAGGAAAGTCTTATCCCCACACTTGAATTTTTCACAATTTTTTACAATGGACAACCAAACTCCGCCTTTCCCTGAAGCATTAGGAAGGCCCGACCATCGCTTTCTACCCTGATGACACGCCAAAATAATAAGTCTCCAAAGCGCTCCTTCTTCCACTCTAAAGCGCCATGCCCATTTAGAAAGTAAGGCATCATTAACCAATTTCAAACGATTAATCCCCAAACCGCCGTTCTTTTTATCACGACAAATCTTTTCCCAAGAAACCCAATGCAATTTATATTTTTCGCACGAAGCGGACCACATAAACCGTTTCATCAGGCCTTCTAACTTATTAATCACGCCAATTGGAGCTTTATATAATGAGAAAAAAATATAAGGGAAGACTTTGGAGAACCGACTCAAGGAGCGTTAAGCGACCACCTATAGAAAGAAGATTGGCCTTCCAAGACGATAGTCTAGATTCAAAAACTTCAATAATATTCCGCCAATTATTAATTTTATTCATATTGGCACCAACCATCACCCCCAAATAATCAAAGGGGAAAGAACCCACTTGACAACCAACACCATCCGCGAGGGCTTCAACCTCACCATTCGAGACCCCCGAACCATATAAAAAAGACTTGTTGATATTGATTTTAAGGCCCGAACAAAGGTAAAAAATGCGAAGAATCCTAGCGGCCGTTAAAAGATTATTAGGAGACCATTTACCCATAAGAAGCGCATCATCCGCAAAAAACAAATGCGACAAAACCGGGTCTCTATTAGAAAACGAAACCCCTTCAAAGACCCCTAACTTTAAAGCCTTGTTAAACATGCAAGTCAACGCTTCCATGACAATCAAAAATAAAAAAGGGGAGATTGGATCACCTTGTCGAAGCCCTTTGTAGCATTGAAACTCAAAGGTAGGCGAGCCATTCACTAGAACCGCCGACCTAGCGGATGAAAGAATACCCGTAATCCACATCCGCCACTTATCCGGAAAACCCATTTGCTCCATGATAGATAATAAGAAAGCCCAATTAACATTATCATAAGCCTTCTCAAAATCAATCTTCATGAAGAAAATACTTTTTGATCGCCGCTTGCACCAAGACAAAACTTCATTCACCATAAGAGGACCGTCTAAGATATTTCTCTCGCTAAAAAAACCCGATTGGTTCTCCGAAATAATAGAACCAATAACCTTCTTGAGTCTAAACGACAAGACTTTTGACAAAGTCTTGCTAATAATACCCACCAAGGTTATAGGTCTAAAATGTTTTAAGCCGAGAGGATTTTTGATCTTGGGTACAAGAGTAATAAAAGACGAACCACACCCTTTATTGATCTTACCTGTCTCAAAAAATTCCAAGAAGATGTTGTAGAAGTCTTCTTCCAACAAGCTCCAAAACTTACAAACAAAATTAAAATTAAAGCCGTCCGGGCCCGGAGCTTTATCTTTACCACATTCAAAAACCGCAGCTTTGATTTCTTCTCTCGAAAATGGAACAACAAGGCCACCCACTAAGAGTTCAGGAATCTTTTTTAGGTCCTCGCAAACAAGAGCCGGTCTGTTAACAATCGGTTCCTTGAAGTGATTACTAAAAAACCTCCAAACCTCTTTTTTGACTAGGGAGGGCTTAGTTACCCACTCACCATTCACCATAAGCCCTTGAATGGCATTAGAAGCTTTGCGACCATTAATGACCCTATGGAAAAACGCCGTATTGTCATCCCCATGTTTAGCCCAACTCACTCGGGACTTTTGAATCAAATCTTTGGCTTTCATTATCTCACTCTCCTCTAACCCCTTCTTACACTCCAACCAAACCCATTCCTCCTCCTCTAAAAGATCTCTTTGTTCCATTTCTGTTTCAAGGCGTTCTAGATCATCCTTCAAAACTTTAATCTCTTCACCTTCTTGAATTTCTATCCGTTTTTTCCAATCTGTAAGAGTCTTCTTTAGAAAACGTAATTTAGCGGATAAGATTACATCCGCCGACCCTGTCATCTGAAAGTTAGCTAAGGCATTCGACACCACGGACTCACAACTCTGTCTATCCATCCAAGAATTAAACCACCGAAAAGGCCGAGCACCATAGTTTTCATTAACTACCGTTAAGAGCAACGGTTTATGATCCGAGAGGTGTCTAGGGAGCGCACGAAGACAAGCCTCCGGCCATCTATTCAAAAAATTGCCACAAACCAACAATCTGTCTATTTTGCTAAACTTGAAAGAGGAACCTTTCTTCGTAAGACAAGTAAAGCTACCTCCTTTCATGCTATACTCAAACAGACCCGCTTCTTCAACAAAGGAATTGAAAGCATCCGCATCAACCTGGTCAAAAAAAGAATTTTTTCGCTCTTCGCAGAAGCGAACTGAATTAAAATCTCCAAGAATAACCCACAAACCATCAGTTTCACTGATAATATGAGACAGCCGATCCCAAATCAAACGCTTCTCCGGCAATTTTTGAGGAGCATAAACATTAAGGATATTAATAACCGAACCGTCTTCCTTCAAAAACCCTTTAGTAAGCAAAAAATTCTGATGTTTAAAATCTGAAATTTTGGTAAACTTACAAGGGTCCCAGATAGATAATAAACCGCCGGATCGGCCCCGAGCCTCTACAAAATCCATTTCCAGCGCCGAATTGTCCCAAAAAATTTTACCATCAAACGTAGACATATTACAAAACTGAGTTTCTTGAAGAGCTAAGAACGAAACCCCATTCTCCTTTTTTAGCCTTTTCACCCAAGCATCTTTACCTTTACCTCCCAAACCCCAGATATTCAACGAAAGAAAATTCATACCTTCACCTTTTGTAACCCTTCTTCAACTAACAAGTCGGAGATCATATCAGCTTTGTCTTGTATTTGCGCTCCCCAAGTTGATACCCAATTTAATGGTTTCAGCTACTTCTTCCTCACCAATTGACTGTGAGTGGGTTGGATTGGCTTGCATACCGGGGTCACGCATCGCCTGAACACAACTTTCCT
Organism: Ambrosia x helenae; assembly: GCA_030844895.1. NCBI lineage: Eukaryota > Viridiplantae > Streptophyta > Magnoliopsida > Asterales > Asteraceae > Ambrosia > Ambrosia x helenae. The sequence continues at coordinate 207,308 of JAUTDX010007060.1, read as the reverse complement.
CCAAATCGGCCACTAACTCTTCAAAAGGGACTAATCCTTCAATAGATTGTCTCTCAAAATTGACTCCACCAGAAGGCGACGAAAGAATAACTTCATCAGTGCAAGATAAAGGCTGTGGACCAGACGTACGTTTTTGGGCCAACACCTGAGATGGGCTCATCGGCCCAATAATAGAAGACAAGTCAAACGGGTCCCCACTAGAGGGTTTGGGCCTTTGTTTTTTCTTCTCTGGCCCAGAATTAGTGTGTTTACCACTACCCGATTTTTTAAACTGGAGAACTTTTCTTTTTTAGATAAAACAACCGAAACCCTTACGCTTATTCCTTTTTACACATGCAGTCCTTGAGTTTGAGATACCAATAGAACTCCCCATATTATTGGAAACATACGTGGAGCCATTAGTATCTGATTTGGTAGTAGCGCTATTTAAGGGATTGGTTTTCAAATTCACGGGAGTTACCAAATTTTGCTCTTCAACATTAATATCCGAGTTGACCTCATCACCGGAGACGTTACATACCGGTACCGGCGCCGGATCCGATACAACGTTACTTCTATCAGGAGAATTCTCGGCCGGAATATCTTCTTCCATATCCGATCTTACATCAGACTGTTTTTCGCCGACCTCTTTAAAATCCGGAATCCAACCACTTTGATCTTCCAAGATGTAACAACCGGCAAAATTAAGGTAATTCCGTACTAATTAATTAAACGCGATTAACGTAATTAACCGTAATTATGTGCTGAATATTTAATTGAGGCCTTAGAAAGATAGGAATTCCCAAATAATGCATAGGAATGCATGAGTTTAATAGCAAAGCATGATAGGATCGTGCGCAGACAAAACTATCCGGTATGGACACTGGCGATTACCCGGTAAAACTGAAATAAGCGAAACGAACACCGGACACCCGGAATATAAAATAAATAATATTTTCACAAAATATTATGAGTTTTGGAAACCCAAAGCCATACGTAAAAGCTTAAAGCACGAATCTTCCGGTAACGAATAAAATGCGCGTACCGCACCCGATACGCGCGTAACACGTAAATTCACCCGACAGAAACCGAAATAAATTATCAGTAATGTAACTGGACATAATTTTATAAATATTAACGGTATTTTAATATTGAGGATAAACGCGACGAAAATTTGAGAAATACCCGGGCGGTACCCGGAAGGAACTAGCTTAAACATAATATGGGGAGTTAATTAGCAAAGTGGACCCCACCAAGTACCCCATAGGGGCCGGCCATGGGCCCACTTGGGTGGGAGATTGTGTGAGATAGCTTCTTAATCCTTCCATATTATTATCAATCATGAGCTTGCATGTACAAGGATTGGGCAATGAGATTAACCAAATCATCCTCACTCTCTCTCTCTTAAACTCACGGCCCAAACACCCCCTTAATCCCCCAAGATTTTCAAAATCTTTTCATAAATCTTCCATAATCTCCCTAACCAATCCTTGCAAGATATTGGTGATCTTTGGAGATTGGGTAGAAGATTATAAGGATACATCAAGATCACACTTAAGCAAAAACACAAAAATCCTCTCTTGTTCTCCCTCTTGGCCGTAGCCAACCACCCCCATATTAACATTTTCTTTCAATTTTTACTACTCCAAATCATCTCTAGTTCATCCTCATTCAAACCCTTTCTTGTGTGTTAAGAGCTTGGAGCATAACCCACTTGGAAGAACACACTAAACCACACCCAAAATCCAAGATTTTGTCTTCCCTAGCCTTGAGCTAGTTGTAAGTCTTGCATTGTTTTATTAATTTAAATATTTTGTTTTTGTGCTATGACGCAAGTTGTACAATGTGGGTAATAAAAATGAGTTCTAAAGAAGTAATGGGTTTTTATTAAAAATGAAGATGAGAGAATAATATTATGATGAAATCTTAGTTATTTTTAATAAAAGTAATATTTTGATGAAAGTATAATAATAAGAACATGTTTGGATGATTGAAGATGAGAAAATCAATATTTTGAAAAGTGACTTGAATATGATGAAAAGTGATTTTAATCATCTTAGGATGATATAATAAAGTCATAAAAATATTAAAATGGATTAGAAAGCCATAGGTGGAAAAATTAGTTCTTCAAAGTCCACTCACTTAGATGAGTGAAAGTTTGATGCTTTGGATAAAAATGTGAAATAAACATGTTAGTGATATCTAGAATGGATTAAAAGAGCATTAGAAGTAAAAAGAGGTAAAAACAATTAATCATGGTGAAAAGGATTCTTCAAAGTCCACTAAAGTGGAAGAAAAATAATAACCATGAAAGATTTAGGGAAAAATGCTACAAGTGTAAATTAAAGGATTTAAAATGACAACCTTGGAAACCAATGGACTAAAATGAATATTTTAGAAGTTATTGGACCAAGAACACAATGATGGAAATATTAGTGTCAAAAAGTGTAAGTAACGATTTACAAGGTTGGTTCGGTAAATAACGATGGCCTACTGGGGCATTTTAAGTAAAAAGTATATTTTTATAAAATGGACGTTTTATAAAAATAAACAGAGTAACGCGAGTATTTTATAAAGTAGATTTTATAAAATAAATACTTGGAAAGACTTGTACAAAAATAAGGTACTTTTATATAAATGGGAATATAAAAGTATCGGAAACGTTTTTGGTAACAAGTTGGACGAGTCGAACTAAAACGTACATGATATATTTTCCGAGAAATAAACGTTCGGAATCGGAAGTTGGAACAATACTTCCATGAGAACGCACAACGGAAATAAATATGGAAAACGCTAACGAACTTAGTTACACGAACCAACGTAAACGGACTTATTACGTCGAGATAAAAAATATACATATATATTTTACGGAAATAAAATATATATAACAAGGGTGAAACGTGCGTAACACTTTCCTAAGTGTAGTAACAATATTCGTGGGAAAGGAGAGACATAACGTAACAAACTAAAAACGCTAAACGACACATGAACTTAACAAGTAGTATCCACGCGACGATATATGTACATATACTCGTTTCCGACGAAATTCTAGTATATCTATTTAAATGGGAAAATAGATATGCGAGAAGGAAAACCGAGACGAGTAGGTGCGATATATCTACGAACGCGTGAATACCGACAAAGATCCTAGTACATTTATTTAAATGGGAAAATAAATGTACGGTGTGGTAAGTCTAGTCGGGCGTTAAGATTATGTTACCAAACGACAAAGACTTAGCATATTTATTTAAATGGGAAAATAAATATGTGGCAAAGTAAGTCGGGTCGGTTAATAAGAAAACACTTTATATTGAGCGAAAAGATCCTAAGTATAATTATTTGAATGGGAAAATAATTATACGTTGGGTGGAGTCGTGTCAAGTATAATGTTGTACAAGTCATAAAGAATAATTATAAGAATAATATATGACTTGTAAGAAAAGGGTAATCCATCGCCATTGAACCTAGGATACGAAACTATTAAACGGGAATTCGGATAAAGACGTGGTCGGGAAGTTGGGTGTACAACTTGCCAAGGCACATACACCATAGGTGTAAGTGACTTATACGCCTAGAACCTTTGTAGGTACGGGATCACAAACTTTACTATTTTCTTTGAGCCGAGCACAGTTACAGGTGAGTCTCACGGCCCCATTTCTAAACTATTTAACGTTTTTACGGGGGAAAGATATGTTGGGATTGTATGACGGGTTGGATACTTGAGTAAAGATCGCCACTCGGGGTTGAGACCTCCCCACTATAATCATTTATTCGGGAATGAGAAACCAAAGGGATATTTGGATAGTACTATTGGTGCCTGACAAGGCCCACCCCTAATCGATAGCGTCGATTATGCATCGGCGTATGCCTGGGGTGCACTTATTCTGAAATAAAGTCGCAGGAATACCGAGTAACGACTTTGGGCGGGGGCATTATTAATTGTCTTGGTTTGGTTATAGGCTCAAGTAAATTGTAGGACTTTGCAACTCCTATGAATGTCATAACAAGGATATTCCCACTTTATAAAGACTTATTAAATTAAAACCTGTGAACTCACCAATATTTATATATTGACGATTTTCAAACATATCTTTCAGGTAATTGATTGATGGAAGTTAGCATGGCGAGCAGGGTCGGGGACATCTCCAAGTTGGGCGTTGGAAATGTCGTGACGGGGTCTTATCTCTTTATTCCATGGATTTAGGGATAAAGGGAGAAGCCTCTTTATCATTTTCGAAAACAATTTATGATTATGTATTAACAATTTGACATGATTATTAGCATTGAATAAATGCCCGTTTTCTAATTAATATTGTGCTTTGCATTAATCTTGGCTTAATACTTTTGAACCGTCGCGCCACGTGTTTCCGCCTTAGACGTGGTGTGACAGAAAGTGGTATCAGAGCCAAGGTTATAGCGAATTAGCATTTTAAAAATCTAAACTATAACCGGATATGGTTCAAAATCTTTCAAAGTAAATGCGAAACGCAATAAAATAAATTTTTCCAACGACCATTTGGGTATATGGAGATTCCGACCAAGCTAGCCATGGTAAGTATACGTATTATTTTTGTTAGAAGGTTAGGAAGAGTACCTTAGATATGTGCCTTAACTACCTAACGAATAATACTTAAATATTAGTACGGTTCTTTTGCCAGGATGTCGAACGCAGGGAGCGTAGCACCGAGCTACGACAGTAGCCTCCAGATCATCCCAGCACCGCCAGCGGAGCCGATCGAGGTGGTGATACTCGATCCCGAGGATGATGAGATGGACGTTGATGTCGCCATGGAGGGCGCCGACGGAGATAGCTCCGACGAGACAGACCCGAGCGAGGACCCAGCATGGGCCCCCGCTGGAGACGACATGGCCGCCGTGGCCGACCTACCGATGGCCGAGGCCGACTTGCCTCTAGTGCCATTCCAGGCAGCACCACTGCCAGCACTACCTATCCGCGCCGTCAGGGACTTCCCTGTAGGTTGCGCAGGTCCTTCGAGACCTATCCCTACACAGTCGGAGACTGTCGAGTCTCCATACGACCGACACGCACCAGTCGACCGTGAGCCTTTACCCACCCCACCTATCCCCATTCCCTCCGGCATGAGACTCGTGCCTGTCTGCCGGGGACACAACGGGTGGATCTCCGATGACTCTGACGATGAGTCAACTGCGTCGGTGGAGCACATTGCTGTGCCTATCCCACCAGCAGGCCAGGAGGAGCACGTTGCTCCGATGACAGGGCATGCTACCCCTACCCCAGCCACCTTACCTACCATGCCCGAGCCCATACCACAGGATGGGCCAGCTTCTACTGGGCACATCCTTGAGGGCAGCTCAGCCCGCAGCTCTGAGTTGCACCGAGCAGGACTGGCAGCTCATGCCACTGCTAGCCCTCCCACCTCTACCACTGTGATGTCTACTCTTGAGTGGGTCACTGTCACCCAGCCACTCATGGTCCCACTCGCCGAGCTTATAGTCCCCTCACCCTTATCCATGACACTACCCATCACCACTTTTCCCACACTACCACCCCTACCCGAGATGCTCCATACCCCACCACCTGCACCATTCAGTATGGATGCAGGAGCCCCATTTGTGACACCCCCATTTGCACCATATACTCTAGGTGCAGGAGACCCATACCAGGTACCACCCTACTGCTTCACCGGATTACCGAGCTTTGCCCCACCCTTCACACCACTACCCATACCCGATATCGTCGGCCCGTCTCAGCCGACATACACTGACATCCCCGGGCCGTCGCAGCCCCACGGGATGGCCCCACTGTCAGGACCCGCATGGTCCACGGTGATCTCACTGGAAAGAGATTTCCAGACCCTCACCGACACGGTGCAGCGCACCGTGAGTCAGATGGAGCAGCAGGCCCAGCTCATGTGGGCCAGGATCATTGATGCCAGGGATGCACTGGCACATTACGCTGAGGAGCTACTGAGCATGGATGCTCATTGTGGCCTTACGGGCGACGCACACTTTGCGCATCGCCAATTCTTGTACGATCGCATTATGGCGATCAGTATGACCATCAGCATGTGCGCACCTCAGTACCAGTACCAGCACCCGCCGCCGCCACCGCCACAGTAGCATCAGGGACGTTTTGGGAGATCACTCGCGGACATAGCAGTAGTAGTAGTATGATAGCACAGCATGGGTTATAGCACCCATCTGCAGTTTTGCCTAGCCGAGCGGGATTGTGCCGGCATATGACATTATATTTCTAGTGTATTTCAAAGAGCAATGTAAGAGGAAGGTATCCTCGGTTTTTGTTATTATGAACAAATCATTGTACTTGGTATTGAAATTAATGAAAGTTTTGTTATGGTAAAATATGTGTTGTGATTATCTACGATTATTATTACTTATTCTGTTTATGTTGTGATTGCGTGATGTTATTATGGTGATTATTGTGTTCATATGTTGTGTGGTTGTTTATACTATATATGTGATGATATTGTATGAATGACTGTTGGAAATTAACCTTTGATATTGGTTATTGAAGAGACATGGCACCAGCCACAAGAAGCAACAGTGGGAATGAAAGACTACCCACGACACCTGAAGAGCTTGAAACCCTAGTTTCGGGACGTATCGCTCAGGCTCTCGCAGAACACAATGCCACGCGCACCGAAAGGTCGCGAGACCGAACCGGGAGCGACAGACGCGAAACCTCCCCTACTGGTAAGAAGACGTCGGGTATATGCGACAGGAGTCTTCGTGAAACTCCTACCTTATATTTAACATTGCTTTATTATTGCAGAAACGGCCTCACGAGAACGTGGCTGCACGTTTAAAGCTTTCCTGGACTGCAAACCACTGAATTTCAGCGGCACTGAAGGTTCTGTCGGACTAGTCAAATGGTTCGAGAAAACCGAAGCTGTGATCCGTATTAGCAGCTGTACCCCACGACAGGCTGTCATGTATGCCACCAACCTGTTTCTGGACCAAGTTCTGATCTGGTGGAACAACCAAGTGCAGACACTGGGAGATGATGCTGCTTACTCCTTATCATGGTTGGAGTTGAAAGAACTAATGATCGCCGAGTACTGTCCGGCAAGTGAAGTGCAGAAGCTAGAGACTGAGTTCTGGAACCTCACCATGGTTGGACCGGACGTAGCTGGTTACACGTCCAGATTCCATGACCTCTCCCGGTTAGTGCCTCGCCTGGTCACCCCGGAAAGCAAGAAGGTGGAAAGATACCTCTTCGGACTGGCACCACAGATACGCGGCATGGTCACTGCTTCCAAGCCTACAACCATGCGCGAAGCTATCGACCTCGCTTTGAGCCTCACTGAAGACGCCATCCGAATGGGCACTCTAATCCGGAAAGTGTCAGGGTTGAAGCTTACTGAGTCCAGCAGTGTTGAAGGTAAGAATCTGGGTACAAGTTCAACCGTTGGGTCAAGTGAACAGGGAAATAGGCCAAGGTTTGGAAAGCGTAAGCGCGACGAGAGGAAGAAGGATGGATCATCAGGTTCAGGGAAGAAGGGAAAAGGGTATGTGGCCACTGGACGTGGAAATAATGGGAAGCAAGGTTATCAGGGCAAGAACGAAGTAATCTGCGGTAAGTGCCGTCGTTCGGGGCACAAGACTGAAGACTGCAGATCAGGAGCACCAAAGAACAGTGGAGCGAGGCCCTGTTTCTCATGTGGATCGCTCGATCATTGGAAGAGGGACTGCCCCAAACTTAACAACCAAGCCCGTGGGCGAGCGTTCGTGATTGGTGCCGGTGACGCACGACAAGACCCTAATGTGGTCACTGGTACGTTCCCTCTAAATGGTCATTATGCTTCAGTATTGTTTGATACTGGCGCTGATTTTAGCTTCGTATCTGTCGAATTTAAAAGATTACTTGGTTTAAAGACTAGTAAGCTAGACACACCATACTCTATCGAACTAGCTAACGGTAAGACTATAGAAACTCGAGAAGTAGCAAAGGGTTGTAAGTTGGATCTCTGTGGTCATGAGTTTGACATTGATCTATTACCAGTCGTACTGGGTAGCTTTGATATAGTCGTTGGCATGGATTGGCTATCCGCACACCGCGCCATCGTCGTGTGCAATGACAAAATAATTCAAGTTCCCCTCGCAAGCGGTGAAACCCTGTCGATCCAAGGGGAAAGGCGTGGAACGCCGTTGAGAATTATTACCAGCATGAAAGCCAGGAAGTGCCTAAGGAAAGGTCTCGTCGCATTCTTGGCGCACGTGGTAGACAAGAAGGCTGACGAGCGAAAGCTAGAAGACATTCCGATAGCCAGAGACTTCCCAGATGTGTTCCCAGAAGATTTGCCGGGATTGCCACCACCCCGACAAGTCGAGTTTCGTATCGACCTTGTTCCAGGAGCAGCACCGGTAGCGCGATCGCCATATCGCCTAGCTCCTTCTGAGATGCAGGAATTGTCTGAACAACTGCAAGAGTTGTTGGACAAAGGTTTCATAAGACCAAGCTTCTCACCTTGGGGAGCTCCCGTCTTATTCGTGAAGAAGAAGGATGGCACTTTTCGAATGTGCATTGACTACCGGGAACTGAACAAGTTAACTATTAAAAATCGCTATCCTCTTCCCAGGATCGACGATTTGTTTGATCAACTTCAAGGATCCAGTTTCTACTCCAAGATCGACCTAAGGTCCGGTTATCATCAGTTACGTATTCAAGAAGAAGACGTGCCAAAAACAGCGTTCAGGACTCGTTATGGGCACTATGAGTTTCTGGTTATGCCTTTCGGTTTAACCAACGCACCAGCTGTTTTCATGGACTTGATGAACCGAGTGTGCAAACCATACTTGGACAAATTCGTTATTGTCTTCATTGATGACATCTTGATCTACTCACGCACGAAGGAGGAACACGAGGAACATCTCCGATTAATCCTCGAGGTACTTCGCAAAGAGAAGCTCTACGCTAAGTTTTCAAAATGTGATTTTTGGATTCGAGAGGTTCACTTTTTAGGCCACGTGGTGAATGAAAAGGGTATACATGTCGATCCCGCCAAGATCGAAGCAATCAAGAATTGGGACGCCCCTAGAACGCCTACTGAAGTACGACAATTTCTTGGCCTTGCGGGTTACTACAGAAGGTTCATCGAGAACTTTTCTAAAATAGCACAGTCTTTAACCATGCTAACCCAAAAGGATAAGAAGTTTGAATGGACGGAAAAACAGGAAGCAGCGTTTCAGTTGCTGAAGGATAAGTTATGTGGCGCACCAATACTATCACTCCCCGATGGTACAGAAGACTTCGTAGTTTACTGTGACGCCTCTCATCAGGGATTGGGTTGTGTATTGATGCAGCGAGAGAAGGTCATAGCCTATGCTTCCAGACAGCTAAAACTTCACGAGAAGAATTACACCACACATGATCTGGAACTAGGAGCCGTGGTATTCGCACTCAAGATATGGAGACACTATAGGTACGGAACCAAGTGTACGATCTTCACTGATCATAAAAGCTTGCAGCACATCTTTGACCAGAAGGAATTGAACATGCGACAACGGAGATGGGTCGAATTATTGAACGATTACGATTGTGAGATAAAGTACCATCCCGGGAAGGCAAACGTCGTAGCCGATGCCTTGAGTCGCAAGGAACGGGTTAAGCCATTGCGTGTCCGAGCTTTGGGCCTAACCATCCACACGAACCTGACTGATCGGATTCGTGAAGCTCAAACCAACGCTCTTAAACCCGAGAATGTCAAAGGAGAAAGATTGCGGAGGATGGTTGAGTCACTGGAGTCAAAAGCGGATCAAGCTCTGTATTTCATGAATAGAATTTGGGTACCAGTATACGGTGGATTGCGTGAACTGGTATTAGCCGAAGCCCACAGTTCGCGATATTCAGTTCACCCTGGAGCAGACAAGATGTTCCATGATTTGAAGGAATTTTACTGGTGGCCAAATTTCAAGAGAGATATAGCGGCGTATGTTGCGCGATGTTTGACTTGCGCAAAGGTCAAGGCCGAGCATCAGAGACCATCCGGTTTGCTCCAGCAACCGGAAATACCAGAATGGAAATGGGAAAGGATCACTATGGACTTCATTACCAAGTTGCCCAAGACAACAAGCGGCCATGACATGATCTGGGTAATCGTTGATCGATTGACAAAATCGGCACACTTCCTCCCCATTCGCGAAACGGATAAGTTGGAGAAACTAACCCGTTTGTACATTAAGGAAGTTGTGTCAAAGCACGGTGTACCTATTTCTATCATCTCCGATCGAGATAGTCGTTTCACCTCAAGATTTTGGGAAAGTCTGAATAAAGCCCTAGGTACTCGCCTTGATATGAGTACCGCATATCATCCACAAACCGATGGTCAGAGTGAACGAACCATCCAGACCCTGGAGGATATGCTACGGGCATGCGCAATCGATTTCAGCGGAAATTGGGATACTCACTTGCCACTGGTAGAGTTTTCGTATAACAACAGCTACCACACGAGCATTCAAGCTGCACCTTTTGAAGCTCTATATGGACGCAAGTGCAGATCGCCTCTATGTTGGGCCGAAGTTGGCGAAAAGCAACTTACCGGGCCCGAAATTGTTCAAGAAACGACGGATAAGGTCTTTCTGATAAGAGAACGTCTCAAAGCGGCACGTGACCGACAGAAAAGCTACGCAGACATGAGGAGGAAGCCTTTGGAATTCCAAGTCGGAGACAGGGTCCTACTAAAGGTGTCACCTTGGAAAGGTGTCGCGCGTTTCGGAAAGCGCGGAAAACTGAACCCACGATATGTTGGACCATTTGAAATCCTGTCCAGAGTAGGCCCCGTAGCATACAAGCTCAAGTTACCACAAGAACTTAACAGTGTACACGACACGTTCCACGTGTCGAACTTGAAAAAGTGCTTATCCGACGAAACCCTCATCATCCCCGCAGACGAAATCCACATCGACGACAAGTTACACTTCGTCGAAGAGCCAGTCGAAGTAACCGATTGGAAGGTCCAAAAACTAAGACGCAGTAAGATCAGATTGGTCAAAGTGCGTTGGAATGCCAAGCGTGGACCGGAGTTCACGTGGGAAAGGCTGGACCAGATGAAGCAAAAGTATCCCGCCCTATTTAAGAAGACCCCTATACCAGAGAGCCCAAAGTGAATTCCGGGACGGAATTCTCTTAACGGGGGGAGAATGTAACAACCGGCAAAATTAAGGTAATTCCGTACTAATTAATTAAACGCGATTAACGTAATTAACCGTAATTATGTGCTGAATATTTAATTGAGGCCTTAGAAAGATAGGAATTCCCAAATAATGCATAGGAATGCATGAGTTTAATAGCAAAGCATGATAGGATCGTGCGCAGACAAAACTATCCGGTATGGACACTGGCGATTACCCGGTAAAACTGAAATAAGCGAAACGAACACCGGACACCCGGAATATAAAATAAATAATATTTTCACAAAATATTATGAGTTTTGGAAACCCAAAGCCATACGTAAAAGCTTAAAGCACGAATCTTCCGGTAACGAATAAAATGCGCGTACTGCACCCGATACGCGCGTAACACGTAAATTCACCCGACAGAAACCGAAATAAATTATCAGTAATGTAACTGGACATAATTTTATAAATATTAACGGTATTTTAATATTGAGGATAAACGCGACGAAAATTTGAGAAATACCCGGGCGGTACCCGGAAGGAACTAGCTTAAACATAATATGGGAGTTAATTAGCAAAGTGGACCCCACCAAGTACCCCATAGGGGCCGGCCATGGGCCCACTTGGGTGGGAGATTGTGTGAGATAGCTTCTTAATCCTTCCATATTATTATCAATCATGAGCTTGCATGTACAAGGATTGGGCAATGAGATTAACCAAATCATCCTCACTCTCTCTCTCTTAAACTCACGGCCCAAACACCCCTTAATCCCCCAAGATTTTCAAAATCTTTTCATAAATCTTCCATAATCTCCCTAACCAATCCTTGCAAGATATTGGTGATCTTTGGAGATTGGGTAGAAGATTATAAGGATACATCAAGATCACACTTAAGCAAAAACACAAAAATCCTCTCTTGTTCTCCCTCTTGGCCGTAGCCAACCACCCCCATATTAACATTTTCTTTCAATTTTTACTACTCCAAATCATCTCTAGTTCATCCTCATTCAAACCCTTTCTTGTGTGTTAAGAGCTTGGAGCATAACCCACTTGGAAGAACACACTAAACCACACCCAAAATCCAAGATTTTGTCTTCCCTAGCCTTGAGCTAGTTGTAAGTCTTGCATTGTTTTATTAATTTAAATATTTTGTTTTTGTGCTATGACGCAAGTTGTACAATGTGGGTAATAAAAATGAGTTCTAAAGAAGTAATGGGTTTTTATTAAAAATGAAGATGAGAGAATAATATTATGATGAAATCTTAGTTATTTTTAATAAAAGTAATATTTTGATGAAAGTATAATAATAAGAACATGTTTGGATGATTGAAGATGAGAAAATCAATATTTTGAAAAGTGACTTGAATATGATGAAAAGTGATTTTAATCATCTTAGGATGATATAATAAAGTCATAAAAATATTAAAATGGATTAGAAAGCCATAGGTGGAAAAATTAGTTCTTCAAAGTCCACTCACTTAGATGAGTGAAAGTTTGATGCTTTGGATAAAAATGTGAAATAAACATGTTAGTGATATCTAGAATGGATTAAAAGAGCATTAGAAGTAAAAAGAGGTAAAAACAATTAATCATGGTGAAAAGGATTCTTCAAAGTCCACTAAAGTGGAAGAAAAATAATAACCATGAAAGATTTAGGGAAAAATGCTACAAGTGTAAATTAAAGGATTTAAAATGACAACCTTGGAAACCAATGGACTAAAATGAATATTTTAGAAGTTATTGGACCAAGAACACAATGATGGAAATATTAGTGTCAAAAAGTGTAAGTAACGATTTACAAGGTTGGTTCGGTAAATAACGATGGCCTACTGGGGCATTTTAAGTAAAAAGTATATTTTTATAAAATGGACGTTTTATAAAAATAAACAGAGTAACGCGAGTATTTTACAAAGTAGATTTTATAAAATAAATACTTGGAAAGACTTGTACAAAAATAAGGTACTTTTATATAAATGGGAATATAAAAGTATCGGAAACGTTTTTGGTAACAAGTTGGACGAGTCGAACTAACACGTACATGATATATTTTCCGAGAAATAAACGTTCGGAATCGGAAGTTGGAACAATACTTCCATGAGAACGCACAACGGAAATAAATATGGAAAACGCTAACGAACTTAGTTACACGAACCAACGTAAACGGACTTATTACGTCGAGATAAAAAATATACATATATATTTTACGGAAATAAAATATATATAACAAGGGTGAAACGTGCGTAACACTTTCCTAAGTGTAGTAACAATATTCGTGGGAAAGGAGAGACATAACGTAACAAACTAAAAACGCTAAACGACACATGAACTTAACAAGTAGTACCCACGCGACGATATATGTACATATACTCGTTTCCGACGAAATTCTAGTATATCTATTTAAATGGGAAAATAGATATGCGAGAAGGAAAACCGAGACGAGTAGGTGCGATATATCTACGAACGCGTGAATACCGACAAAGATCCTAGTACATTTATTTAAATGGGAAAATAAATGTACGGTGTGGTAAGTCTAGTCGGGCGTTAAGATTATGTTACCAAACGACAAAGACTTAGCATATTTATTTAAATGGGAAAATAAATATGTGGCAAAGTAAGTCGGGTCGGTTAATAAGAAAACACTTTATATTGAGCGAAAAGATCCTAAGTATAATTATTTGAATGGGAAAATAATTATACGTTGGGTGGAGTCGTGTCAAGTATAATGTTGTACAAGTCATAAAGAATAATTATAAGAATAATATATGACTTGTAAGAAAAGGGTAATCCATCGCCATTGAACCTAGGATACGAAACTATTAAACGGGAATTCGGATAAAGACGTGGTCGGGAAGTTGGGTGTACAACTTGCCAAGGCACATACACCATAGGTGTAAGTGACTTATACGCCTAGAACCTTTGTAGGTACGGGATCACAAACTTTACTATTTTCTTTGAGCCGAGCACAGTTACAGGTGAGTCTCACGGCCCCATTTCTAAACTATTTAACGTTTTTACGGGGGAAAGATATGTTGGGATTGTATGACGGGTTGGATACTTGAGTAAAGATCGCCACTCGGGGTTGAGACCTCCCCACTATAATCATTTATTCGGGAATGAGAAACCAAAGGGATATTTGGATAGTACTATTGGTGCCTGACAAGGCCCACCCCTAATCGATAGCGTCGATTATGCATCGGCGTATGCCTGGGGTGCACTTATTCTGAAATAAAGTCGCAGGAATACCGAGTAACGACTTTGGGCGGGGGCATTATTAATTGTCTTGGTTTGGTTATAGGCTCAAGTAAATTGTAGGACTTTGCAACTCCTATGAATGTCATAACAAGGATATTCCCACTTTATAAAGACTTATTAAATTAAAACCTGTGAACTCACCAATATTTATATATTGACGATTTTCAAACATATCTTTCAGGTAATTGATTGATGGAAGTTAGCATGGCGAGCAGGGTCGGGGACATCTCCAAGTTGGGCGTTGGAAATGTCGTGACGGGGTCTTATCTCTTTATTCCATGGATTTAGGGATAAAGGGAGAAGCCTCTTTATCATTTTCGAAAACAATTTATGATTATGTATTAACAATTTGACATGATTATTAGCATTGAATAAATGCCCGTTTTCTAATTAATATTGTGCTTTGCATTAATCTTGGCTTAATACTTTTGAACCGTCGCGCCACGTGTTTCCGCCTTAGACGTGGTGTGACACAAGACCCATACACGGAACTTGCGGTTCTTCCAGTTCAACGTAACTTCGTCAGAGATTCTTTTCCCATCTCCCACAAGGACTCCAAGGAATTCAAAAGATAAATCCCGATCTTTGTCGGAGATGTTAGCTTTATGGACAATCCTCCCATACTTCTCACCGATCACATCAATCACTGTGTTGGTAAACAAATGTAAGGGAAACACCAATAATTTTTATCCAAGCTATTCTTTCAAAGCCCAGGGACTGTCCTTCCCATAAAGAAACAGAGAAAAAACAATCCTTCATCAGGATAGCCGACTTCATAAACTTCTGCGCTAATTCACCTTCTTCAAACGATATGAGAACATCCAACCCTCCGACATACTGTACTACCCCATTGCCGGGGCAAATGGAATCAAGTATAACAAAAACATTTTTTAGGGCCTCCACATTCACCATTTTGGCAACAATGGCTTTGCCATGAACGTCGGCAAAAGCATTGACGTGATCATCAATCGTTATTGATTTCTCAACAAACAAATCTTTAAAGGATCTCATACCTTCACCAAACGCTCCCATATTCCTCACAGAACTCTCTTTAGGATGCATATTATTATCATTATTGTTATAGTGATTATTCTCTCTCTCTTTAGTGTTAGTACTATTATCATTATTATCCTGTTGATTATAAGCAATCTCACCCTCTTCTAATACGAATCGTGCAATATTGAACCACAACTTGGACTCACCCAGACGAATACCTTTAAGGTTTCTGAGCGTCTCCGCTTTGTCCTTGACATCCAACAAAGAGATGAAACCAAACCTATTACCATTTTTATCACGCTTTCTTGCGATGTATAGATCATAGATCTGACCATACGGCCTTACAGAACTTGCGAGATCCGATCCGCTACAACCCTCTGGGAGATTAGACACGTAAAATTTTGTAAGACGAGTCCGGATGTTTTCCGGGATCGGCTGTTTACTGCGGCGATCCATAGTGTACTAGTTATTTTAATATTTTTATTAACTGTCAGATGTGTAAAAGTAGAAACAATACTTTTCCAAACAAAATCTATAACAATACTAAGGAATCCTTACTCCAAGTCTTGAATATCAAGATTCATCCGTTTGGTTTCTTTAGGAGGTCGTCCAAACACATCCAAATCCCCACACCAAATGACACTTCCAGCAACATCTATAAAAATAAAAAACACAATTTTATCAAACATCTGTTAACTTTAAAGCAACAATATTCAAGTAAAATGTATATCAAAGTTTATTCTAAGATAAAAAAAATAAAATACAAACCAACAGTTAACAGATTATTAGCTTCTTCGTTAAGAATATTTTTAAAAGGAATGAATTTGAACCCATACTCAACACATTCCCAACCCTTAACATGTTTGACAGTTGTACAACGATAAAAATTGATTTTGTATTCATGTGCTATAAGTCTATAAGGGTCCTTGTTTTCACCGACACCGAACTTCACCACCACAGCATCTTCTTCAAGTTGACTGTCAAAAACTTGTATCAAATGTCCCTTAATAGAACCTTGAATCTTATCACCCTGCAGATAACCATAAAGAAAACATCATTACCTGCTCATCGATGAATCTTCGCACAAACTATTAACAAAAGAGCACATGTTCTAGACTAAAAAAACAAAGATATATACATTACCTGCTCATCGATGAATATCACATCCATATTAAAAGTTTGATTCCACTTTCGTATGATTCGAGCCTTCATGTTCCACATATCTTTAGCTGGATTCAGAACACTAATAAAACTAAGATTGTTTTTAACATTGTCCATTGACATTGAAATGGTTTTAAAGATATGTTTTAAGAGGGAAATTTGAAAAACTTTGCTTATAAAATTCAAAGTTGATATTACGAATGGTTCAATTTGTTATGTGCTTATAAAGAATATGATTATATACCTGCAGCATAATTAATAAACCATGTTTCCCTATGTTAATTTAAAACTTCCCTCTTAAGATTCAAACTTAGGGGCTTAACAGCTGCCAACAGATGTACATAACATCTGCTACTTAAGAGGTGAGGTCGATTATTACTCTGAACAGTTGTTCGTTAATCGAGGCTAACAAATAGTTGCTTTTAAGCTCAACCGTGGTAATTTCAAATGGCCCACATGTTTTAGTAAATATTTTAAGCTGATTAATGATATCATTTTTCGCATTATACAGACATTGTTGGCCTATCTCTAAGCTTGACAATTCAGTTTTCTTATATCAGTCACGACTATCCTATTATAGTAAGGATAGATTATGGAGGGGTGGTGTTTTTGGCTTGAGTAGGTATATGTTTATAACTTTTGATGTACTCTAACTCTCTAAAAGAAGATTTTTTATGGCCCTATCTATTGGTACCCTCCACTTGTCTATTTAAACCCCCCTAGCCGCCTTTAAAGCGCTGAGCTTTGGGCAAAGCTCAGTGCTTTGAACCCAAAAGCTGACAGCATCAGGTGGATCAGGTGGGGGGCCTTGGGATTGGAGTTAAGCGCTGAGCTTTGGGCAAAGCTCAGTGCTTTGAAGTACAAAAACTGATGGGGTCTTGGGATTGGTGTGATAAGATGTTGGGTTGGGTTTTTTTTTTGGGTGTTTTGGGTGGGGCTTTGGTTGTTTTTTGTATGATTTTTTTTTTGGGGGTTTTTTTGGTGTTTGTTTTTTTTAAGTTTGTAAATAATAATAATAAGATAATACTAATAATAATAAATAGATATAATAACTTCTAACATTTCATTCATTTAAACGTCTAATTATAAAATAAGGTTTTGAACGAACGATCTTGTTGTTTATTCCTCTATTTATTACGTTAAGTGTTAACATATTAATCACTCGAAACAAACGCCATATAAACAAACAAATATATATAAGCATTCGTTAACAAATAAAAGCAAACAAAAGATCGACTTCATTAACATATAATAATCAGTTCGATGTTACAAAATATAAATAAACTGAAATCTAATGCAGCAAGACCAGAGAGACGGTGGTGGTGAGGAGGAGAAGTTGGTAGAAGATTAGGAGGAAGGCTCTTACCCGATCATAGTTTCGTTTGAGACTGACTGGGAACAAGATACGGGAATGAAAAATGGTTATGTCATTGTTCAAAAATATATTTATAATTAGCAAAGTTACCCCTATTTATAATTAAAAAGTTTACTAATTAAAACGCGTTAAACAGAGTCCGGACGAGCAATAAACGAACCAAAACGCGTTAAACAGAGTCCGGGCGCCCAGGATATCTATTAGACATGCTAAATATGTATTTTAATAAAAAAAAATGGTATTGATTGTATAGTTCATGTATTATGTACAATGATTTTTGAAAGTTGTTCGTCAACATAATATGTCTAATGAAAACCACAAACGAGCAATAAACGAACCAAAACGCGTCAAACAGAGTCCAGATACCCAGGATATCGATTAGACATGCTAAATATGTATTTTGATAAAAAAAAAACGGTATTGATTGTATAGTTCATGTATCACGTACATTAATTTATGAAAGTTGTTCATACTCGGATGTTTCTACTCAAAACGACAAACGAACAATAAACGAACCGAAACACATCAAACAATTTTTTTTTTATTGGAAACAAGTTAAAATACTTAAAAAAGAATTAAAATTAATTAAAACAATTAAAAAAACATTAAAACAATTTTTTTTTAAAAAGGCCCTAAGCGCTGAGCTTAAGGCAAAATGCAGTGGCTCGTAGGCTTAAACATGGCAGCAAAGCACTGAGCTTAGGGCTTCAAAGCACTGAGCTTTGCCCAAAGCTCAGCGCTTAGGAGGCAATCCCAAGGCCCCATGTGCTGCTGTCAGCTTTTGGGCTTCAAAGCACTGAGCTTTGGCCAAAGCTCAGCGCTTTGAAGTACGATGTTTCAGTGATGTGACTTAAAGTCTGATAAAACAGTGATTGGTGTGACAATCACGTCACCTGTGGGCCCAATACGCCGAGCTTTGGCCAAAGTTCAGTGCTTTAAGGGGGTACAAATAATTCTTTGGGGGGTTTGAATAGCAAGACCCTTTTTTATTTATATTTACAAGAAAGAAACCAGTAGCTTAGTGGGCTGGGCCGGATGGCCCATTTCCATACATTATATAAATTTATTTAAAAAAAGTGTTCGTGTTGCACACGTCTACTGGATTCTTTCTTTCTTTCTCTCTTTGTTTCCTATCATTCTCTCATTCTCCGTAACTATGTCTACTGAATCTGCTTCCTCAATCTTCAGAAATCAGGTTTTTACTCTCTCTATCTCTTAAATTCAATTTATATAGGCTATTGATTTGTAATTTAAACTTGATTATTATTCGATGCATTTGTAAATTATGTAATATGTTTTGAGTTAGGTTGATTTGCTCGATTTCGTCGACTGGACGGGAGTTGAATGCCTCAATCAGAACACCGCTCATCCGTTACCCAATGCTCTTAAACAGGTTTCTTTTGATTTCGTTTGTTTTGGAGCTAAACTCTGATTTATTTATAGATAGGATGCCTTTGTTGATGCTTTCTTTTTGCTACAAGATTGTACGGTATATTTTGAAGATTTAGACCTATTATTATTATTATTATTATTATTATTATTATTATTATTATTATTATTATTATTCAGATTTGACCTAGAGATTTATGTAGTTGAGCTTACTTTAATTTATTTGTAGACCTAATGGACTAAGGGTTATTTATTAGCATTTTGCTGAGAGAAGATGAATATATGGGGGGGGGGGGGGATGTTGCACACTGCAGTGAACTGGTCTGGTGTTTCTAGTTTGCCATAGGTTCTGATCTTGTTGTGAACTTGTGATTTCTTTTCTTTTTTCTTTAATTGGTGGTAAGAGAGCATAGGTGGCAAGGTACGCTTGGAACGACTGACGTCAGAATGTTAACTGTGTATTGAATATAGGTTGGGTGGACCCTGGGGTTAATTAGAGACTAATTAAGATGAGAAATACATTAGCTTCTACTTTTATGGATTTGGTGAGTTTAAGGTTTGGTAGATGAAATATGTTATCATATTTGCGTGTGCCAACATGAACACATGTGTATCTGTCTGTCCATCTATTATTGACTTCAGGATTGATGCTGGTCATGTTTTTGTTGGATGCATGCTAAGTTTACTACTAAGCAATGCCATTCCTCTATCTATATTATAATAAGACACTAGGCTGCTTAATGTCATTTTAGGAAGGTTACAATCTTGAGCTTTTGCATACTATGTTGTCAAAGGCTCAATGCTCAAAGCTGCAGGGAGCATAGACCTTTCCTAGAGCCTAGGCTCAAAAAGATATGTTGAAAAGTAAATGTGTTAACTTAACTGTTAAGTACAATTAAAAAAGATGTTGTAGGAATCATGTTTAGAAACCCTAAGTATCAGTGAGTTCAAGTCGAAGCACTTGATAGGAGCAAATTTTCACTGATAAAGAAACTAGCATAACATAAGTCACGGACCATGACTAGGAATTCACCTAAAAACCCAAAGTTAATGACTTTATTTTAGTATTTAGAAATAAACGACTTTCTGAAAGAGCATATGATAAATAAATATGTACCCATAAAATCTATCAGAGCCTGGAATGATTGATTTCTATCATTTTTTCCTTTTAAGACAGACTCTTTAATCATAGGAATAAGTGTTACAATTATACACGTTACCAATATTTTAGATTGATGACATGCAATTCATTTAAAATTTGGAGTTTAAAAGTTCGACATGAATGAATGAGATACACATCAGCGCAGGAAATGGCAAAGTGGGAGGGATAGGAAGAGGTTACCCTGTTCAACCCATATCTCTTTTGTTTGAAGTTAACCTGATAGCAACTGCGACCCGGTAAAACGATATAATTTAAAATTGCAAAAAAAAAAAAAAATTATCCATGGCTTACGAGAGGACGTGGGGGCATGCAAGGAGTTTGCATGAATTCATTTTAATAACCAACTTGGTATAAACTGGTTGACCTACGTTCATGCTAACCCGTTTATTGACCCATCTTCGACCCGCATCATCCGACCCGATTGCACCAACGTCTAGCAATTTTAAATTATATCGTTTTACCGGGTCGCAGTTGCTATCATAACCTGTTCACGATATCTGTTGTGAACAAATTACTTTATATGCTCTACTCCATAGTCCATACACAATGTTGCCTTTTGTCCCATGCAAATAAGTCCTATAGTCAAAATGTCAAATATACAAGAGACTCTTATGTGTGTGTGAGAGTTTGTGTCCACTGCAGGTAGCACAAATGTGAGTTTAAATTATCACCGGGCACCCAAATTTCTCTACTTATAAGTTGAGAAATATTTGTCTGTGTGTTTTCTGGTTATGATTTATTCAAATTCAATTTTGAATTCTATGGTTTGTGTAACAGGGTTACAGAGAAGACGAGGGTCTAAATCTGGAGAGTGATGCAGATGAGCAACTTCTGATGTATATACCATTCACTCAAGTTATTAAGCTGCATTCTATTGTTATTAAAGGACCTGAGGAGGAAGGTAAATCTTTCTAGCCTCCTTATGAGTACAATTGCAATTTGCACTTTTGCTGCATGATTAGTTGTATATGTATCTGTCTGGTTATGGACATGCAATAATGCTATAATTAAAGGCAATAGAGAAAGTTTGTTATATGTCATATAGTGTGTCTTAGTCTGACTATGCCAAGACATTGCAAATTGTTTATCATATTTTAGTCAGTGAAGGCTAACAATTGTGGCCAGCTGTTGGTCAGTGGCCGTTATAGCAGATAGAGTGCAATCATATAACTGTTCCCTTCAAAACCAAAAAAATAAAAAGAAAACTAAATAGGATAGGTTGGTATTCCTTATTTTTTAGACTTGTCCCAGCCTTTTTGTCTACTGAATTACTTATGTCTTTCCTCTTAGTTAACATATTCGGGTTTTAGCCAAAAGAAAATCCTCACATATTCATCGGACTTGAACTATCCTCTCTGCTGTACGGAATCTTTTCATTTGTATATCAGTTTTAGCAAAAAATAAAATAAAAAAATCTCTACATATTAGAGTGAATATTTTGAGAAGAATAATCAAATATCTGTTCTCGTAGCTGCCACCAAAAGGTGTTGTTTGTTACTGTTGACCTTGACATATTGTGTTTAATTTTCTCTACATTCTATGTTCCTACCTTTTACAATTTTATTTTGTTTTACATGGTTTCATATTCCCTGTTCAAGCCTTGATCTTGCACTGTGCCTTTTCTAGTAGTGTTTTATGTGCGCATTTGAGCCTCCAACAGCACTTGACAGCGGCCTTTGATGTTTTTGCCTTTGGTTGTTGTGATGGAAGCTTTACATAGCATATACACAAACACGCACACGGCACACACATATATTAGGAACCGTCATATATCAATGGATGGCTGAGATCTAAGACAATTGTCTCTTCCACTCCATGAGTCGTGACCATCCTCACCTTGTTGTCCACACCATGATCGTTGCCCAAAAAAGCGGTTCCTTTGTAATTGGTTGAGACAGGACATGTTAGGGGAAATTGCCATGTTTGACATGGACCATAGCTTAATACATGTTTTTGGCTATAAAAAAATACGGATCAATAAAATAATGCCTATTGTCAACAATCGATCTTACTAATATCGTGTTACTGTTTCTAACGGCCAATCAGATAAAGAATGAAATCAGCTTATTATATCAAAGGAAACAAGGTGTTTTTTTGCCATATCTAAATGTAGATAGTTTTGCATTCTTGGAGTATTGAGCTTACATCTTACACATGCAGACTAGATGATTGTAACAAATATGTATGTAAAAGTACAAGCTAAATTTGATGTGCTGAAAATCCGTAAGATCATAAAAAGTATTTTGTTCATATATAAAGTAGCAGTTAATTAACATTAGCTAGCGCATAGAGTTTTATCATTTATTCAGTAAGAAGTGATAAACGATAAAGATAGAAAAGGCCTAAAAATGTGACGGCACGGAAGATGGTGAGGAAGTTTGAGACAACTTGTAACCATGGTTGCAAAAGTCGCTAGGCGCTCCCTAGTCGGAGTCGGGAGTACTCGGGGAGTTCTCGGCCTAGTCGGAGAATACTCGGGGAGTACTCGGCCTAGGCGTCGAATACTCGGTCCTCGGCAACCTACCTTGTAGCGATTACTCGGGGAGTACTCGGCCTTCGAGACCTTGTTTTACAACAGAGCTTGTAACATATGAATATATGCTTTTGGCTAATATTCATATAAAATGTAACCCTGTAAATTCTCATGTAAATGTTAGTAGGAGACCACTCTCTATGGTTTGTTCCTGTCTCAAGTAGCATACTATTTGCAAACACGGTGGACTAGCACATGGTTTGTTCAAAGCACACATTATTAACTCAGGCTGGGGGCAAACACAAACATTTGAGGCTGATTCTTAGTTCATGGAGGAGCGGAGAACATTGTGAAAGAACATATAAATTAAATTAGAAATAAAACCTTAATTATCAAACAACTAAAACTTGTAAATGTTATGAGTTTTTGAAGATCCAGAATTAGAAAAACAGGGTAGATGTAAACAAAAAAAGATGATTTTTGAAAATAAAGTACATAAATATTATGTCTCAATCAATAGGCGTTCCTAATTCACCTCATAGCGTGAATGCTCCCACTGTTCATCAACGGGAATTGTAGTTGATCAAGTCTTCTCATTTTGTTGCAGGTAAATGTCTTTTTTCACAGATGCTTGTGTTTTGGTCTACATGATACTTTGTTGCGAGCAGTCTGCATGTTTAGATGTGTTGGGTTAAAAGATGGTGGATTATTTAGAAAGCATAACATGAAAAATTAGTTCTGGAAAATAAAAATAGATAGATAAAAATCCTAATAACTACTTGAACTGCCCTCTTTTTGGTCTGTCATCACAGGGATAACATGTTAAAATTATTCGTATGCCACACATTCTGTTCAAAAGTGTGTATGCGAATATTCTCCAGAATAAAGTATATTTGTTTCTATATAATTCCGGTTGCCATTTGCCAGATTCCTTCTGTTATTGAAGTGACTCTTATTATTTATCATTATTTTTTTTATGTTTTTTTACTGGTGGTTTTCGCCGAAACTCATCAGTTAGATGTAATGTTGTAAAGGTATTGTACCGTTGGGCCTCTTACACTGATCTTTATCCAATTTGTAGGTCCTCAAACTGTTAAGCTTTATACGAACAAGGAGCACATGGGATTTAGGTAACTTAAAATATAATTAATCATTCTCCTCCTGTTTCATTTCTCGTATATGGTCGGTGATTGCAATGGTTTATGTGATGCAGTAATGTTGGCGACTTCCCTCCTAGTGACACATTTACTTTATCCCCTGAGAATCTCCAGGTAGGCTACAATATTTGTTTTCATATAATGATTAATGAATGTCTTGATTATTTTTTCTAAATAGAAACTAAAGGTGATGATTTGGTGGGTTTTCTTATTCTATGTCCTGGTTCTCTGTCTTTGTCAGGGAAAGCCGGTTGTGTTGAAGTATGTTAAGTTTCAAAATGTCCGCAGCTTGACGATATTTATTGAGGACAATCAGTCTGGTTCTGATATAACAAAGTCCAAAAGATTATTCTGCAAGGAACCACGTAAGTTTCTAATGGTCTTTTTTTTTTTTTTGTATAAATTCCATCACGCATATACGTTTCATACCCCTTCACGTGTTCTTATAGATGGCACTACAGTGATTATGAGATATCATATTGTTTGGGTGCACCATGCACTAAAAATATTGTGTATCCTAGTCATCCGAACATTAAAAACTGATTGTTGCTAAAAGGCGACCTTTTTTCTACTAGAAGTATAGAACACAAACTGTCTCTGGTAGATAGCGGCTTCCATTCCCATTGGTACCAGTTATATGGGATTTCAACGTTTAAAAGAAAGATTACTATTGTTATTGTTATTGTTATTGTTATTGTTATTGTTATTACAAAAGCTGGTGATCATAATCATAATCATTAAGATGTCTGGCATTGCAGAGTCGAAACGACAGATATGAAGGGCTTGAAGAAGATTGAAGAACATTAATGAAGGGAGTTATTTGAACTGGTTTACTGTCCTGGCTGTTTTGCTTTAATGGCATGTAATGCAACAGAGGTCATAGATTTGGGTCTCTACCATTATAAACATGTGTATAATAAGGTCATGCACATTGTTTGTGGCATATGCTTTGTATTCTGTCACTTTGTTTCAAGACCGCCTATTTTTAAAATAGTGATCGGATTCCTCGATTATCAGTAAACTACTTAGCAGGTTTTCAGTTTCACATAGTTTTTTTAAGAATTTTTTTTATCAAGATTTGAAAATTGAATTTGGAACTGAATTTTTTTCAAAGGAATTTGAATTTGTCAAAAAAAATTGGAATTCGTGATACATTTTTTGATCGCCAAAATAAACGTCTTTGGCCTGTAGTTTGTTAATAAGGTTGGAAGGTGTTGGTTGCAGTGGTTGTGGGGTGCTAATGGGTAGTTGTGAGTGGCGTGTGTACCGATGATGACGATGCTTATGGGGTGGTTATTAAGATGGGCGTGGTGGAAACTAGCAGTAGGGTTATTGTGGGAAGTTAAGGGGCTGTTTAGCGAGAAGAAACGTCAAATGATTCTCACAGTTGTCGTGCTGGCCGAATGTGGGCCTAGAAGTATTAGCCGAGTTTCTGAATATTCCCTAGGGTTCTAGGATAAAGACAACCTTGATGATGGTGAAGGGAAGAGGTTCCGATCCCTTGGTTGAATTTTGTTTATGTTCTTCCATTACGACTTTGATTATATATTTTAGAGAGTTTTAAACTTTTAATAGAGCATATACATATTGGTACTTAACCTGGCTTTGTAATGTATTATATAGTCGTATTTTACCTAGCAAAACGAGCAAGTGGGGTTGCCAGGTGATGATATTTGACAAAATGAGTATCACTAAAACCGAGCCGTAAAAATTAAAGAATACTGCAAGCAAGCATTACAATTTACAAACATAATATTTTGTGTCATTATTATAACTGTATTACGGTATGTCATTCTAATACTATATTTATGTTATAACATAATTAAAATTAATGTTCGTTTAAAAAAGGGTTTATATAATTCATTAGACCAGGTGTAGTCGAGCGCTATGTGCAGCACTAAAACAAAAATAACGCCAGTAACACCGGGTACATGGGGGCGTTATTGTTCAAAAACATCCCCGAGCGTTATGTTTATAACGCTTCATTGCAAAATATTCAACCAATAAAATGTTGACATCTCAAATCTAATCAAATGTGTGTGTGTGTTTTTTTTTTTTTTTTTTTTTGATTTGGTTGTGCAGGTGGTGGTTCCGTGATGGTGATGGTGAATAGGTTGATAGTGGATCTCGTGGTGATGATGGTGGTGTACGATGAAGGTGACAGTGATGGTGATAAAGAAGATGGAACGTGTGGTGATGATGAAGAAGATGGAACGTGTGAAGGTGACGGTGATGGTGGTGGTGTACGGTGAAAGTGATGGTCTACGGTGGTGGAGTGGTGGTGCGTATGTGAGAAGAAGAAAGAAAGAAATAAATAAATAAAGAAAGAAAAAAAGAAGAAGATGGAGGAGAGAGAGACCTGTGATGTTTTCAGTTTAATTTTTTTTAATATAATTAGCGCCCCCCCCCCCCCTCCCTCTTTTTTCCCTTCTCACTACACCCCATTTTGAATTAACGTTCTATGCTGACTCAGCTGTCACGTGGACCAATCAGAAAGAGAGGCGTTATATTTTTCACCCCCACTACACATGGTGTTAAGGCGTAATGACCGTTTGCTAGTATCATATGCAATAAATATATAAAAGAGGGATGTATTAAGTCAAATAAGACAATTAAAGGACCCGAGTGATAATAACTGAAGTGAAGTGACATTCAGATTCATCAATAGATACAAACACACTTCACTTCCAGTATCTTCTTCGTAATTAACTCTCCTCCACAATTGAAGTTAAAAAATTATCTGTAACTAATGGCGAAATCTGTTCATCCAAAGAAGGTGTTGATGATATGTGGCGATTACATGGAAGACGCTGAGGTTTCTGTTTCTTCTTCTTCTTCTGCTTATTATTATTATTATTATTATTATTATTATTATTATTATAAGTTTGATGTAAACTTCGATGATTATGTATGTATGAATGTATGTGATTGAATTGTTAATATGTAAGATTCGATTGTGCAGGCAATGGTTCCGTTTCAGGCATTGCAAGCGTACGGATTATCAGTGGATGCTGTTTGTCCCGGTAAAAACTCCGGCGATGTTTGTCGCACTGCTATTCATCAATCTTCTTCGCATCAGGTCCTCCTTTCACATCATTTTTATGAATTGCAGTTTGTAATAAGAAGGTTGGATAACTTATGGTTTAACTACTTGTAGAGGTGCAAACGAGCTGAGCTTGAGCTCTACTCGATTCGAGCTTTGTTCCTAAAGTTTGAGCTCGGCTCGTTTATTATTTATTAATTGAATTCTATTTATTATATATAGTTTAATTATTTTTCATAATTCTATATGTATTTATTATTATTATTTAAATATATACTTAATATATTAATTAAAAATTATATAACGAGTGCTTGTTAGGCTCGCGAGCCGGCTCGAGCTCGATAAGCAAAGCTCGGGATCGTTTCCAAACGACTTTGTTTTTAGGCTCGGCTCATTTTCGAGCTTTTTTTGAGCCGTGCTCGAGTAGCTCGGCTCGTTTGCACCCTAGTTTTAGGCTCTAGTGGAGTGGAGGGGTACATACTAGCGATTAATCAGGATTAATATATTTGACTTTCGTATTTAGTTTTATATATTTAAAAGATGTTGTTTTTAAATAATTTGGTTAAATTTAATTTAATAAATGAAGTGATGGAAATTGCTTAGTGATGGGTGGTGCACGTGATTTAGTGACGGTATGATTGTATAGGGTGAAATGAGGTGACAAATTGTTTTTTTTTTTTTGAAAGGTATACTTCATTAAAAAACACGCACCCGGTCCTTAAAACAAGGACCAGAGCACAAAAATTACATCATATACATCGGATAGACCGCCCAATCTTTCCAACATAAATTCTTAAATCTGGACCTAGACTTTAGCCAAAGAAATGATAACGACTTGACAGACGCAACCATCTCTAACACTTTAGCTTCCTTTTCTTTAAAAATCTTGTCATTCCGAGCATTCCAAATCGCCCACATAGCCACATAGAAAATACCTTGAATAATGAGTCTAATCTCTTTATTCCTGATCGTGTCCGCAATCTTCAAAAAGTCTGAGACTTCAAACGCGAATAAGGGACTAACTGTGATGGGGTGATGGGTGCCCTCCCCGCCCTTAATAGGATTGGATTAATAAGTATAGTTTTTCAAATAATTTTTAAAATTTTGACCGATTTGGACAACCATTGATCAATTGCTAATTTTAGGTCTGACTAGGTGAAATTTAATAAACTATGGATTGGTTGTTGATTTATCCTGATTTTTACAACACTGGATGATTGTCATCAATTAGGAAGTTAATTTGTCTATTTTCCGGTCATCTTACAGATTATTGATAATATGGATTTTGGTCCCTAAGTATCATTAAGTATGTGTTATCCTAAGGGCAGCAATAAATGGCAAGATACTTAATTTGGTCAAAGGGTTTTGGAAATTTGTATTCTACACTATGGTTTGTTTGAAAAGTGACTATTTGGCTAATGGTTTTTAGGAAATTGGTAAAAATGATGGTATGTTTTAATGGTTCTTATAACTTCTTTTTCTTTCTTGATAGTTTCATGGTTTCCTTAAGCCTTGAACCAATAGTTATGTACATAAGAGTCAAATCCTGCGGTATGAAGAAACAAGTAACTATTCAAAGTCATGATTTTGTTTACTATTTTAGTGTATCAATATTTTATAGCATTTTTTACAGCACACATTACTTAGTTTAGTTTTTTCCGTCTTTTATTACTCATAATGTAACATGTACAAGATGCAGAAGTGAAGGGTGCTACATTATTTTATATATTATCATTGTACTATAACATCATCTTTCATATTTTTGAACTGAAAAGCTCGATGTACAGTGTTACTTTTGCTACCAAATAAGAATATCAAGTGGTACTAGCTTACTGAATACATGTAGTCAGTAGTCGTCATAACAAGTGCCTAAAGTTAACAAATCTTACTTGCTAGCCTTTTGTGGAAACATGCAAGTAGAAATGGGTATTTTAAAGGTGGTTGATGTTTTAGACTAAATAACAATGATCCAGTCTTGTATATACATAACGAAACTGCAAATGCATGAATTGAGTCAGGAGGTTACCCCAGTAGTAAGACAGTGATACGTCCCATGTTCATCCCATGACCCAAGCCACGTTCCTTGTTCCAAACTTATCTTCTATTTTGCATTGTTACGTAGATGTGTTTTCTATTCCTTTTATTTCCATGTTTCATGTTCTAAGTAGTGGGTAGGTTACTAGTTTGTAATTTTTTTTTGGTCTACTCCAAGGCTATTTAATAGCCATGTTATTTTTAGTATAGCATATGAATGAAAATTAAAGAAAGCTTGTGCTTGTCTCTGTTCTCTTGATGTTCCTTGGAAGTTTTGTAGGTTTTTCTTTGTAAAACCTATCAGACAGGTCTGGTAATTTTAGTAGTTAGTAGTCTTATTATGGTTTACTTTAATTTTAACAGACATACTGCGAGTGGCGTGGTCACAACTTCACTCTCAATGCCGCATTTGATGAAATTGATGCGAGCGCATACGATGGGTTGGTTATACCAGGAGGACGTGCTCCAGAATATCTTGCTATGAATGAATCTGTCGTTAGCCTGGTCACACATTTTGCTAAATCTGGAAAACCCATTGGCTCCATTTGTCATGGCCAACTTATCTTGGCAGCTGCGGCTGCTACTGCTGATCTACTAAAAGGTCGAAAAGTTACAGCATATCATACTGTGGGACCTGTGCTCGTTGCTGCTGGTGCTCATTGGGTAGAACCTGAGACATTGGCAGCATGCACCGTTGATGGAAATCTAATCACTGCAGCTAGTTACTATGGTCACCCCGAGTTTATCCGTCATTTCATCAAGGCATTAGGAGCTACCGTAACTGGTTCCAGCAAACGCATCCTATTCCTCTGTGGGGTAACAATTCCTTCCTTAAGTGCAAAAATTTCTACTTATTTTTTTTCAACATATTAGTGTTTGTTGCTATCTATTACTTTTTTTATTCTTTATATATCAAATTATGTGGCAAACTCCAAAAATTCTATTATGCTTTCACCTTTTGTTCTTTCTCATTTAAGCCTCATAAGTCATAAACACTTTTTTTTTTTGTCTTGATTAAGTCTCTCAACTGTTTTTGTCTCATTAATGTATCTAAAAGTGTTAATAAGTGTTTTTTTTTTCTTTTTTTTAACCAGTAATTTTACGGATTAAAAAAAAAATTTAAAATTTAAAATACCGTTGCTGTGGCTTTCAATGAAGAAAATGATAATATGAGCAAAATGTATGATTAAATGCGCTGATGTGGATATTTTGACTTCTTTTTTTCAACTTCTATACCTGTTCTAATATATTTTACAAGAACACAAACATACTGTCATCATTGTTAGCGCTATAGTAAACTAACGAGTACAAACCAGTGCTAGTGAAGACAAATAAATATTTGCACGCTTTGATATTTCATTTAAATTCTGGGAGGGACGCGATCAAATTCAGCGAAGTCTAGGTTTAAGATTTAGACTGTGGTAGTTTGAAAAGGACAGATTTGCACTTAAAGGGAACCTATTTTCAGTCAACTTCGACAGGGGGTCGCAACAATGCACTTCCAACATCAACGTTTTATAATCAAGTAAGGGACCCGGTTACTGGGATGCTCATTATGCGTTACAACACTCTTTCATATATCAAAGAAGTGTCTCATGCTGAAACATAATATACTCGAATCAAATCAAATATTTCTTTAAAGAAACAAATTACATGGCGATGCCTTAGACGAATCTTTAACAATAGCTTGTGGGACATACAGAGAGGGAAATGTATCACCAATAACAAACACCTTTGCCCAAGCCAACAAAAGTACAAATAATAACTCGTACGCCTGTCCCCTAGTGCTTCCGATGTCAACAAACTGGCTATACCTAGACTCAGTGTCAGGCTAAAGATCCCCTTAAAGCAGTGGGCTGAGATGAGAGAACCATATTATAATTGTTGATTATGAAAGTATGTGCCTCTCGTTTACATGCAAGTTTTGTTGCAGGATTACATGGAAGACTATGAGGTAATGGTTCCTTTTCAGTCCCTTGAAGCTCTTGAATGCTGCTATGTAGATGCGGTTTGCCCAACAAGAAAGCGGGTGATACATGCCCTACAGCCGTCCACGATTTTGAGGGGGATCAAACATACAGTGAAAAGCCTGGCCATAATTTCAAACTAACTGCCAACTTCCATGACATCGATGCTTCAACTTATGATGCCCTTGTCATCCCTGGAGGTCGAGCTCCAGAATATCTCGCACTAGACCCTGCGGTCATTAAGCTGGTTAAACATTTTATGGATGCTGGAAAGCCTGTTGCATCCATCTGCCATGGTCAACAGATTCTCTCTGCTGCTGGTGTTCTCAAGGTACGCAAAAGGCTCTTGTAGCGTGTGTTTGTTTAGAGGCTAGATTCAAATGAGAACCACTAAATATTTATGAACCATTTTATTCACCAATGAATAAATCGTTTCATCGTTTGTTGAATCATTATTAAGTGCAATACACTATTTCTAGATCCATGAAAATTATTTTTGTATTCACTAGCAAATGAAACGGTTTCTAATAATTTCTCAAATAGCGGTTCTCATTTGAGCCCATCATTATGCTATTCATTTCAGAATCAATGATATGTTGTGAACTGCGAGTACCGGTTATGTGATTGCCTCTCTCTCTCTCTCTCTCTCTCTCACACACACACTTACGCTGCTTTATCATCTTTGATGCACTATGTAGAAGTTGTAGAAGTGCATTATGTGGTTCTCGGCATATTATTGGCTATGAAACGAACGTGCCGCATTTATATGTATGTATGCATGTATAATATAGCATTTTTTTGTGAACTTGTAACCAACGAAGGAACTTCATTGCATTTACCAGGGGAAGAAATGTACAGCGTATCCCGCTGTCAAGTTAAATGTGGAATTGGGTGGTGCAACCTGGTTAGAACCAGATCCAATAGGTCGTTGCTTTACGGATGGAAATCTAGTAACGGGTGCAGCCTGGCCAGGACATCCTCAGTTCATCGCTCAGCTCATGTCGTTGCTTGGTGTAGAGGTGCGTTTCTAGTGTGATGTTTGTGTTTTGTGCTATGGTTTTTTACATCCTAGATACAGTATGTTTGTAACTGCAACAACCATACATGTTCTTGTACAAGTAATGTTTGTAACCTTACACCATGATAATAAGTTGCTAATATCCTGAGTTGGTCGCTACCATCGTTACCATAAGATATGCAGGAACCCACTCGTCTAACCACGTTTTAAGTAGCCCCGATCCTTGAACATTTCGCGTTCTAACTTAGGACCATGTGTCCGATCATATGTTAATTCTAGTCATTTTTTTATGGCAAAACATGTACTTGAAAAATATAAATGGTGTTAAGCTGCAATTTATGTATGTTGAAAATAGTGAATAGTCGGAATAAAGTCGATTTGGAATTTTTATTTTTATTATTAGATAAAGTCGATATATATTTTGTAAATAAGATAAATGAAATACATGAATTGTGTTACAAGCTGTAGTAGTTTTAAGCGAAGTTCAGTATAAAAATAACGTGATCTTAAAATAAATTGATATAAATAATTTTATGTTGAATATTCGTTTCAGTATAATAAATTTAGGTTGATTCATTCTTTTTTTTTTTTTTGAACGGCCAACGAATCAATTTCCGAGCACTCTCAGGCACCCTTTTGGCGAATCAGGTACTCGAGAGTACCCGGGCCACCAATTGCCACCAATTCCCAGGAAAACCCGACCACTCACCCGCCCGAAGGCACGACAGTGAAATAATCGGTAAAACCGGTCGGGATCAGGACTCGAACCCAGGCCAATGGCTTGGGTCATCCCTCATTTCCCCTCCACCAATGTCCTCCAAATGTAGCTAGTGGGAATTGAACCCAAGTCTCCCATAGGAAACTTTAGGCCCTCAACCCGGTTATTTAGTACGATTTATAGTTATTTAGTAGGGATGTTGGGTTTTTATGAGAAAAAGTGACCTAATAATCGAACTATTAGACTATGTGGTGTGGGGGGCGGCTTAGGCCCGTCCAGCCCGTCTAAGTGCGGCCAACACCGCCCCTGTTGTCCCTTATCAGTTCAATTTTGGCCGTTCAAGATGGTGATGTTGATTGGTGGGTTTCAAATGGTTGGCCAATGTTGTCATCTTAAAATAAAATGGTGGGCCAATTTAAAATAAAAAAACAAATATGGACCAAGAAATACTACCCCCACACCCTTGGATAGTCCTCAAGTTGTCATCATAAGAGGAGGGCCCTCAATTTGCTGACGTGGTGGCAAGTCCTTCCAAACCTTGCATCTACCACACCACATAGTCTTAAATGTTCGGGTTAGATCAGGTCAGTTGTTCGATTTTCAGGTTTAGATGTAATATAAAAAATGTTTTATTGTTTTCGTAAAATACCATCAATATGTCACTTAAAAAATATTATCAAATTTCAAACATTATTGGACAGTATGATGTTATTATGTTTTAAAGTCCTAAAACTTAATGTTTCGGATAACAAAGACTTAATTGTATCTATAAAAAGACATTTTAAATGTTCATGTTTTGGGTTTTGGGTTTTTCTGGTCAGGTTGTTCGGATTTTTAGCCGGGAAAAAGGGACTCGATAACCAACCCATTTAAGGTTCGGGTTGGTCGGGTTGGGGTTTATCAGGTATGCTCTAATTTGGCTTTGTGTGGCTTTGAATTCGGGTCGGGTTTCAGATAAAAATAACCATATTATTTAAATATAAATAACATTAAGTAGGGGTGTTCATCGAATCGAATAACGAATTTTCGAATTAATCGAATCGAATTTTTCAAATAATTTTTTTTTACTGAATTCGTATTCGATTCGAATTCGATTAAAAGCTGATCAATTTGATTTGAATTCGTATTCAAATAAAAAATTCAATTCGAATTCGTATTAGAAACTTGAATTCGAAGCGAATTCGAATAAATTCGTTTAAGGTTAAGACTTAAGTTATGAGCTTTAGTTAGGCTTGAACTTGGTAATGGGCTAATATATGACTTAGGTTAGATTTATAAATTAGCCCAAGTTCTAAAGTTAAATGTGTGTGTATAATTATATGTTTATATATATATATATATATATAAATATATATGTATTATTTTTATTCGAATTTCAAATCGAATCGAATTTAAAATCATAAATTCGTATTCGAGTTACTAAACTCGAATTCGAATACGAATTCTTGATCATCAAATCAAATTCTTGATAATTGCATCGAATTAAGTCGAAGTCGAATCGAATTCTGAACACCCCTAACATTAAGCGTTATGGGCAAGGCCCTTAGCGCCCTAGAGTGTGCTAAGTCCACCGTATATCCTTAAGAATCCTAATAAATAACAATAAGTGTGAGCGATTGATAAATTAAAATCCTAATGAAAAACAATTCTTCTTCTTCATCATCATTATCATACTCAGTTAATCTCACATATAGCAAAGTTAAGGTAGGGTCTGAGGATGGTAAGATGTAGACATCCTTGCCTCTACCCCTAAGAATAGAGTGACTGCTTCCAGTGAGACCCCCGGCTCGATGTGGTTTGGTATCAAGCTTTGGACATAAGGCACATAACACTTAGCAATCGGGACAAACCCGATCAGTGCATGTACCCCTTTGTCTTTTGGCTATCAACGCCACCACATGAACATGAGGCATGATTAATCGTCCGTCGTTTTTAACGTTATTTTCACGAAATTAGTAAAATAACGTTAAAACTAGTTGCAATTAATAATCCTAATGAAAAACGAATTAAATCAAACGAATTAGATCATGTCACACAAAAGCCCGATACGAAAGTATGTAAAAACAACCATAAAACAGTCATCAAATTTCTGTTTGTTTAGGAGTTCGCTCATAAACTTCCAAAATACGTTAATTGTTTTGAAATTTGTTCAAAAGCTATTGGTCCACTCCACTATGCTGTGAGCCTTCTGTACTTCAGCAAAAGTTTATACGCAAGTTGTTGTTCGTTTAGAAGATCGTCCAGAAACTAGTGGTCCATAAGTTTGTCCATGTTCAAAGGCTTGTTAGAAAGTTGTTGGACAAGTTGCTAGTGCGAATACATAAGCTTCCGAGTGGTCCTGGTTACAACAAAAGATCTACCCTACTCCAACGCATGGACTAGCTGTCCACTTTTATATGCTTTTAAGAAGTTGGTGCAAAATAGGGTGCTAAACGGGTGTTTACGGTTGGTGTGTCCAACCTGATACGAACCCAACACGACATGGACTCAAAATTGTGTCATACTTTCATGCATATGAACCTTAGCAAGATATGAATATTCTTAAGTTGACACAAACATGACTCGTTTAACCCAATTATTTTCACATATTAATATATTTTAAATTAGAATTTTAACAAACAAAAATTACAAATGTATGTAAAACAATTACATAAAATGCTATAATCATGTTTTATGTTTGGTCACATTTGCCGGTTCCATCTAAAACTTTTTTTGTTTTTGTTTTTTGCAATTGAATCTTGAGTCCGTTTACTTTAAACGTTAACTCATGGGTATTTTGGATCTTAAGCCTTGGACCTTAATTTACCTCCTACCCCCTCTCCGTCAAGAACACCACCACCACTATCTGCTTCTCAACTATTTGCTAGACTTGTTACCATCGTAGATCACCACTATCCGGTGATCGGAAGTCGTCTTCGCTATCGGTGGTCTCGCTAGAGCCACCATCAGGTTTCTCTCGTTCGTCAAAGCCATAATTTCGTCTTGTATTCATTTGAACTAACTAAAATCATCATCAGATGTTGGATATTGTGCCTATCACCGGAAAATGACTTCATGCCGTTGGTACGTATCTTGTTTGCCGTAAAGCTGTCATGCAGCCTCTGATCTAGCTTGGGAACCCTCAATCAAAGTCTTTTCTGGGTATGAAACCTGTCGTCGTCGGCCTAAGGTTTTGATACAAACGATCAGATCGAAACGTAGCCCAAGATTTCAGTAGTGGTTGTAATTAATGAAACCTTAAAACCACCAGTGGCCACCTCATAAACCACCAGCAGATACCTCCTAAAACCAGCACCAACCACTACTGCAACACCTAAACCCCATAACAACCATTGCTGCACCACCTCCG
The DNA here is from genome assembly GCA_030844895.1 of Ambrosia x helenae. NCBI lineage: Eukaryota > Viridiplantae > Streptophyta > Magnoliopsida > Asterales > Asteraceae > Ambrosia > Ambrosia x helenae. The sequence goes on along the minus strand of JAUTDX010007060.1, from coordinate 171,117 downwards.
CCCCATAAAAACCACCGCTACATCACCTCCACCCCATAACACCACTGTCGCACCATCTCCACATAACAACCAACACCCCACCACCTAATAAGTAGATACCTAGCTATTGTGGTTGACTGAAAAGAGAGAGTTAGTTAGAGACGTGTTAACCAGATATAGAGATTATGGGATTTAGAGAGAAAGAGAGTGTGCGTGGGGTGGGGGCAGGTGAGGCTTGTTTTATAATTAACTAGGTTAGAACCCGTGTTATACACGGGTAGGTCTAAAAATTGAGAAGAGGAGAGGAGGTGTTAGAGGGAAAATAATTGGGGAAGAGAAGAAGTTTCCTGGTTATGTATTTTGAGCAATAGTGGCGACCGGCGGTGTGTCACCGCTATTGCCCATTGTACTATTAAACCTTATCCGTTTAATCACTTATCAAATCAACGGTCAAGATTGACTAAACAACAAAGCGGCAGACTTTGAGCAATAACGGCGACCCGCGGTGTGTCGCCGCTATTGCCCAAATTTCTTGTAGTAGTGATAAGTAATAAACTTCAAACATGAATAATGATTTTACATATTTAAACAAAAAACAGAGAGATAGATAGAAGTGATAATATTACATTATAAATGGGAGAATACCTAATAATAAGTTGGTGGAAGCTTCTCCTTTAAACAGGCGGCTAACACCCCCTTCGGACTCAACACTTGCTTAGCCAAATCCATTGGAGCACCATATTTCACTACAGTACTTATAGTTTCCCCTGGACTACTGACTACTGAACCCGCTAGTGCATTTTGGGCCTATAATCTGCATTCTAAACCGAACCCCCCAGTATGGATTTGTGTTTTGAAAAGGATAATGTGACTTTGAATAATCAGAATTGGATAATGAACTTGTACTAAAAAAGTTTCAAATTTATAAGTGATGCATATTTAAAAAATGCTAACATCCAATCTTCTATTCTACTGGTATCATCCCTTATTAAGTTTAAAAGTTAGTTACCAAAACATATAAGACAACTGAAGGTGATCAATACTAAAGCTGAAAATTAGTATGTCCAACTTAGAAAAGAGTCAATATTTTCTATTTTGACTTAAGGAAAATATCCATGAGAAGAAGGACTAACCTACACTTGACTAACTTAGTTGGGTGCCCAAAACAACAACAGCGACTCCTTTAAACAGGCCTCTAACACTGCCTTCTGACCTCAACTCTTGCTTAGCCATAACCATTGGACCACCATATTTCACTCCAACAATTTACAGGTTACTTTCTTATCATCTACTTCTGAAGGTAACTTAAGATACAGAAAAGAGTCGCTTTAATAAAAAAAATATATCAAACTCTTAACACCAAGAGGATTTCATTTAGCAAAACTGATGTTGAAATTTAGAATCTATAAATTGGTTCACATTTCTAAGGGTAAGGGTGTTGTAATCGGTACACCACCCACAACAACGGACACAATGGCATTTGACAAATCATACGACCCATACGATGTGGGCAAAAAACCCTCTCATACGGGTCATGCAACAATCTTAGTCCTCTCGTGCATCATGTATGGTCCATATTCGAGATATTATGCGAACTGTATAAGGGTTGTGTCACAACTTCAAATAGACTATTATCTAATCGTCGAAACTTCATACACCATATGCACACATCAAAACACTATCACCTACGACCCGTCTTAGTACAACTAATTATCCGCCTATGACAATTCCATATACATAATCGCTTTCATGATGCAAACTCATACATCCCCTTATTTTCAAAATAAATTTACGATATAAAATGTGACATGGCTTAAAGAAACTTGGATAATCCTATATCTATTATTTTTCATAAGTAAATCTTCATCCTTGTCACCAAATAAGTAGTTCTATTGTTTCGACATCAACAGTAGTTTTAGCAATATCAGCACCTTTTGGTCTAAGTAAAGCAAGTCATTCTCTTGTTCATATTGGCATACTGCTATATCTAAGTCTGCATAACCATAAACATGCCTTGTTTAATCCTTACACAACTAAGTTATGGAGAAGGATAATTCATTTGTCATTCATGTACAAATTATTAAAGAGTCAATGATGTGAATATATACCAATAAAACAAATAAATACATATACCTTGTAACAAAAGAAAATAAACACTAAATAATTAGAAAGATGCAGTTAAGTTTAGAAAGCATAACTTTACGTGTTTCTCCTTCTCCAATTGGTTGATCAAGTCTTTGATTTATTCTTCCAATTTAGATGTAGCCTTTCAAGCCTACATTATAAAAAAATTTACAGTGCCAATCTAGCTAGAGTGTCACATATACACAATCATCCTCATAATTTGTGTTCATTTTATTTTAAATGAGAGATTATTACTGGACTTCTATAGTAGTTGTAATTGAAAAAAAAAAATGAACAAATCAGTGTTTCCAAGATAACCCATTGCTCAATCCTCTAGAAACAACATATTGACAACTTTATTCTCTAGAACTGAAAGTCAAGTTCAAATGATTTATACACTATTCTTTCAGCAAACAACTAAGTTATGAACCAACAAATTAAGGTATAAGAACCTTGTATTGTTATTCATAACTATAAGTAGAATTAAAAAGAGATATATTAGAGAATCGAAGTTAAGAAAATGTGAGATATGCACTTGTTCATATATTTGATGCACACTAACCATTCCTTCAATTGATCTAACCTAATAACCAAAACTTATCATCATTTGATGCACTTGCTGTTATGTTCATTATTTATAGTTCAGTTCATAATTCCGACTGAAATTCCTTAACATTGTCAACAACAATTTGTAGCCGATTGAGATCTAGCTGACTTTTCCCGTTTTGATGGTATCTAAGACTCCAATTCTAGACCAGGAACACTAAGCAACAGTGAAAGACTCGTATACCTAGAATAGTCTAATACCAAAAAAAAAAAAAAAAAAGATAAGTTTCCCATGAATAGAAGATTATGAACCTTTGGACCATTGATTAGGCCTATATATAGTGACCGCACTTAGCAACAGAATATCATTTCCATGGACATCAACGGCGACCGAAGCAAACAGATCTGGATGTTTTGAAATCAAAATAAAACTAAAATTACTACCTTTCATGAGTAAAAAATCGGTACATAAATACTTGAATGATAGTGAGCACACTGAACAATAGAATATCATTACCATGTACATCATCGGTGATCTAAGTAAACAGGTCTGGATGTTTTGACATAAAATAAAACTAAAATTACTACCTATCATAAGTAAAACCTAGATGTTATGACAATAACCATCCTAAATGGACTATTTCATAAAACCAACTGACTACATCTAAGTTTCACAAGCTCGTCATCTGAATCTCAATACTAACAAAACATAAACAAATTAAACAAAAAGATCAAAAACAAAATTAGACGATACGAACCAAAAAGCTAGTTTATTTGATCATCAAACCAACCGACTACATCTAAGTTTTTGAAATCAAACGAAGACGCATATAGATCGTACCATGAGAACTGCAATATCGAGATGATCGGCCTCAAATGCTTAACCAATCGGCATATTCAACACAAGAAAACCCAAATTTACGAACAGATGAAGAGATTTATATATAGCAAAGTAAGAAACACGATATGTAAAGGAAGAAAATATTAAGTTATTGTATTGCAGATGTAGAAAAGAAAATGAAAACAAAAAAAAAACAGCTTAATTTATCATTTGAAATGAAGTCAAAACACTATTTTTTTCTCAGATTTTGAATAAATCAAAGTATAAAACATCTAAGAAACAGTAACATACGAAGATCGTGAATATTCTGAACGTAGTAGATCAGCGATAAGAGGCGGTGTACATCTAAGAAACAAAAACTTATGAATCATCAATGTAGTAGATCGGCGATAAGAGGCGGGGACAATATTTGAAGAAGATTTAGGGTTTTTGAAGAAATTGATGCCATGGAAAGAAGATGTAATGTGTTAACAAATGGATTGGTTTATTATGAGATGACTATATTGTGGGTAACAACTTGTTCGGTTTAATCGGAAGTAAGCAAAAAAAGGGGATCCAAACAAATGAGCGGGAAAACAACCCATGTATGGCCTGAGAATGTGACACCTGTCCCACAACTACTTTTATTTATATATTATAGTAGATTTATTTTTTTAGAAGCTAAAAAAGAGAATAGAAAATATAAAAACCTAAAAAAGTATGGGTAAAATGACTAAACTGCCTAAGTTAACGTCAAATTTAGACGGTGTTAGCGAATGGGATGATAACGGAAATAATTGTCAAACCTCAAGGGTCTAGTTGCGAAAAAATGGATGAAACTGGCAAATTTGAAGCTCTATACAACTCAACATTTCATTACCTCCCGGTTTCAAGAATGAAAGAGTACCTAAGTCCTATAAACTCACAACCAAAGTTCCTATGGAAAACAAATTTAATAATCCATAAACAAATCACAAACACAAAGTAGACAACCTAACATGCACTATAACTGAAAGACATTCAACAAGACACATATGGAACATTAATTGATCATAAATCGGACTTAAACACGCAGATGCATCATAATCAATAACACTCATATCTTTAACAAAACATAAGCCAAACAAAAATCATCCAAAATCGAAAGTTGTCAAATTCACAAAGTATTCATCACAAAGACCTAGGTAGTTCAAAAAGTTTAGTGCTAAACATATTCAAACTTAAAACAAGTCTAAAAACAGAAGCAAACATGATCAAACCATGAGTATAAAGTTTGAAATTCAAATAAAGCATGAACCAAATAGATCAAACCATGTGGCCTTCAAATCTTCTATATCTAGCGTCAAATCTTGTTAATTCATCCAGAAAGCTAGCTAGGGTTGGCTAGAATCGAGTTCTCTCGTCTAGGGGTGCTAAAAGTGTTTAAATAGGTAATCATTGATATTTTATTGACTTAACTATTTTTCGCGGGTCATGAAAGTCCAAAGGAGGCCATCTGCTTGGAGCAAAGGACATAGTAGTTGCGTGTGACAACTCGGGTAAATCTCTCTCTTGGTTTCTATCTTTTGTCTGTTTCTTTTGTTATTCCTTTTGGGTACTGTGCAATTTTCGGGACGAAAATTCTTTTAACGTGGGGATGATGTGACACCCGACAAATTCTGGTTAATAACATTGTCTAGATGAAAGTCTACCTTAGCGAGTCACGCGTATATTATACTTAACTGGGTTAGTTAAGTCGTGTTATGGTTCGGGAACTATCGGTTTAGTCTAGAAGATCATTGGATGTTGGTCTAGAGGTTCATTAGATGTCAGTCCTTAACCAAGTGTACAAATGGCTGACGATTAATCGTCAGGGCATACGGAACATACAAGTCTCGAGTCCCGGGAATTGGTGAACGAGTGTGAATATGTTTGTTTGCAAGTGTAATGTGTTTACAATCATTATGTGACTTGTCGGTATGTGAATATGTGTTAACGTATGTTAAAACGGGGTTTAACGCACAAAATACAAGGAACCAACCCCTATAGGCGATTAGGGGTGGCTAATCGCCTATAGGGAGGGCGAGTGGGCAACATTAAGGGCGATTGGGGGCTAATCGCATGCCATAAGGGGCGATTAGACCCCAAATGCATGGAGGTCATGCGATTAGCAACCCTAATCGCATGAAGCTGTTGCATAATCACATGGGACGTGCTGGACGACTAAAAACGACTATATATACAATGCTTAACCTCCTAAACCTCATAATATCAACCCTAGTCGTCCCATAACCCGCCCCAACACACACACAACCTCTGGAACGTCATTTTTGATCAAAACACAAGGTTTCAAGCTTATTTCATCAATCTTTCCCAAATCTAAGGTGTGGTTTCCATCCATGTAATCTTTATTAACGTTTTTATTAAATCCATAATGGTCCAGACCTGTTCTAAAACAAATAAGCTTTCTGAAAATCGTTAATAAGTGTTGTTAATCGGATTCTATCTATCATACATGTGTTATGTGTGTTTATGATTAAAAGCTAGGGTTTTTATGATTCAGGATGGATGATTACATGTTATTAGGTTAGTTTCAGATTAATAATGATGGCATGATGATAGGATCTGAGTAATTGTTCATTAGGGTTATAGTTATGCATGTTAATGTGATGTTTCATGCTATGTGTATTGTGTTTGGATTACATTGTTGCATGAAGGGCTGATAATACGAGTCTAAACGAAGGATTTTGGTTTAAACATGTTTGGTATAGTTGTTGGATCGATATTGGATGATTACACGCGTTCTGGATCTGATTTGGAGTGTTAAACGCGCGAAAAACCGGAACAGCTGGGTTATTGGCGATTAGCAACCCTAATCGCCTATGTTATAGGCGATTAGGAGGCCAATCGCCTATAAAGATGCCCTAATCGCCTATATACCATGAAATTGGGGGCTAAATGCCTCTATTACATGCAATTGTGATCCTAAATGCTAGTTAAGTCCTGAAATACATGTCTTATAGCCCTAATCGCATATAAACTCAAGATTTACATGTCTTATGACCCTAAATGCCTATATTACATGCGATTAGCCTTCCTAAATGCCTGTTGACCAACCTAAATGCTAGTTGACTTTTCCTAATCGCGTGTACTGCTGCTGTAAGTGTAAATTAGCATTCCGAGATCCGATTTGACATCTAGGAACATGCTAGGAACCCCGTAACATATGTAACATCGCAAAATTTTCATCGAATTTCTATACGAAGAAGCCCTTATTTTATCCTTTATGTGCCCAAGTCTATATTTATTTTTCCTAACTCACAATCTATATGTATATATATATATATGTATATATATAATGATAATAATAATAATAATAATTATAATTCAGTTTTATAAAAAAAAATATATATATATAGATATATATGTCTTGAACAGAATGGGCAGCAGGCCAGATCCACAACCAAACCAATCCCCTCCTTTGGATAACTTTGAGCCCAGCAAGGGTAGCCCAAGCCCAGATCAGATATAGACCCGGCCCAAAACACCCTCCTCCCCTTTACTTTTATTAAAAAAAATTGTGCTTTATCCGGGTTTCGAACCCGAGTCAATCAAACACACACACACGCGTCTTCACCACTTGAGCCATGCCCTTTAGTTGGTTTAAATCCAACTCAAATTATATAAAACCCTTACTTCCCTGTCCTTCTTCTTCGTCGAGCAGCAACAGCAAAAGGAATCAATTTTGACCCAATTTAATTAACACCATAACGCGTGATTTATCCTGAAATGGAATGTTTTCATAATTACCGGCCTCAATCAACCTCAATTACACGCTATTAACAATCAATCGTTGACCAATTTGATTGAATACGCGTTTGACATTTAATCGTGGGTCAACTTTCCAATTAACCCAACCCATCGATCCCCACTATAAATTGATCTACTGCGAACGTTCACAACTCGCTCATACTCTCTTCTCAATCTCCAATTCTTCTCCAATCTCACTGTTATTATCATTCTCCTCGTTGTTTGACTTTTGGCTTTGACCGGGCATTCATCAACGAAACAACACTGTGAGTCCAATTATTTTTGTGGGTTTTGTTAGTCGGCAATCAAACAACAAAAACCCTAACATTAATCGGGTTCATAATGTGTGGTTTGTTTGATTGTAGAATCTAGGGTTCGTAACTTAGAATTGGGGATAAACTGGAAATGCACAACATATTTATTTTATTTAATCTGAGGATTGTCACAACCACAGGCCTAGGCCAAGTGGTTGTGACCATGGTCTGATACCCAAGGCTCCCGGGTTCGAGTCCGGCTACGGCCACTCTTTTTTTTGTTTCTTTTATTTTTTTTTAAACAACAAACTAATATATATATAAAACATTTTAATCTTATAAATTCGTTTTTAAATATTAAAACTATTTTATAAATTCTAAAAAAAATTATATTTATTAAATCTGAGTTAAAAGTTTTATTTACAATTTTTATTTTTCTGAAATTCATTTATTTAATATTTATTATAATTAAATCAATTTTATACTATTATATTTATAAAAATCCATTAAAATATCAAAACAATTTTATTAATTTCTCCAAAAATTATCCTGAGTTTGTATAAAGTTAAACTTTACTGAAATAATTTTTAATTCAGAAAAATCATTTATTTTATATTTTTAATCAATTTTTGTTAGATTTAATCATAATTAAATCATAATAAATTCAATTTTCATTATTTTTGCACCAAAATTTTATACAATTTATTTTTAAATATTTAGAACAGAAATATGATTTTTAAAATAGAATTTCTTTAATTTTAGTATTTTTGAATATTAAAGTTAAATATTGGCAATTTGTAATAAATAGATTTAAAAATCTATTTTAAATGAAATAATTTTATAAAAATTATTTTTATACTTCAAACACATTATTGTGATCATCCTAAATTTAAATTTCATAAAAAGATTTTTGGTTATTTATTTACTAATATTCTCTCATTTATTAAACAATTTTCACATTAAACAAACAAGCATTTATCCCCAATTCGACGCCCTAGAAACTTATACATTTGTAGATTTGATAGACTTAGACATATTTATTACTTTATTATAGGGTGATACTTGATACATTTGGGCAACACAATTATCCAAATTTCTCAACAGATATAACATTTTACCAATGTGAGTTTTACATAGCCCCTTTTATTTATCACCATTTTTGGGGTGAAACATGTTATAACATCATCATTGCAATTCAATCATCAATGTGTCTATGTGTTTTCTATGTTGCATTATGTCTTGAGCATGATTAGAGTAAGCACCATTCTAGCATAATCATTAACTCCGTACAAGCCGACGGTATACATTGATAGATCTATTGGACTGACAATCCCACCCGGATACGTGCCTCCTACAAAGGTAGCGTGGGTGTTTGTTATCGTATAACATATTTAAGTGGACCATGAGCGTATGGTATGTATCATATTATAACAGTCATCAGGGTTGGTTATGCACTCGATTTATTTCTAGTATGTTCTCATATATGGACTAGATTGACATGACACATGAATTGCACAACATTTTTATTCAATTATCAAAAACCTATGTAATTCTCACCAACTTTTGTTGACCCAAAATATTTTCAACTTAACATGTTTCAGGTTCTATTTGCTTGAAGATTTGATTTGATGCTTGAAGATATGTGTATAGTTTTATTCAATTTGATGTACAAAATTCTAGAACAAATTGTATGTAATTCATTTGAATTATTTAAAGGAATTTATTATTCACCATGAGCTACTGAACAATCATCACTACGTGACATCCCGATGTTTCCGCCATCGGTTGGGGTGTTACAGATTGGTATCAGAGCCATGGTTATAGGGAATTAGGTTATTAGAAAAATAATCTAGTCTATAACCATAGGATTTAACAAGTACTTGCTTCTTTTGCTTGCTATTCTCTATCTCCCACTTCTTACCTCAACTTTCATCCCTACAAGAAGGCTGCTCTCCATCAGTGGATCTACTCTCAGACTAATAGGACAAATCCTCAAGTTTAACCTGAACCCCCCTTGAGATCTCGTCGAAGTTCTAGATTTTAATAACGAACACGTGCAATCTGGAAGGGTGAACGCCTGTATTCTGAGTCTTCTGTCTAGGCTGGCATTGCGCATATATCCCAATCAGACGAGGGACCCGGATGCCTACCTGGGAATTCTCGGGATGAGTGTTCACTTATAGGCTAAAGCATGTCTTCACTATGTTATTAAAATCTGGAATCTTTGATAAGTCAACGTTTTCGTTTATTCGTTTTAATTAATGAATAAATGATTACACTCCTTATATAATCTCATTCATTTCACTGTGTCTCTTACAGATCATGCCTCCACGTCGCAATGCTCGTCTTAACAGTGGTGAAAATCATGATGAAGGAAGTAGCAATCACCACAACAATGGAGGTGATGCCCAACTAGCTGCGATTATTTCCCAACAATTGGCGCAACAAACCACAACTCTGGTTTCTAACTTGTTGACTCAAGACATCCAAATGGGTAGGAATGGCATTGGAAATGGCGTTGGAAATCACGAAAGGAACAGGACCTTAGTTCGGAAAGGCAAGAAAACAAGTATCATGGCCGCGGTAACTACCAAGAATCAGAAACGTAAGACCAGGGATCCTGATGTAAACCTCACTACCCAAGTTTCTAACAAGAAGCCTTATACGAGAAACTTTCCATTGTGTAACACATGCAATCGACATCATCCCACTATTTCAGCGTGTCGCTTGTGCACCAATTGTGGTAGGTATGGTCATCTGGTCAACACATGTCGCGAGACCCCAAACCCCAATCAACCCACCAACCCTGCTACTTTGGAGGAAACAAAGCGGTTGGCTGCCACCTTAACAGACGATCATGTAAAGGCAGGGACCCTGACCCGGAAAAGGGAGAAGAAAACTGTTGCAAAAGATACTCCCCAACCCGCCGTTAAAATCAAAACTGAGGTCTCAACCAACGGAAAGCGCAAGGCCAGGAATTTTGCAAAAGACACCACTACCCCACCCAACAAGAAACAATACCGCGGGAAGCTACCTAAGTGTGACACCTGCCAGTATCACCATCCAACCCAAGTGCCCTGCCGTCAGTGTACCAATTGTCAAAGGTATGGACATCTTGCGGACGCTTGCCGAATCCCTGCTACAAACGCTCTTGATGCTCCAAATAACCCACTTGAGACCCTCCAGCTACTTAACAGCAAGCTCCACCATTTGATTAATGTCTATTTTCCTTTTTAAATTCTATGTATTAACACTTTATATTCGAATAATAAATACAAGTATTATCATAACATCTGTGTGCATGCTTGTCTGAATGTGAACTGATTGCTATATCTATGATCATACTTGCTTACTTGTACGACAGTTAGTTGACTACCAAACAACCGACCTAACGATTGGTAGAGGTCATCATGTCTTTCCAACAGTCGGGAGAGGCCCTACCACCTACTCAACGACTGGTGGAGACTATCAGACCTGCTCAACAATCGATAGAGTCATAAAAGGACGCAAAACCCTAATGTAAGGTAAATTGGTAATTACGGTCCGGAACGTAATCATGAATTTACAGGTACATTAAGGTAGTGTGAAATTTTATCAAGGTTTCCAGTAGTTGACCAATTGTAAACCTAGTGTTTCTCTTAACTTCGGGACGAAGTTCCTAAAAGTAGGGGAGACTGTAACATCGCAAAATTTTCATCGAATTTCTATACGAAGAAGCCCTTATTTTATCCTTTATGTGCCCAAGTCTATATTTATTTTTCCTAACTCACAATCTATATGTATATATATAATGATAATAATAATAATAATAATTATAATTCAGTTTTATAAAAAAAAAATATATATATATATAGATATATATGTCTTGAACAGAATGGGCAGCAGGCCAGATCCACAACCAAACCAATCCCCTCCTTTGGATAACTTTGAGCCCAGCAAGGGTAGCCCAAGCCCAGATCAGATATAGACCCGGCCCAAAACACCCTCCTCCCCTTTACTTTTATTAAAAAAAATTGTGCTTCATCCGGGTTTCGAACCCGAGTCAATCAAACACACACACACGCGTCTTCACCACTTGAGCCATGCCCTTTAGTTGGTTTAAATCCAACTCAAATTATATAAAACCCTTACTTCCCTGTCCTTCTTCTTCGTCGAGCAGCAACAGCAAAAGGAATCAATTTTGACCCAATTTAATTAACACCATAACGCGTGATTTATCCTGAAATGGAATGTTTCATAATTACCGGCCTCAATCAACCTCAATTACACGCTATTAACAATCAATCGTTGACCAATTTGATTGAATACGCGTTTGACATTTAATCGTGGGTCAACTTTCCAATTAACCCAACCCATCGATCCCCACTATAAATTGATCTACTGCGAACGTTCACAACTCGCTCATACTCTCTTCTCAATCTCCAATTCTTCTCCAATCTCACTGTTATTATCATTCTCCTCGTTGTTTGACTTTTGGCTTTGACCGGGCATTCATCAACGAAACAACACTGTGAGTCCAATTATTTTTGTGGGTTTTGTTAGTCGGCAATCAAACAACAAAAACCCTAACATTAATCGGGTTCATAATGTGTGGTTTGTTTGATTGTAGAATCTAGGGTTCGTAACTTAGAATTGGGGATAAACTGGAAATGCACAGCATATTTATTTTATTTAATCTGAGGATTGTCACAACCACAGGCCTAGGCCAAGTGGTTGTGACCATGGTCTGATACCCAAGGCTCCCGGGTTCGAGTCCGGCTACGGCCACTTTTTTTTGTTTCTTTTATTTTTTTTAAACAACAAACTAATATATATATAAAACATTTTAATCTTATAAATTCGTTTTTAAATATTAAAACTATTTTATAAATTCTAAAAAAAATTATATTTATTAAATCTGAGTTAAAAGTTTTATTTACAATTTTTATTTTTCTGAAATTCATTTATTTAATATTTATTATAATTAAATCAATTTTATACTATTATATTTATAAAAATCCATTAAAATATCAAAACAATTTTATTAATTTCTCCAAAAATTATCCTGAGTTTGTATAAAGTTAAACTTTACTGAAATAATTTTTAATTCAGAAAAATCATTTATTTTATATTTTTAATCAATTTTTGTTAGATTTAATCATAATTAAATCATAATAAATTCAATTTTCATTATTTTTGCACCAAAATTTTATACAATTTATTTTTAAATATTTAGAACAGAAATATGATTTTTAAAATAGAATTTCTTTAATTTTAGTATTTTTGAATATTAAAGTTAAATATTGGCAATTTGTAATAAATAGATTTAAAAATCTATTTTAAATGAAATAATTTTATAAAAATTATTTTTATACTTCAAACACATTATTGTGATCATCCTAAATTTAAATTTCATAAAAAGATTTTTGGTTATTTATTTACTAATATTCTCTCATTTATTAAACAATTTTCACATTAAACAAACAAGCATTTATCCCCAATTCGACGCCCTAGAAACTTATACATTTGTAGATTTGATAGACTTAGACATATTTATTACTTTATTATAGGGTGATACTTGATACATTTGGGCAACACAATTATCCAAATTTCTCAACAGATATAACATTTTACCAATGTGAGTTTTACATAGCCCCTTTTATTTATCACCATTTTTGGGGTGAAACATGTTATAACATCATCATTGCAATTCAATCATCAATGTGTCTATGTGTTTTCTATGTTGCATTATGTCTTGAGCATGATTAGAGTAAGCACCATTCTAGCATAATCATTAACTCCGTACAAGCCGACGATATACATTGATAGATCTTTTGGACTGACAATCCCACCCGGATACATGCCTCCTACAAAGGTAGCGTGGGTGTTTGTTATCGTATAACATATTCAAGTGGACCATGAGCGTATGGTATGTATCATATTATAACAGTCATCAGGGTTGGTTATGCACTCGATTTATTTCTAGTATGTTCTCATATATGGACTAGATTGACATGACACATGAATTGCACAACATTTTTATTCAATTATCAAAAACCTATGTAATTCTCACCAACTTTTGTTGACCCAAAATATTTTCAACTTAACATGTTTCAGGTTCTATTTGCTTGAAGATTTGATTTGATGCTTGAAGATATGTGTATAGTTTTATTCAATTTGATGTACAAAATTCTAGAACAAATTGTATGTAATTCATTTGAATTATTTAAAGGAATTTATTATTCACCATGAGCTACTGAACAATCATCACTACGTGACATCCCGATGTTTCCGCCATCGGTTGGGGTGTTACAACATATCTAATAACTTGGTAACATATGTTTGGATGTAATTATGTGATACGTGAACTACGTGCTATAACTTGTTGGACGTTAACGTATGTTAAGTGTGATTGCATGATTGTTTGTTTGGGAGCGTAAACATAACACGGGGAGTCTCGGGTCACCAATGGGATGTCGAGTCTTGTACATTGGGTCAGTTAAACAGTCACGGTGTTTTCAAACGAACTTGGTTATGGTCTGGACATCTAGGGACTAACTAACCTGCGGGTTATTAGTCTAAGTACTTGTAACTGTCATATGTTAGGTCGCCGCTTTACGGGACTAGCATAGCTGCTGAGTTTATTCGTGTTACGGAGTAACGCAACTTAAGGTGAGTTTACGGCCCCTCTTTTAACTGGTTTCACTTTTCGGGGGAGAAAACATGTGTTAAAACTTATGTTTGGTAACTACTGTCATACTATGGGTCTTCTATGGTTTACTATATGATCTTTGGAAGTCCCGGGGGGAACCATGAATGTGCGGGTTTGCACAACGGGGAAATGTGAATAGCGCTATTGGGAGTGACCAACCCCGCTCGTCGACTTGGAGGGTCGGCGGGTGCATATTGTCTCAAACAGGAACAACAGGTTACTACATCGGGCACGACGTCTGGTTTGCGAGTTAGTAATGGTTTTCCAATCGTGATAGTAACAAAACATACGCCTAGCTAGCGTACTTTGGTTTTCGATTTGTTATAGTATGGACAGGTTGGACCTGGTACTTGGATTACAAAACCTGTAAACTCACCAGCATTTTTGTGCTGACGTAAACTTTTACATGTTTTCTCAGGTCGCTAAGGTAGCACATTGGAACTAGGGCGCACGCGTCTGCACGGCGTCTAGTTAGGAGTGCATGGTTTTCAAACGTTGAACACTTGGTTTCTTTTGGATTATGTTTTGAATAAGCTTCCGCTGTAATTGGGGATTTTAAACTATGTTTTCTTAAATTGCATATGTTCATTTAGACTTGTTTATTGTGATCGTTGGTTTGGATCCTGGTTTGTCATACGCCTCGTGGTAAAACTCCGCAAGTGGATTTTGAGGGTGTGACATTGCGCCCGGTTTTGAGATTGTTTGCGTGTTGCAAACGTGTTCAATATGTTCTTCGTGTGGCATGAAGAACAACTTTTCCTTGATTTCTTGATTTTTCGATTCTCGTTTCACCATGCATGTGCTTCTTCTTCAATTTTGCCTCGTTTTACCGGGACATGTCAAGACACAAATACATAAATCCATGCTAAAAACTAATAAAAGCACCATCTAAACGAATAAAAAATGACTGAAAATGCATATAAAAATTATGGGTTGAAAATGATGGGGTGGTGGTTGGAAGATTATGGTGGTGCTTAGAAAGTTGCATGTAGTGGATGTGGTTGTGGTGGTGGTTGACACATGGTGGTGCAGCAGAGGTATGATAGTGGTTGTTGGGATTGAAAGTGGTATGGGTGCTCATCGGCTTAGTTATTCGGTTAGCGGGTTATTCGGTTTGGGTTCTTAGGGTTTTCAGTGGTGGAAATATTACCCGATAACCGACCCAATTGACTATATCAGGTTCGGGTTTAATTGTTAACCGGGTTCGGGTTTATCAAGTCGGGTTAAATGGTTAAGGTGTTTGATTTGCAGGCACACACGAAAAACAAAAGCTATAAATTAATGGGATTTGATCTTGGTTGGAGACTCTTTATCCTATGATATTTGCTTATAAAGATAATTATACTATCTTCTTTAACATACTCTTGATCTTCGATGATTGAAACATGATAGGATGAATTGGTAAGGTTTGGATATAAAGAAGTCTTAGACCTGGAACAATAAATCTTCTACACTATCTTAATTTATAATGCATATAAACATTAATGAAACATGATAAACTTGTGTGTGCTAACTAGCATAAGATATGAGAATTTTTCATTGTATATACATCCAACTGAATAAACATGATACTTTGGCAAGTTTCATGATATAGCAAGCCTTAAACTATGTCTCGACTTTCTTAGGAATAGGAAAAGCCGGTCATTAAAATCTGCTAGGAACTAAAAAGTATGAGGAAAACTAGGAATATGAAAAGTCGAATTTTTAAATTGTGCCTTGATTTTCTCAGGTTTTTCATATGAAACCGAAACACAAAATTCCTATCTAAAACCCGATCCAGTTAACTATATCAGGTTTGGGTTTAACCGTTCATCATGTTCGAGCTAATCGGTGAAGCTAGTTTCTCGGGCCGGGTTCAGTTATCGGTTAAAAAGAACACCCCTAGGTGGTGGTGGTAGTTAGAAGATGGTGGTGGTGGTTGTCGGTGTTTAGTTTTTCTCGGTAGTGGTTTAGGGTTGTGCTACCTTAAAAAAACATTTCAATAGAGTAAATCAGAATAGTGAGGTGGCAACGCATGATTATAGGGAATTAGGTAAACTCTCATGCCATTGGGGTTGGTGGCCCAATGGTAGAAGCAAATTTTCTAGGAACACCTAAGGGGAGGTCATGGGTTCATATCTCACAAGGAGTAGAAATTTGCCGTTAAAAAAAAAGGGTAAACTCTCATAATCCACCCTGTTATATACTAGCGTAAACTCTAATTTTATAACCCCGGACTTGGTGAATGCAAACAGAGAGGTAGATCCTTTGACCTTTGGTGGTGTGAAGTGTTTCTATATCCATGATCCATCAAAGGACCTTTGGTTTAGTGGAATTTAGTGAGGTAGCTTATTTGATCTTTGGTGGTGTGAAATGTTTCTATATCTATCAAAGAACCTTTGGTTTAGTGGAATTTAGTGAAACCATGATTTTGAAAAAAATGTCTCTTTCTAAATAATATGTGTTAAATCTTATATCAACACAATATGTAAATTTAATAAGTTTAAAAGGTGTGAAAGTTAGCCGTTTTAAAAACTATTCCTATTCCCTTTAATCCACATGGATTAATTTCTTTTAGAAACTAGAGTAGTGTGTTCTTTGCTTTATTTCCTTGAGTTTAATTTAATTTTGGTGGATTAAATTTCTTTTAATATATGATGACTAGTGACTTCTCATCTCTTACCCTTTAATTTTGGTGGAATATTTACCTTTTAGAGATTAGAGTAGTAGTGGGTTCATATCTTATTATCCTATTGTTGTGGTTGATTTATGCTCTCAAAGTTGGGTCAAGTTTTCACCAACAAAATTCAATCCTAACCAATCAAAACTACCCAAACAATATATATAAAATCAATTTATCGAAATAGAATATAGACAAAAGATCAAATACAAACAACTTTTTCGTACGAACTGTACGAATCAAAGAAAAAAACACGGGGGCCGCGTATAACTAGAGTAATTATATAATTACTCTAGTCATACACGACCCCGCGTGTTTTTTTCCTTTGATTCGTACAGTTCGTACGAAAAAACTGTTTGTACGTGAACCTAACCCATAGAATATAACCAAACTTATTACGCTTTGAACATACTTTTCGTATTGGAATGAATTTTCATTGGTTAAATATATGCATCATCTTCATTTGTTCTATCGGTTCACTATTTGCTTAGCCGTGGTCTTCCTATACGACGTGTATTCATGTCCTGAGTGATAAAAATAGATTAAATAAATTATGAAAAACTTAATAAAGACATTATTATTACATTGTAACTTATAAAAATTGTAATGTTGTATACTTATATAAGACTACTAGCTGAATATGTTGAAGTTAATTATTAAGCATATTTACATATATATTTAAAGTAATTCCTGTAAATTTAACCGTCATCTCATCCAGTTAAGGAGTTACAATTTAAGTTTATTTCAATGTAAAACAATACGTAGATTAATAAAGTGTAACTACTATATATTAAGTTAGTGATTTTTATTATATATTTTTTTAGCAATAATTCATAGGTTTCTATGATAAATACACCAATATGATAATATTTGGGTCTTTAAGGATTTGAATCCTCAACCTTTTGATAGTGGGGCACATCACTTAACCACCAAAATGTGCCATTGAGAACTATATGATATGTCTTAGACAAGGTTTACTCAAATCTTAAACATAGAACTTTGTATACTCTTTTATATACCTTTTTCGGAAAATATATGACTTAAAAGATAAAACCTTTATAATACTATTTTCGGAAATAATATGACTTAGAGAAGGTTCTATGCCCCTTACTATATATAAAACTTCATTGTTCGTATTTTATACTTCTATGACCGCCCCTTTACATGTAGGTCTTATCACTTCACCGTTACGCTTTATCTACCACCACACACACCCAACAATACAAACATATCTCTATCACCGATTCATCCTCATGCATAGAAGAAAAAAAATCATACAGTTATATGAAACATACAATATTCTGTTTTCCCAAACACTTAATGATTGTTGAAGTGACGGATTCATAAATTTATTATAATGACGTCACTATTTTAGATACTCCAATTTCGCAGAATCATTTCTGGGTTGGTTCGATAGTTCGGGTTGGGTCGGTCGGGTGGTCACATAATAAAAATACAATACAGTAATAAAAACACATCTTCATACCAAAAATATTTACTTAATAATACGAACATCTTTATCTCAAACTTAATTGGTTAATCATCTATAATCTATAATCTATATATAAAAGAATTGAACTTAGATGATGTGGCAATCAATGATGGCCTCAACCCCCTTTGAATGTGTCACGTGACATAATAAGGTGAAAGAGTTTTTTTTTTCGTTTTTATTAATTAATAAAAAATATTAGAGATAAAAACTCCAAACCCTAATTAGCCTACCCCTTCCTGTTGATTATCTCTCTACATTCACATCACAAAACCCTAGACTTATCATCTTCTTTGTTTGAAGACAACCATCAAACACCACCACAAGAAGAGACCTCAATTTGGAGACATGGATACGTTCTTGTGATCAGTCACAAAATGATTGCTCCAGAAGACGATGATAATAATAATTCATCAAGTTTCTTCGATTTCACCTTAATAGATAATATTCCTCTCCCTGGTGGTCAACTTCCCTCTCTCGATTCCGATTTTCTCTGGTCATCTGATCCCTTCTCTGCTTCGTCCAATCTTAGGTCTGTTTTGATTAATCGATTTTGTGTTTTTTGATCCGTTCATGTTAATGTGTTCTTTTGTCTTTGTCTGTGCATTGGTATTCTTTGTTGTTCGTATCAATAGGTTTTATCCACGTTGTAAGATTATGGTTCTCAACTTGATTCTCATTGATCAATGGAACGGGTATAAATAGGTTACAAGGAGATCTCCTTTTCTTGGAGAATAAGTTTACAATCATTATCTCTAAATACAATGTAAATCTATTCTATATTTACAATATTATTTGTCATTATCTATTACACCCCCGTAGTCGAAGCGGGAGGAAGACGGACGGTTAGACTGGTCCGAAAATCATCAAAGAGAACCTTGGGAAGACCTTTGGTAAATATATCAGCGACTTGAAACTGAGAGGGAATATGAAGAATTCGAACAAGACCTTTCTTGACATGCTCTCGAACGAAATGAATATCGAGCTCGATATGTTTTGTCCGCTGATGTTGTATCGGGTTTCCTAATAAATAGATGGCACTGACGTTATCACAATAAACAACAGTCGCCTGATAAAGAGGATTCTGAAGTTCCAAAAGCAAATTCCGAAGCCAACATATCTCAGCCACAACGTTGGCCACTCCACGATACTCGACTTCTGCACTGGAGCGAGAAATAGTCGACTGACGTTTAGAAGACCAGGAGATGAGGTTATCACCAAGATATACACAGTAGCCAGACGTAGAGCGTCTAGTGTCAGGGCAACCTGCCCAATCAGCATCTGTGTAGGCACGAAGAGATAAAGTAGCAGTTGGCTGAAGATGAAGTCCGTAATGTAGTGTGCCCTGGATATACCTGAGTATGCGTTTGAGAGCATTCCAGTGCTCCAGACTAGGGGAATGCATATGCATACATATCTGCTGAACACTGTATGAAATGTCAGGGCGGGTGAAAGTAAGGTATTGTAAAGCACCTGCAAGACTGCGAAAGGTAGTAGGATCTTCAAATAAAGGACAAGAAGTAGCGGAAAGCTTAGCCTGAGTATGAACCGGGGTAGCTACAGGTTTACAAGAATCCATAGCAGCTCGGTGTAGGATGTCCTTAGCATAAAAAGCTTGAGATAGAAACATATAGTCACCTTTGCGAGTAACCGCAATGCCGAGAAAATAAGTTAGAGGGCCCGGGTCCTTCATAGCAAACTTCCCAGACAAAAGAGACATAAGTCGATCCCGTAAGGTATCAGACGAAGTGGTCAGAATAATGTCGTCTACATAGATAAGTAGATATGCAAAATCACTACCATGATGATAAATAAAGATAGAGTTGTTAGTTTGGCTTTGAGAGAATCCCTGCAAAAGAACAAAATCAGTGAAACGCTGGTACCAAGCCCGAGGGGCCTGCTTGAGACCATACAGAGATTTCTGCAATCGACACACATGGTCTGGAAAATCTCGATGTCGAAACCCCATGGGTTGGTACATATAGACTGTCTCATTTAAGTTCTCGTGCAAAAAGGCGTTAGTAACATCAAGCTGATGTATAGGCCAAGATTGTGAAAGATCCAAAGAGAGAACCGTGCGAATGGTCGCCGGTTTGACAACGGGACTAAAAGTCTCTCCACAATCGACACCCACCTGTTGTGTACGACCATCACAAACCAACCGAGCCTTATATCGTTCTAAAGTACCATTTGAACGAAACTTATGCTTAAAAAGCCACATGCTGCGAATTACATTCATATCTGGTGTCCGGGGAACCAACTCCCATGTCTTATTTTTAATAAATGCACTAAACTCATCAGACATGGCTTTGTTCCATTCAGGAGTGGACAAGGCAACCTGAGGGTTTTTAGGTATCGGAACAATGGTGGAGGTGGTGAGGTTTAGGAATTTTTTCGGTTTAGTAATGCCATCCATGGAATGAGTTCGCATGGAATGTGTGGAGGGTAGGATGGTTGATGAGACAGGTGGTTGGGTGTTCGGTGGAGTCGGGGGCTGTTGTGGTGGGTTAAGAGGCGTGTCTGATGGGTTTAGGGGATGGGCCTGAGTGGTAGAGGATGGGCTACGTGAAGAGGAGGGAGCTGGGCTGGGTTATGGAACAGTAGGGGAGGGATGTTGGGAAGGTGAAGTTGGGCCAGATGTGGTTGGGCCGGTGTTGGACTGAATAGTAAAGTGGGGAGTAGGTGATGTTGGGCCTGGGTGAATGGGTAGCGAAGGTGGGATGTCATCAGTGGGATGGTTGTGTGGGTTAATATGGGGCCATAGGGAAGGATGGATGGGTGGGGCAAAACAGTCATAAGTTTTAAGAGGAGAGGGATGAGAGATGGCAAAGGGATAGATAGACTCTTCAAAAAAAAAACATGACGAGAGACAAAGATGGTGTTGGTAGACACGTCATAGCATTTGTATCCTCGGTGGTTAGTGGGGTAACCGAGGAAAACACAGGGGTGGCTCCGATGGTTGAGTTTGTGAATTTTGGTTGATGGGATTATGGGGAAACAAAGGCAACCGAATACTCGAAGGTGAGTTTATGTGGGAAGGCAATTGTAAAGGAGGGTGGTGGGGTGAGAAATTTGTGGGATTTCTTTGGGAGAATGTTAATTAGATAGGTGGCAACTTCTAAAGCATGGTGCCAGAAGTTGAGTGGTAGGGAGGCTTGGGCTAGTAGGGTGCGGATCATGTTACTGATGGTTCGTATTTTTCGTTCAGCTTTGCCATTTTGAGAAGACGAGTATGGGCAAGAGAATCGAAAATACATGCCATGTTGGTTACAAAATTGTTTAAAAGAATTGTTATTGTATTCTGTGCCATTGTCACATTGAAACTGTTTAAGTTTACGACCAAATTGGGTATTATAAAAGGTGGTGAAGGTGGTGTAAACTTGAGATTTATGTGCAAGTGGAAAAGTCCACAGAAAATCACTAAAATCATCAAGAAATAATATATAATAACGATGACCCCCCATGCTAAGGACTGGGGAGGTCCACAAATCACTATGAACAATATCAAAAGAAGAATGAGTAACATTAACTGAATCATAAAAAGGTTGTTTTACACTTTTGCCAAAAACACACGACTGGCAAAGTGATTTATTTGGTTTGACATAATTAATAAAAGACGAAGACTTTAACGAATGCAATAATTCTTGGCCCGGGTGCCCAAGGCGTTGGTGCCAACGATCTTGGGAGACAACAACAAAAGCAGAAGGTGGTGAGGAGTGCTTGGTAAAGTTGGTGGTGAGCGGGTACAGGTCGCCCGAGCTATTGCATCGTAGGATAGGTTCCTTGGTCTTGAGATCCTTCACAAGAAAACCAAACGGGTCAAATTCTATGGAAAGTAAATTGTCCGTCATGAGGCGACGGACAGAGATAAGATTTTTAATGAGGTTTGGGGAATATAGGATGTTGTTAAGTTTTAAGGGTGGGAATGGTGGGGGTAACGTTTGGTCACCTTGTCCAACTACTGGGATGGTCATGCCATTACGGACTATTATTTTCATGTTAGTGCAATTATTAAAATTAGTCGAAGAGTGATTACCTGGCAATTGCACGTGTCCCGAGGCGCCTGTATCCATAAACCCGACGGGGTCCTGCTGCTGGTTGAGAGACAATGTGTAAAGTGTTTGGGCTATGTCAGTGGCAGTGGGAGTGTAGGCGAAGTGGGCCTGTTGTGGAGCTGGGCCAAGTATGCCGGTTGCAGGATTGGGCTTGGGTGTTGAGGGATAGGGGCACGGTGGGTTGGAGTGTGAGTTGTTTGAGATTTGGGCTTGGGCCTGCTGCAGAATGGAAGCCCACTAGGATTGGGTCCATGAATGTGGGAAGACAATGTATGGGTTAGATGGCTGGTTGGAGGGGTATGTGGTGCGGCCGCGGGACTGTTGGTTGGTGGGACGACCCCGTCCTCGGCCACGAGGACGACCCTTGCCACAAGGTGACATACCCAAGGTTAAGTCAACGACTGCGGAAGAGCCAGAAGATGAACCTTGGACATGAAGGGCCGTAGCGGTGGTATTAGAGGTAAGAAGGGAGTTAGCGGCTTTACGGGTTTCATTCATACAGAGTTGAGAGCGGACTTCAAAGAAGGAAAGTAAGGGCTTTGTGTTCTGTAGGATGGTTGCAATACTTTTGTATTGTTCGGGTAAGCCAGCTAAGGTTTGGAGAACCAATTGTTGTTCGTCGATAGGAGCATCGACGTTGTCCAATTGGTCGGCAAGGAGTTTGACCTCTTGGCAATAGGCAGCCATAGAAGCGAAGCTATCGAGTCTAGTTGTGGCGAGTTTTTGTTTTAGGTGTAAGGCTCGAATACCTTTGTTTTCTTGAAACAAAGACTCCAAAGTTTTCCAAGCGGTATAGGCGGTGGTGTTGGGTTTGAGAAAGGTTTTGATGAGGTCAGGAGAGATCGTGCCATAAATCCATTGAAGGACAATGGCGTCCAACCTCTCCCATGAGTCGGGTGCGGGTGGAGTGGTGGTTTGTTTGGCGGCATCGGTGGAAGATTGGGCAGCGGTTAGGGGGCGTGGGGATAGGTGATCGATGACTAAGAAGGCAGTGTAATGAATTCGGAATAACTCAGACCACATAAGATAGTTCGTGGCTTAGTTATCAAGGTGAATGGGAATAACTCAGGCCTTGATGTTCGAAACCGTAACATCATGATGCAGCTTCTGTTCGGCCATGGTGAGGGACGACTGAAAAAGGAAAAGAGACGGAAGATTGGGGTTCGAAGAAGAAGGGGAGAACCGGGTATTAGGCTGATATCATGTAAGATTATGGTTCTCAACTTGATTCTCATTGATCAATGGAACGGGTATAAATAGGTTACAAGGAGATCTCCTTTCCTTGGAGAATAAGTTTACAATCATTATCTCTAAATACAATACAATGTAAATCTATTCTATATTTACAATATTATTTGTCATTATCTATTACACGTAATGTTGACCACTGTTTAATCTATTTTTAATAACAAATAATTATTATTTATTAGGCTCATCGTAATGTTCGTTATAACATGATAATGCTAAATTGTTTTGTTTGGCTGGTTTAAATAATAACTCTTAGCAAAAAATGTGTTTGTTTTACATGTTTAATTAATAACTGTAAGCAATGGAGGTCGAGCTATTGTTGAAGATGGAAGTCTCATAGCGATGTTTTGCTGTTCAACCGCTAGGCCTATGATGACGTTCAGATTATATTATTAATTAACTGTTTTAATTTAATTCATATAAGCTAGCAGCAACAAGAGCTTTATCGTTACGCTGCCGCTATAATGGCGGGAAAGAAGTTCAGCGACCGGAGTGTTTTGTGTTTGGGTTTGGTGATGGAAGAAGAGATGGAGAGTTAGTTATAAGACTTCAGTTGAATTAGTGTGGATGAGGGGGTATTTATGTCTATTAAGTGGAAGGTGTTTTTGTATGCGATTGTGAAATTATTGAGCTGTCATTGCTTTCGGTTTTTGTTTGCGTAGATTATATGATCACCAAATTTGATTGATTGGGTTGAATGAATATATATATATACTATATTATACCTTGGGAGCGTTGGATTTGCGTCATGTTTTTTTAGTAGGCGTGCCACAGGAACCATTTTAGGTATGATTGATTTCTTCATGTGGCATACTAATACTCATATATATTTTTTAATTTTTCTTAGGTATTATGCTATGGTACGGTCATTCTATTATAATGGGTAACAAAATTGTTGCATAATGTTCTTGGTTTAAAAAGGCGCGAGGCGCTTCGAGGCGTTTTGATTCCAAAATCCGAAGCGTGAGGCGAGAACTTCACGTATTCGACACGCTAAGTATTTTATTAATAATTATAGATAAAGTTTAGGTAATATTTACATATTTTTTGATCACTGAATAGAAAAATAGAATAAATAATAAGAACAATTAGACAAAATACAAGTTTTAGAGACTAAATGTAAATTGTTGAAAGATAAAGGGGTTAAATGTATAAATTCCTAAAACTTCTTTATTAGACAAAATACGAGTTTTAGAGATTAATTGTAAATTGTTGAAAGATAAAGGGTTAAATTTATCAATTCCTAAAACTTCTTAAACCTAAAAGCTAAAACAGGTGTATATATACAAACGACTAGCCGATATGTCTTCTTCTAATCTACTAAAAACCCTAAAAATCACAGCAATGTCTTCTTCTTTAGAAACCCCTAAAGCTTTCTGCGTTTCTTTTGTTTCTACATGATATCTGCTCCTATTGTTTTGTTTTCTTTCGTGTGTGACCCTCTCCTCTACCCTATCATCACTGTCTACCATACCTTCTCCCTCACTAGCCTGCAACTCCGATCAGGCAACCCAGAAGTCTTGTTTCCGGCAACCTTCAACACCACCAAGAATACAAGCTGCTGTTGTCTCCAACCAGTTCTACATGAAGCGCCGCCTCCGGGCGCTTCATGTAGTTCCGGCGCCTCACCCAAAGCGAAGTGTTTTTCCTACCGCCTTGACCGCCTCACGCCTGAGGCACGCTTTTTTAAACAAAGATAATGTTGATGGATTCTAGGAGAATTTGAGGACTGTTTTAAAGTAAGGAACTTTATGTTCCACCATATCACTAACGTGGCTCAGATGTGTGTATCAGGCTACCTCATTTATTGTTGGGCTCACAGTAGCGGCTGCAGCCATGGCTGAAAAATATGGAATTCAGGCTTGGCATTCTTTCAAGAGTAGACCCCCGAGACCTAGATCACGCAGGTTTTATGAAGACGGCTTCCAACAAACAATGACAAGGCGAGAAGCAACTCTAATCCTTGGTGTTAGGTAACCTTGATAAACACCGTATAAATCACAAAATGAAATATGAGTAAATGTTATCATTATCATATATTTTTGGCATTCCAAATTTAAGTAAAGTCGTTATTCCATAATGAAAGAATTTACATTTCAATACATTGTTTTTTTACTTGATTATCTTTTGTTGGTGCAGAGGACAAAAAGTTGCTCAAGCAACAACAACAACAACAAAGATTCATATTCACTAATTAATTAAGGTATCATTCTTTGTTTAACACTGATTTTAAATTAATTAGCTGAAGACATAATGCATTTCAGAAATTGATAGGTTTACTATTATATCATATATAACACAAACTGAATGATGCGGGTCGGGATATATTTTATATCAATTTTCCTGAAGGACCCTTCGGAACCAAGGCAAGTCGAATGATTATTTATAGTTTGATTTTGTTGACTTGGGTTTGTTTTGTTTTGTTTTTGTTTTACTGATTAGGGTATATTTCAAAATTTTATCTTGCTTAGTCTTTGATTCTTTCTTTGTTACTAGGTTGTGTTTGGCTGGATATGATTTTAGATGTATGTGGTTGTTTGTGTGTTTTTTAAAGATATATGTGATATTTTATTTATGGGGTTGGATATGTTAGTGTTCATTGTTTAATAGTGTTATTATACATGCTTCTATAGAAATATTATTTGAATCCCATTGTCGAATGTGTTGTACATATGGCATCGCAGGCGGCAAGTCCTGCTGTTGTTCTTCCAAGTGCTCAAGTTGTTGGTAATGCATTTGCGGAGCAATACTACCATATTCTTCATACAGTGGCGGTTACAGTAGTTGGGATCTAGATTCCGTTTATAATTCCGATTCGGACCTGATTATGGTGGTAAGTCCCATAACTTCTCTCCATTCCGTTTATGGTTACTGTTAAGTAAAACAATATTAGGATTATGGTGTTAGCATTGGATTTATAGATTGTTTTAGGTTAGGTATTGAATATTGATATTAGAATTATGTATTTTTTAGCCTTTATGACATGTATTAATATTAGAGTTATACATTGTTTTAAGTTATGTATTGAATATTGATATTAGAGTTATGCATTTTTTTATCATTTATGATAAATGTTAATATTAGAGTTATACATTTTTTTCGGTTAGGTATCAATATTAGTATTATGAGACTTGGTACATAGTTGTGATAAGTTTTTTAATGGTTACAACTTTCAACTTAAGTGATTGTTTAGTTGATTAGGTTAAGAATTCTAGGAGTCATTAGAGATTGATGTGTTTTTTAATAGTTGCAGCTTACATAAGTGATTGTTTAAATGATTACTGATTAGGTTTTAGGTTAGGGAATATATAGACATGTAGTGATTGAGAGATTTTGTTGTTAGTTAACTTGAGTCATTTGCAATAGATTATCACGTAGTGAAATTTTTTAACTAAGATTGATTATGTTTAAGTTATCTACTCTTTTCGTGATTTGAGTTTTTTTCTTTTATCATTTTTTATTGAGTCATATTAAATATTTCAACCCCGAGACCTTTTCAGGGTAATCAGCTAGTGTATAAATGTATGACTTAACACAATTATATACAACAAGTCCATGTTAGTTATTTTTAGATTTTAGTTATTCACAAGTCCATGTTAGTTATTTAAAAAAAAACAATGGATTTATTATTACAGGTGAGAAATGGTTGTCGGCCTTTCTAATATTATGTAAGGTATTTGTAGGATATAATAAGTAATATTCTATAAATATTTATTAAAACATATTTAGAAAAAATATATGTACTTATAAATGTATATAATAGGAGGAATCAAAAAACATATAACAAAATAATAAAACATAAACTAAATAAAAGGATAGATAAACAATGGTCCTGCTTACGGTTGTGCGTATATAATGTATATATGTGTGGCCCTCGGAGGACAAAAGTAAAGTTGCACTAATTTTAACGTTATTTTACTAATTTCGTGAAAATAATGTTAAAATGACGGACGATTAATCATGCATCATGTGGTGACGTTGATAGCCAAAAGACAAGGGGGTACGTGCACCAATCAGGTTTGTCTAAATTGCTAAGTGTTATGTGCCTTTGTCCAAGGCTTGATACAAAACCACTATCGAGCCAGGGGTCTCACTGGAAGTAGCATCTCTATACCCACGGGGTAGAGGTAAGGCTGTCTACATCTTACCCTCCTCAGATCATACCTTAGCTTTTGCTATTGGTGGGATTAATTGAGTATGATGATGATGATGATGAGGAGGAAGGAATTAAAAACCAAAAATAATATAAATAAACTAAACAAAGGGTAGCTAAATAAGTTAAAATTATTATAATTAAGTTGACTTAGAAAAGAAAAGAAAAGTAAATAATTAGAAGAGTAAATTACCAAAATCGTCCCTGTGGTTTGGCCAAATTTGCCACTCCAGCTCGATCTTTAAAGATTGCTTGAACAGTCCCTGACTTTTGAGAAAATAGTCCAAAACAGTCCAACGACTTAACCCAGTTAAGTTTTTGACGTTAAGTCAGGGGCAATTTGGTCAAATCAGGGGCAAAGTTATCTTTTTTCCCCAATTGTCTTCTTCCCCGTCTAACTTCTGTCCATTCTCTCCCTCTCTCTCTCTCTCCCCCCTCTCATGGAGTCTCTTCTCTTACCACCGCCTTCATTCTTGCCACCCCCTTCTCTCTTGCTGCTCAATACAAAAAAACCTGTTGTTAGGTATCAGGCTGTGATATGTGGAAGTAGAAAAAGACTAAAGTGTTACGTTTGTCCCTTTAGTTAGGCTACAAATGATTCCAAAATTCGCTCTAACTATTTGACCCTAATTTTTTAGGCATGATCTTCAAGGTATATTTGACTGAACCTTGGTCGAAAACTGCTAAATATAAACTCCGACCGGTGAGATTCCGACAAATTGAGAAAGATGGTGTTTGAGTTACATAATTAGGTCTGAGCACATGATTGTTTAACTATAATTAGGCCTGTTTCTTTCTTATCCCTATCCTTCCTCTCTCCATGTGCTCAAGCTCGAACCAACAGACCCAGAAAACAACTTACACCCAACAACCCTAATACATATAAGATTAAACCCATTAGCACCCCCACCATCTTCCTTTGTTTCTGGTGGTCAAGCAACCACCTTTACACGTTTACCCCCTAAAGATGACTTCTTCATCCCCTGTGATTCATCTTCTAAAATCAAACTATCTAATTTAGCAGTCCCAACCCATAAACAAAACAAACCCTCTTCATATATCAAGATTTATAAAATAGAGGATAATTTAGAATCAGTTAGTGATGATGATGATGAGGAGGAGGAGTTTGATTATGGGAAATTTGAGTTGTTTGAGGTTAATTCAGATGATGAGTTTGAGTTTGATTGTGAATAAAAAAACATCTCTGTCATGATAACCAAACTCGTCGGCGTTCAAGCTCTGGCCAAGCACCGATACCCCTCAATCTTTGCTCCAAAACCGTAAGCCTTTATGCCGTTTTGTTCGTTTTTACCTCTGGTTTAAAAGCCTCGTGTTTAATTGGGATTACAGGGGCTTAGTCGAGTTGATTAAGGGCTAGGGTTCCTAGGGTTCTTATGGGGAAGAACGGGACTTAATCAGATTATTTGATAAATAGGACTTACTTCTAAACACATATCATACATGCAACCTGGTGGTATTGTGTTTGTGTGTTTGGACTTGGAGGCAAATGGTCTGGGGAATAAGACACTTTTTCAAGTGACTTGATGAAAATGCCCCTGACTTAACGTAAAAAACTTAACTGGGTTAAGTCGTTGGACTGTTTTGGCCTATTTTCTCAAAAGTCAGGGACTATTCAAGCAATTTTTAAAAGATTGGGCTTGAGTGGCAAATTTGGCCAAGCCATAAAGATGGTTTTGGTAATTTACTCTAATTAGAATTAAGTAAAGATTGACTTTTAAAGGTTTGATTTGAGACTCCTGCTTTTTGTAATTCCTCACATTTCAATTAAAATATCTAATAATATTATAAAATAAAAGTCATACCTTTTAGTCATCTTCTTCTTGGCGTTCATAGTAACTTTTCTTGTCGGAAAAAATAATCCAGTAAGCTGTAACTATGTTTTTATAACTAATGTAGTCACCACAAATAGAAACACTGATGTCACTCAGAAAAACCACACATATATGTCTATATACGGCTAAAAAAATAATGATGTCCCATGACTACGACACGATTCACATACCTCCGCACCTGCTTTTCAAGAGGGTTACATTTATGTAAATAATGAGGAGGGATTCCTTGTAAGTTGGGATGGGCATTCGGTTAGTAATTAGTATTGGTATTGGTTTGTTACTGTACCTTAAGAAATATGCTAAAGATATTAACATGTGTTTTACATCGATTGAAGATCATAAAAGGAATGTTGGTATCGGTTTGTCATGGTAAATTACAAAAAAAAAAAAGTTTTTATTGAAACATAAATAAAATTAAGCATGTCACATGAAGCATATCATATGTTCATAGAAATAAACTACGTTTTAAGTAAAAATTTTATACAGATGTTCATAAAAATAAACACCAGACGTAATTAAAATTAAGCATATCATAATAAGGAATTTTACAAAACATTATTAGAGAACACAAAAATATGCTTACAAGCAATCTATAACAATAAAATAATAATTTGTTTTCTATTGTAATGAATATTATATTGTGAGGTGGGAGCGGCCTAGAGCCGACCATTGATAGATGTATAATGCATAGAATTTATCTATTATTAGATTGTTTTCACAAAATATAAAGAGTCCACTAAAGTGTGTAAAACAAATCCAAATTGACCACTATATGTGTGGAAACATCAAAGAAAGTAACCCAAACAATCTTTTATAGTTTTATATCTTTTTAATGATTAGAAAATTGCCATTAATTTTGAAAAGGAAATATAAAATATTGACACAAGCCAACGCCGCCGCCAGTAATGCGTGCGTTGGATATGCGAATATTCTGAATCCATGCAGTGATATAAATTAAGTGTGTAACATGCAACGCCAAGTGTGTATGACAAATATATAAAACTAGCTGATTACCCCGGGAAGGTCCCGGGGTTGAAAAATTTAATATGATTTAATAAAAAATGATAAAAGAAGAAAACCCAAATCACGAAAAGAGTAAATAACTTAAACATAATCAATCTTAGTTAAAAAATATTTATTTAAAAAGTTAAAAAAATAAAAAGCATAAACCATATTAAACATAATACAGTATTAAAAGGATACCATTCAACGTATAATCATCTTCACGTAATTTAAAATATGTTACAATTTGACTTTGACTTATATAGATGTAGAATTCATGATAAGTGTTGAAAAATATAACCATTCTAATAATACTAATACTAATAGTAATAATTATTACTCTTGTAATTAAATAAATAAAAAAAATAACCTTGCTATAAGGTGACACCATGTGTTGCAGTGTTGCGCGATTCTTTCTCCTTTTAATGATAGCATGGCGATTGGCTGAATTTCAACATCGTAGATAAGAACCTGGTTTAAAAGAAAAAACATGTTTAATGAATAACCTGAACACTTTGTGTTTTTTTTCTGTATGAACAAAACCTCACAAAAATAGTCGTTTTTTCTCCGTTTTTTATATAGCACTATGGTACTCGTTGGAAAGATAATAAAACGCTCGTTAATTTGGTGTAATTTTTTTATTTAAAAAATCTCGAATATAAAAGATATTAACGTTTGGGATGAACATAAGAGAGAAAAATTTAAATTTGATTTTAAATTCTTTTTTCTTAAAATAACTCAATTTAATTTTAGTAATTGAGAATTGAGAGATAGAGAGATAAATTTAGAGTTTTATGTTTATCTTTTTTTTAATTAAAAAAGGAAATAATTCAAAAACATTAAAATCTTTTAATTATGATGCCACGTGGCAGTTTCATGGAGAGGTTGAAGACACCATTGCACGCCACGTCAGCAATGTTCAATTCTTTTATATATATTAATAGATTATAAATCAAAATAATCTAACCGTATATTCACTACCTGAATATCTTCTAACTCGATGCTTAAATAATGAATTAAACGAACATGAATAATGTAACACATAGTCACGATTTATTAAAATAATATTAATAAAAATAAAATAATATTAATCTAACCGTATATTCACTACCTGAATATCTTCTAACACAGGTCACGATTTATTAAAATAATATTAATCTAATCGTATATTCACTACCTCAATATCTTCTAACTCGATGCTTAAATGTTCGGTTCGGGTCAAGTCATGTAATGATTGATATTTTACCATTGTAACTAGGGCCGCAAATGAATCAAACGAACATGAATAATGTAAGACATAGGTCACGATTTATAAAAATAATATTAATAAAAATAAAAGAGACACACTCTATATACATTTGAGAAATTGTAGTACATAAACTATGTATGAAAATTAAAAATAAATAGTAAATTGATTCAAACCAAGTATTCAACAAGCTCATGAATCACCTCTTCTAGCAATCTCCTTAAGCCTATCTAAAATATTCAACCAAGATCTTCAAATAGCTAAGTATTCAACAAGGTCTTCTTATAGTCCTCCATGGCTACAAGAATGAACAAACTAACGTTGAAGGTTGTGGCTGAGGCACGTGTTCAACACGTTTACCTTCAGTGGCGGATACAGAAAAAATTTGTAGGGTGGGCACAATATGGTCTTTTGAACAATTTTTATTAAAGTATTTTTTAATAATGTATCCTTAAGTCATAAAATTATTTTGTTAAAAGATTGACAAAGAAAAGAACTCAAGTAAACTTAATACGTCTAAAGCATAAATAGTAAAGTCATTCTTTAATTAGTATACGTTATATGTTATGGCAAAAAGAAAAGCTTTAAGAAAAAAATGAATTATTAAATTAAAAAAATCCAAAGATAAATAAAATAATATTCCAGTTAAATAATAAAGATAATATACTGAAATGTAATATTAAATTCATAAATGAAATGTAAAAAAACTAAATATCTTGTGTCAGTGACTTTTGTATCTTGAAGACCATGAGGGATATAGCTATTGAGTACTACCTAATACCTATAATATTAGAATTGTATATTTAGTATAATTGTAAATCATAATTGTATGATTATCCCTTCCATATTTATAGGGATGGTTTGTATTATAAATATTTGGCAAATTAATGAGAAGGCAAGGGATTACATTCTTTCATGGTATCAAACCAGGATCCCTAAACCTACCTTCCACCTTCTACGCATCCTCTCCCTTCTACCCTATTGCCGCCGCTAACTCGGCACTTCTGCACCTTCTGTTACAGCCTCTTTTTCTTCCTAAATCATGTCCACCATCTCTTCAGACTCTTCCACAATGATGCCTGCTATACCTCCCACACCCAAACTTCATCCCGCCACAACGGTTTCAAATATCAAAACTTTTATCCCCATCCTCTTGGAGATCGAGTCTTCTCAATACTCATCATGGGCAACGTTGTTTCGCATCCATTGCAAGGCTTTTATGGTTGAAGACCACATCAAACCACGCCCCAACCCACCCGATTCCCCAATCGCCGAATCCTCCAACAACACTTCCGATGATTGGGATCGTCTGGATGCCATTGTTTTACAATGGTTATACGGTACGATCTCCAATGATCTCCTCCACACCATTATAGACAAAACATCCACCGCCTATGAAGCGTGGGTCGCCATTGAGGCCTTGTTTCAAGACAACAAGGCGGCTCGCGCAATCCACCTCATGAACAAATTTTCCAATACTAGGCTGGACGGCTTCCCATCCATGTCCGCCTATTGTCAAGCCTTGAAGGTACTCTCAGATCAGCTTGCTAATGTGGATGCGCCCGTCGATAATGATCGCTTGGTATTACAGATGTTGGCCGGGTTGAATGAACAATACGAAGGTATATCTACTATACTCCAAAACCAAGAACCTTTACCATCCTTTTATAATGCCCGTTCAAAATTACTTCAATCCGAAACCAACAAAGCCGAGCGTGCCTAACACGCCTCTAAAACGGCGTCTTCGGCACTCTCTGCTACAACCACCCGCTCCTCCACCACCGAACCTAATCGCCAACCGGACCGCTCCTACGGACGCGGACGCGGTCGCTCAGGCCGCCGTGGTCACGGTCGTGGAACCTATGGTCGTTCACAGTACCCATCACACCATACACCATATTGGCCACCTTATTTCCCTTGGACTTATAATTGGCCTTCGGGTCACTCTGCTGGCCCACCTCAGTCTCCAAATAACTCGGCCCAAAACCAACATCATTATCCTCACACTTTTTCACCCTGGCCCACCCCTCCATGCCCATACCCCACCACCAATAAACCCAATCAGAACCCGGCCCAGCAACACGGACTCTTAGGCCCACGGCCCAACCATAATAATTATGCGGCCTACAGCCCGACTGATATTGAGCATGCTTTATACACCATGTCGCTACAGGACCCTACACAGTACATGGATACCGGTGCCTCATCTACCATGTCTCATGAACAAGGTGATTTCCATTCTTTTTCTAATTCATGCATTCCTCAGCATATTATTGTAGGTAATGGCAATACAATACCGGTTTTAGGACAAGGCACAAAATACCTACCCAAACCTTTTCCCCCTTTTATACTTAAAAATGTCCTTTACTCACCCAAACTAGTCAAAAACCTTATTTCAGTTCGTCGATTTACTAGGGATAATTCTGTGTCTGTTGAATTTGACCCGTTTGGTTTTCTTGTGAAGGACCTCAAGACGCGGACCCCGCTCCTGCGGTGCAACAGCAGCGGTGAACTCTACCCTCTGGTGCTCGGGTCCTCCTCCGCTTCACACACTGCTTTTGCTGCCATCTCTGCTGACCTCTGGCACCAACGTCTTGGCCACCCAGGACGTCAATCTTTGCTTTCTTTTAAAACTAATAATTCTGTTTCTTTTAATAATTCCCAAAAACATGTTTGTGATTCTTGCATTTTTGGTAAAAGTATTAGACTGCCGTTTTTTGCTTCTACTACGCTTGTTTCTCAACCATTTGATATAATTCATAGTGATGTTTGGACGTCTCCTGTTGTCAGTTCGTCTGGTCATAAATATTATGTTCTATTTTTGGATGACTACACTAATTTTTTGTGGACCATTCCACTTGCCAATAAATCCAATGTGTTTAATGCGTTTTTGCAATTTGCCTCCACCATTAAAACTCAATTTGAACGAACAATAAAAACTTTCCAATGTGACAATGGTCGTGAATACGTAAATAATTCTTTTCAACAATTTTTCACAACTAATGGCATTCTATACCGGTTGTCATGTCCCTACACTTCCTCCCAAAATGGCAAAGCCGAGAGAAAAATCCGCACAATCAACAATATCATTCGTACTCTCATGGCTCACGCCTCATTACCCACCCATCTTTGGCATTTTGCACTTGAAACCGCAACCTATTTAATTAATATTCTTCCAAATAAAGTCACCAAATCTAAAACACCCACCGAATTACTTTACCTCTCCACTCCTACCTATGACCACCTTCGTGTCTTTGGTTGCCTTTGCTACCCCCTCACCCCCACTTCTACCATTCACAAACTCGAAAACCGTAGTCATCCGTGCGTCTTTCTCGGTTATCCGCCTACCCATAGGGGGTACCGGTGTCTTGACTTGAAAACCAAACAGATATATATTTCACGACACGTAGCCTTCGACGAGACCACCTTCCCATTTAGGCAGACCATCGGCACCCCACCCAACTATGAATTTCTATCCGGTCCCTTTCCATATCACCTGTCACCACATATCCAAACCACTAACAGCCCTGGCCCAACACCTACGCCTACATCTGAGCCCACCGCCTCAGCCCATAGTCCATCACCTATCATCGGCCCACAGACTACCCTACCACATACCTCTAACGACCAGCTTTCCAGCCCACAACACACCTTTACACAACCCACTACCTCATCCCAAAGCCCAACCCACACCACGTCCGGCCAACCGACACCCGTACCCGCACCGCCTCCGCCACCACCACCACCCACCCGGACCATACATACTCGCTCCATGAGAGGAATCGTCAAACCCAAACACCCTTTTAACCTTAGTACTTCCACCACTACACCTGTCGTACCCATACCCAAAACCCCCACCGATGCCTTGTTATACGTAGCTTATGGTTGTTTAAACATAAATACAGGTCAGATGGCTCCTTGGAAAGGTACAAGGCCCGGTTAGTTTGTGATGGTCGTTTACAGCAGGTTGGGGTCGATTGTGGGGAGACCTTTAGTCCGGTTGTTAAACCGGCCACCATACGGACAGTTCTCTCCATTGCTTTATCTAAGCGCTGGTCCATTCATCAGCTAGATGTCACCAATGCTTTTCTTCATGGGAATCTCCATGAGACGGTTTACATGTATCAGCCACAGGGATTTCGCAACAAACAATTCCCAGACTATGTTTGCTCTCTAAAGAAATCATTATATGGTCTCAAGCAAGCACCTCGGGCCTGGTACCAGTGTTTCACCGATTTCGTATTATCTATTGGGTTTCACCACAGCAGGAGCGATGCTTCTCTCTTCACTCTTCATAACGGGACGGATACAGCTTATCTTCTTCTATATGTCGACGACATTCTTC
Source organism: Ambrosia x helenae (assembly GCA_030844895.1). NCBI lineage: Eukaryota > Viridiplantae > Streptophyta > Magnoliopsida > Asterales > Asteraceae > Ambrosia > Ambrosia x helenae. The sequence continues at coordinate 134,864 of JAUTDX010007060.1, read as the reverse complement.
TTGTTACCTCGTCGGACCGTCTTCGTCATTCACTCATGGCAAAGTTAGCAGCTGAATTTGCCATGAAGGATCTTGGCCCTCTCAGTTATTTTCTTGGCATATCAGTGGTACGTGATCGTGACCGGATGTTTCTCTCTCAGCATACATATGCCACTGACATTATTACACGGGCCGGTATGCAGTCCTGTAATCCAGTTTCCACCCCGGTCGACACCAACGACAAACTAAGTGCCGCCACAGGAGACCCCTTCCATGATCCTACGTTATACCGTAGTCTTGCAGGGGCACTCCAGTATCTTACCTTTACCAGGCCCGACATTTCATACGCTGTTCAACAAGTGTGTATGCACATGCACTCTCCTCGGGTTGATCACTGGAATGCCCTGAAGCGTATAATTCGATACATAAAGGGCACGACGGACTTCGGGCTCACGTTACACGGTTCGGCCACTCAGTCTTTAATTTCTTATACTGACGCAGACTGGGCTGGATGCCCCGACACCAGGCGTTCCACCAGTGGAAACTGTTTTTATTTTGGTGACAATCTAATTTCCTGGTCTTCTAAACGTCAGTCCACAGTTTCTAGATCAAGTGCCGAGGCAGAGTATCGCGGGGTTGCAAATGTGGTTGCTGAGATTTGCTGGTTGCGTAACTTGCTTCTTGAACTAAATAATCCCTTATCACGCGCCACCATTGTGTATTGTGACAATGTCAACGCCATCTACTTATCCGGCAATCCTGTTCAACATCAGCGCACCAAACATATTGAATTGGACATCCACTTCGTTCGTGAACAAGTGCAGAAAGGTCAAGTGCGGGTTCTTCATATTCCTTCTCGATACCAGATTGCCGATATCTTCACCAAAGGCTTGCCTCGGATTCTCTTTGAAGATTTTAGAGACAGTCTCAGCATCCGGCCTCCTCCCGCTTCGACTGCGGGGGTGTATTAGAATTGTATATTTAGTATAATTGTAAATCATAATTGTATGATTATCCCTTCCATATTTATAGGGATGGTTTGTGTTATAAATATTTGGCAAATTAATGAGAAGGCAAGGGGATTACATTCTTTCATATAAGTCCTATTAAACTAAAATAAAAAAATATTAACCAATTTGTTGCTTCTTCTTCACTACATGGATAACCCTCACCTGCATTTCATAAATCACCTGCTCCTCAGCTCCTTCCACCGCTAAATGTTCAAGTATCCATTTTTTTTCACTTTATTTTCTCAATTCTACTGTAATACAAAGCTAAACATAGTTTAAAGTGGAAATCACTAAAATGATGCCGAGCTTAGGAACCTATAAACAAAAATTCCATTCAGGTAGAATACTCGCCTAAGCATGAGTGGGCGGTGGGCACATGCCCACCATCCCATAGTGGTGTATCCGCCACTGTTTACCTTAAAACAGATTTTGCACCTCTACTAAAGGCAACGCGTGTGTCTCCCGGGGTACAATAGCCAAAGCAGTTTGTACTGTCGGAGAAAGCCACGCGCCCAAGGTTACACCAGGTAAAGTTATAGTGTTAAAACTTGTAGAACAAACAATAATGAAAATGTGGTGAAATCATGTATAGAAAAACTTATCTCTATAAGTTTCCAACATATGGGTCAAGCTTTTCTTCTTCTCCAAGAATTCTTTTATGGATCCTCTTTTTTATTTTTCTTATATTCTTCCTAATATCAAATAAGGCACATAGCCTACTAATTATACAAGAGTTGAGGATGGTGAAAGGTTTCACTTTATTAGTCACTTAATTAGAGACTTAACACCCTAATTAAACTAATTAAGTGTTGTAAGAAAGCTATACTCAAAAGTTTTTCATTTATTCACCATATAAAAAATATAATTAATAATTTCTTTAAATTTAATTTTCATTCACCATTCTGAAATTCCAACAAATAAGGCTTTGTTCGTGTTCGTTTGTTAAGGAATTAACGTGTTCACAAACTGTTCATAAACACTTACCGAACAAGTTTTTTTTGTGTTCATTTGTTAAGGAAATAACGTGTTCATGAACATTTACCGAACGATATTTTTGTTCGTGTTCGTTTGTATTTATTTGTTAAATTTAGGTGTCGGACAAAAGTGAACACAAACAAAACACAAATGAACGTAAACAAACACAAATAGGCATTACTGAACAAAATCGAGCACAAAAAACACATATTAAATTTTGAAAATTAGCATTTTTCATAACTAACATTGTCCGCCAGAATATACTAATCCAATTACCCAAATGTATCATATTAAACTTGAAATCCTCGTTAAAAATAACAGCTAATCAAAATAGTTAAAGTAATATTAATATATGATACACTAATATATATATATATATATATATATATTAATAATCTACCACTCGGAAATTTGAAATACTTAAATTAAAAATAAAAAGTTACAAACTCTAATGAACTATCGAACACAAACAAACATAAAAGAGCACGTTATCGAACGTTCACGAACGTAAATGAATGAATGCGACCTCTGTTCATGTTCATATGTTTAACTAAACGAACGCAATTTATTGTTTGTGTTCGTTCCTTTATCAAACGAACGAATACACACGAACTTCCCACCATTCGCCAAACATTTAGTTTGTTTACAACCCTAATTGTAACTAGCAAAACTAAGAGTAACAATGTGTGTTTTAAGATAATCATAATCATTTAGGAAGAATAACAAAGGTAATTAATCGAACTTCTGCTCGTTTTTTTTACTCTTTATTTTGTTTTTAAACAGCAATATTTAGATTGAACTTTTTAAGTTTAAGAATCACAGTGATTAAAGTTCAAAAATTTTAAAGGTGGGTGGAAAATCGGTAATCTATACTATATTACAAAGCATCAGTGAAGGATACCCGTAAAATTTAAGTAAATACAACATTTATTGTTTTTAGTACAATGCATGTTGAAGTCATTTAGGGGGCAAAACTGTCTTTATACCTTAATATTAAATTGTTGAAGAAATTAATTTAAACAAAATTATAAAATTGAAGAGGAAATTAACAATAATGTGGTGACTCTTTATATTCATAATCTCCGTGTCTTTATTACGTTTGTATCAATGTTATAGTCTTATAAATAGTGGTCATGTATTTGGTATCTAAATAATGTTGTGAATCTTCACATACATAACTTACATATCTTTCAATGTTTATACCCTTATAAATAGTGGTCTTTTATTTGGTATATGAAACACATCAATGAATAAAAGTTCTCTTTTCCTTCATTCTTTCTTTTCATACATGATGTCTAGAGTCTTCTTCTCATGTTTATATAACTTGTATGTTAGTTGCTACTAGGTTGTTATTTTCCAACACGTTATTAGCACGAATTTTTTTGTTGCTCTTTGTTTTAGCAATTTTAATAATGCAGTTTTAAAATCGTATTTGAAGGAGTGAAAACAGGCTAAAAAGTATGAACATGAAGGTCAAGTGGTAAAACCACGTATTACATGTTGCCAGCAACACAAGATAGATTTAATGAAATCGACATTCCTTCTGCCCGACAAGTTATTAAATTTAGAATCATTAATGCTAAGTTTGTTTTTGAAGTCACTTAATTCTTAGTGTCTTGCTTAAATACTATGTTTGGTGTATGAAACATATCAATGAATAAAGTTCTCTTTTCCTTCATTCTTTCTTTCCATACATGATGTCTAGAGTCTTCTACTTATGTTTATATAACTTGTATGTTGGTTGCTACTAGATTTTTATTTTCCAACACGTTATTAGCACGATTTTTCTTGTTGCTCTTTGATTTTTTTTTCACTTTGAATCCATAGTTTAACCTCTCCTTGTGTCGCTACATTTAAAAAACAATAGAAAAATATAACCGTCACATGTCTGTTGTTGTTATAGCCACTGGAATCAAAAGTGACTAGAAATCACAATCAATCTAATCTATCTCCATTCACAATTCAAGTAATAAATACATACCTTTTTCTTTGTGATGTATATATACATAAAATACGAAAGAACAATTTAAGGCACGTTTACATGATTTATGTAAAAAATTTCTTCAATTATAGATTACTTTTTTTTTTAATTCAAACCCACCTTAGTTTCTTTGCAAAATTGGCTTATGTTATATTTTTTTAATGATTTTTGAATGATAGGATTTAGATAAAAAAAAGTTTGTTTTATTATATGTGTCTAATAATCAATCAAAATTTTAGGAGCATAATCCGTTTCCATGATTGGTTGCTAATCATAATTTGAGCATAGAAGGTAATGGGGTGGGGGTTGCTTGGTTACGTAAGTATTACAAACGAGGCCAACGATTTTAATGGTCTGTCGTTTCTTTTATATTGTTAATCTCAAATATTATTATTATTCTTTAAAAGCCTCAAACAAACTCATAACTTATTGTACACATATTATTATAACAATAAAATATGTTAGAAGGTTTTTCTCTCTAAAACTATATATTTACGCTAGTGTAAAAACCCAGCAAAAATCTATAAAACTTGTATTACACCACTGCAGAAAACTAGTGATAGCTATAATAATCGTATTACACGAGTGTAAACATCAAACTTGCACCGAAAATCATAAATGTAAACAAACAACCACCGATGTAAACATGAAACTTGTACCGAAATCATCAATGTAAACAACAACAATCCCAATCCTATCAAAGAAAAAGTTGTATTTTTGCACCAATGTAAAAAGAACAAAATACATTAATGTACACCGATACAACAATGAAAAAAAATCAAATTACTAATCCCACAAATATTTAAACAAAATCTGAAACACAAAACAAAAAAACCCTAGAAACAAATCATACCTTATTGTTCACCACCACCACCACCAACACATGGGATTTGGGGTTTAACAAAAAGGATCTGGGTTTAAAACAGGTGTTGTGGTTTTTTTAAACAGGGGACAAGAGATGTGCCACCTCCTTCCTTCTTCCACCATACCCACCGCCTTCAACCAGTGGGATAACTAGTATAATATAGAGTGTGATAGTGGTTTCGATTAGCCCAAATCTTCAATCAGTGTGACAAGAGCTGCTTAAAAGATTGTAAGAGTTGTGCCGGCGAGAACAAGGCTAATCGAATCAACCACTAGAGTCGCCTCCTTTCTCTCACAATCTTTTAAACAAAGGACAAGAGTTGTGCTGCCTCTTTCCTTCTTCCACCACCGTAACCACCGCCTCAAACCCTAGAACACAGAACCACCACCATAACCACCATTGTCGCACCCCGCCAAGGCGGAAACACGGGGATGCGACCTCAAAAGGTTTTCAAGCACAAGGTTCAAGCAACACACATATTTATTTGAATAAGTACCATCAAAGGATGGATATTGTCATAAAATTATTCAAATCATCATAACATTGTTTTGAAAATGGGAAATTGTATGAGATTCATGAACTTGAAACTAAAACATCACAGCATTGACAAAACCCGATCCAAAGTGGTATCATCTAGTGCATGCTCGAACCCCTCTCTCAAATCTCCGTTGCTCGCTATCAATTACCTGAAAAACATGCACAAAGGATTTGTCAACAACAATGTTGGTGAGTTCACGGGTTTGAGTATAACAAGTAAATGTTTTGTGTAATTCGTGTGTGACCAATCAAAGGCTAGCTAAGCGAATGATTATTGTGCAACCATGAGTCCCGTAACCAAACCTCTTGACTGTTGTGCCTCGTGCATTGTACACTAAAGACAATGTATATATAGTGGAATACTAACACTCTTTTGTATGTAACCGGTTAGAGCGACCAACCAAGAGTGGGGGTGTCAGCCTAATAGATATATTAAAGTGTTCCATGGCTTTCGATAGCTAATGGTTACAGTAAAATGTAAATACGAGGATGGTGGAGCTCATGAACCAAATGTCTCATGTTCCACATGGTAGTCACGATATAATGTGCACACAAAATGATATTGAACTAGTTGTAGCATGTTTGTCCCGCAAAATGTAAAAGTAGTAAAATGGGGCCGTGAGAACTCACCTGATAGTGTCACGTGTGGTCTAGTGAAGCTGTAAACGTGAGACAGCTACCGTCCAGACAAGGATTGTCCTATGATTATTAAGAGCACGGTAAATTGTACGTTCTTGTTGTTTATCATATAAGTTGTTCACCCGACATTTGTGGACCTTGTTTTTAATGTACATGGGCCATGTTTTTGTGCACGTGACGATCTAAAATGTACTTGTGGAATGTACGGTTCCGGAAATTCGGACGTTTTGTTGTAAATTGGTTCCTATCGTACTCAAAGTGGACCCCACATGTTGTCATGTTTTGTGAATTAATACCAATTCGTTATGTGCGGGTGGGTTTCTTGAAAAATATGCATTTTAACATAGGTTTAAGCCCTTTTTAACTCCAAAATAACATTAACACATGTTTCGGCCTATCTGAACACGTGTTAGAGCATTGTAGCCGAAACAAGTGCATGTTGTAGGCCTTGAAACCAATCGAACATGGGTTCAAAATGAGTTGTCTTGGACCGGTTTAGGTACAATCAGAACTATAAAATGTGTTTTAGATATGTTAATGGTGTAAGCCGATTATAAACTCATTTGTTTTAACCTTATCTTTTGAACATAAGTCAAGTGAGTTTAGTTCACAAAAACCCGATCAAATAGATGATTAATCACACTTGATTTGATTGAAAAACATTATCTCAGTTACTATAGTAACACTAGGCCGATTGTTTGAACATTTAAGGTGATGACAACTAGGTAATGTGTTCTTAAATGACTAAGTGTGTGGACCTTAATCAAGTAATTGGCCAATTAAAAGGAGATAGTGGTTGAGGGTAGTCGGGTAACTTGTGTGGTATAAGGAAGCTAGTAAACGAGTTGGTAGGCTTTACCTAGTCAAATGGAAGTGAGCACCGATCGATGGGATCCTCCAATAGCTCCAAACCTTATGTTCTAGTTGCTTGGATTCAAGAAATGGTTTTGGTGTTGTGGAGGGTTCGGCCGAGAGTGGTAATAGGGGAAGAAAGGGATGTATTTGAGAGGTGTTGGTGCAAGAAATGAAGGTGGTGGTGAGGCTTCGTATATAGGCAATGGATGAGGACAAAGAGCACAAAAATGGCAAGTGATTTAACCTAGAATGATGCAATGTTTTAGGTGTTTAATCATCCATGTGTGCAAGAGTTGTGTAAGTCATATGCAAACAAGATGAGGCATGCATGCTTCTTGCATGAGCCGATTGGTGTGATCAAACAAATAAGGGGGGTTGACTTGGTTTAGTAAGTTGTCATAGCTTTGTCTTGGTGCCATTTTTGGTGTATGTTAACAACTAATCATAAGCTTGCATCCTTGGTACCCTTCAGCCGATTACAAGACAAGGGAAAAGGGGCATGATCTTTGTGATAGTGATAGTTCACTCTTGTTCCTTCCTAGTAGCCGATTGGTGCCTCTTTCCCAAGGATATGTTCTTGAAATCTTTCTGTGAAAGTGACAAGTCTTGGGCACTTCCTTTGTGTTTCGGCCGAGGTGAGGACAAAAAAAGGGATCAAGGTGAGTAGGGTATTACATCATGCTTGGGATTTAGTTCTTGATAGGGACTTGTGAATCTCTTAGGTGTAGGTGATCATCACACTATGATGATGCTTGGCCGATTGCTCCTTATTCACAAATAGAAGGTTTGTCAGGCATGATCATGTGGTTAAGAATCCTTGTCTTGTATCCATTTTGGTGTAAGGAAGTGTGTGTGTCATCCATGAGGTAATCGGCCACCATTGTGTGGGATGATAAATGTATTTTTGGCAAGTAATCATAGGCTATTGGACGTAGGTTAGACCAATGTTAGTATAACTAGGTTGGTTGTCACATGATGGTGACTTATGAGGATGCTAGTAATCGGCCGAATAAGAAGCAAAAAGGGGAAAGGTTCCAAGAGTTGTGGGATAGTTGTTCTTGTCATTTTAGTGTAAAGGTTGATACTAAATTGTGCATGTGTATGTATATATATATATAGGGAAAAGTTAATTTGAGAACACCTATGTATATATATATATATATGTGCAAAACCGTATGTGTGTGCATGAAAACTAGGCTTTGGCTTAGTCTTTCCCGTGTTAGATAGATATGGACCCGAGGGTAAGAAATAATAATTATATAGATCTAACGTGTTTGATTGGAGAACTACTGTGTTTTGGTTATAGTTGTCCATTTGCATAGGAATGCAACTTGATTTCGTCTAGATGGCAAGGGTGCTCGATGACGATATCAATATGTATTGTTGTCCATAAGTCGTGAACTTGTGTTGTTAAATGTTTGGTGTTAATTGTGATTCGTATACATATATTAGTGGGGATTACCATGTGTTAGAGGGTGGTAACCTCATGAAATGCTTTTTAGTGATTGTCCGGGTGTTGTATGCATAAGCGGGTGATCTTTGTTGAGCTTCTCGAATAACTCATGCTTCACTATACTGGGGGGGGGGGGTTATAGTGTGTGCAAAATGTCTAATTATGCACATGAAATGACAATAATAAGTAAAATGCATACGGGTGTTGACATGGATCGTTGACTGGTGTCACAACCGCCTTCTTCTTCCACACCGCCTCCCTCACCACCGTCATCACCATAACCGTCACACACCACCTAAAACCCACCGCCATAACCGCCGTTTTCTTTCCATTCATTGTCATCGCCACCACTAAGATCTGACTGTATTATCTTCCTTCACACCCACAAACCACCTGCAGCACCTAATCGCCACACACCAACATCCACCTACTGCACCCTAACCACCATGTATAACATCCGTCACAACCACTATTTATGGTTTGGAAGAGAGAGTGAAAGATGGATGTAGAAGAGAGATGGGGGGATGAAGTGGATATCTGTATTAGACCATGTGTAGGGGGGTTAAATTTAAGGCCCCAAATGGGGCGAATTACAACACGTGACAGTCTAGTCAGCATAGAGGCCTTAAAAGGAAATGGGGTGTAGTGTGGGGCTTTAAATTTAAGCCCCCGTCCAATGATTACCTAATTATTATTTTTTATAATTAAAACAAATATCATTTATATACCAAATAAAAAAAAGAACAATACCAAATAAAAAAAATACAATACCAAATAAAAAAACCATAACTTAAAAAAAAAAAAACAAAACATACTAAAAACACAAACATTTCTAGAGGTTATATTTTTCAAGGATTTGTTGCCTATGAAGTTGTGCTAGTCATAGTGCGTCTTCTTGGAGGCGGTCGATCGGTTTGGACAAAAAAAACTTGATATCTTTTTTCCATTTGCCTCGATTCTTGGATCGCCATGAACTTTTTATTCTCGACCACTCTTTGTTGCATAGTTTCCAAAAGTCTTTGGCTTAGGTCGCGAATATCTTGAAGTCGTAAATTCATTTCTTCAAAATCTTGTTTCATGTCACCTCCTCCCGAAGACGACTCCGCCCTTCCACCTTTTTGCACTCTTCTGCCGGATGGTTGAGCCAATTCAGTTTCCTCCTCTTCCTCCTCCTCCTCCTCGTCGACATTAACATGCTCATTTAAGTTGACATATCGAGCATCAGAGGTGGGTGTATGAGGATCTATAGACGAGGAGGTTTTGTTCCGTTTAGCTCTGCTTGCTTTACGCCTACTACCAGACCCCATGACCCGTACACGTGCCCACTTAGGACTTCTTTTTAGGAGCTCCCAACACAGCATATATGTGAACGTCCCATGAGTTGCGTTGAATTCATCCAACGCTTTTGCTAACACATTCCCGTCCCCTTTCCCCAGTAGTTCTATTGTCTTCGCAATGCTGGTAGGCTTCCGCAAAAGCATTACATCTATTATTAATATTGGTCCACTTTCCATACATCGAATCGTTGTCCCAAATCCCGATATTCCCCTCGACCCATGGCGTTAAAAATGTCTCGTATTCTCGCCCAACACAAAGGTTGTCTTGATAGTTTGCTACAAAAAAAATGAGCGCATACATATTATTACGATTTATAAAAAACGACTTTAAAAAATAGAACATATATCAATTAAAAAAATACGATTTAAAAAAAACAAAAATATATTTTAAAAAAATACGAGCCAAGCTCGCGCTAGTGCAAATTCCTCGTCTTTATCCCAAGGTTGATACTTCTTCCTTTGTCGAGGCCCGGTAGCTTTGTTTTTTGTGGGCGAGCATCACCCCCCCCCCACCGGTTGAGAACCCTCGGCTTCACGTGGTTGTTCGGGCTCAGGTGGAGATCCGGCACGAGCTCGGGTTCGTTTTGAGAACCTTAGCCTAATTTTATGTTCATGTTTGAAGAAAAATCCATTGGCCCATAAGAGTATTGACCCGACATGTTTAGTAGTTGTGTCATGTGTGTATCCCATTATGTTCGGGTCTAAATCTAGATAATTAAAAGTGGGTGGCGGTTGGGTAGTGTTTGAGCGCACCACATTCGGGTTGCCCGGGTGAGACGGGACACCGAAGGTTGCACGTCATAGAAACATGGTGTGGTTTTTTTGTAGATGTAGTGGTGTGGTATGGTATATATAATAATATATGAAATTGAAATTGGAAAAAAAAATCGACCTTCAAAAGTGACCGTTGGGGGGGGGGGGGTGTGACATGTTTTGATTGATTGTGGTTTTGTGTTGAGCAACGTTAAAATTTAAAGGCCCCTCCCATTTTTGATCTTTAGCACCCCCTATGTAATGGTGTGGAGGGCGCTTGATGTGCGTGGTTTTAGCAAATTAAAAGGATGTCATTTTCTCGGTGCCAAAAACTTGATGTTTAAAATCCGAAACTTTGGTTTTGGGGTAAACGACTGATTTTTACTAAACCTTTGTTAACAAGTTTTAAATTTATAAAGTAAACAATAATTACTTTCGAAACTAAAACCAACACATAGGCAGAGAACCTGACGTGCATAGTATAGCTTCTAGGGTAAGTATTGAGTATCGTATTCCAGGGTTCACACTTTCCCCTACTCAACCTTTCATCCATCAACTGATCAGGTTTTGAAAATCAAATAAAATGGAGGGGTTCTTTAGAAAAAATGGTTTTGAAAAAGGTTTTGGTTTTATAAAAGAAAAAGATAAAATAGTATAAAGATCAAATATGCACATCTTGGGACCCTCCGAATAAGTAGTTAAGTTTATTATTAAAATTAATAATTTAGAATAGTTAATTGTGTGGAAGAAGTGAGTGATCTTGAAGTGTTGACTCCTTGATAGAGAAGCGAAGGCGACTACTGAGTAGAATGCAGAACCTCTCCAGCGTGCGTCCACATGGGGTACTTCGCCAGGGCCTCGCGTATAGCAGGCTCCTCAAACCGCGGTCAAGTCACTGGTCCTCGAACTTATCATCTTCTTAAATTGGAGGCTTCATTCCCAAGCCGGGACACCGTACACCTCTCCTTAGTTCTCGCGTTCCGTACCGAAGGGTCTCTTTATCCTGGCAACCTCGTATCCCCATTGGTTAACGGTCAAGGCCGAAAGATCTCTTTTACGGTTGTCTCAGGAAAGCGGGCCCCCATTGGCTAACGGCGTTGTACTGACGAGAACTAGATAAAGAATCTTTATTTTATTTATCTTGGTGACACTTTAATATTTACAAGCCTGATAAATATAAAGTTGGTTTTAAATAAATGATGACTTAATTCCCCAACCCTTAACCTCCTGAACTGAATGAAATCCTTGGTAAAGGTGGCACATAATCCTAAAAGCGTGCAATCCGAAGATCACTGGTGCGCCCATTGCGCGTTTTTATGGAAAATATACTTTGTATGTTTAGCCCAACTTGTCCAACTTGTAACCCAAAATGTTTCCGACACTTTTATATTCCCATTTATATAAAGGTATCCATTTTTGTACAAGTCTTCCCAAGTCTTTACTAATATTTTATAAAATCTTATTTTATAAAATCCTTGTGTTACTCCTTTTATTTTTATAAAACTTCCATTTTTATAAAAATGCTTCTTTTAGTTTACACAAGCAAGTTTCTCATGATTGTCAAAAACTACACTTGGAAAAGTTATTATTTATGCTTTTGACACCGAACTCTTTGTTAATGCATTTTTGGACTAAAGTTTCTAAAATACATATTTTAGCCCCTTGACTTTCCAAGTTCTAATATTAGTCCTTTAACTTATATTCGTTGCATTTTTCATCTAATCTTTCATGGTTGGCATTTTCTTCCATTTTAGGGGACTTTGAAGACCACTTTCTTAATGCCTAGTTGTTTTTACTTCATTTCACTTTTAATGATCTTATAATCCATCCTAGATGCCATTAACATGTTTGTTCCATACTTTTATCCAAAATATCAATTTTTCACTTATTCAAGTGAGTGGACTTTGAATATGGAACTTTTTCATCTATGGTTATTTAACCCATTTTAATATATTTTTGTCATTAACTTATCATCTTATGATGATTAAAATCATCTTCCATCATATTCAAGTCTTCTTCATCAATCATGCTCAAATCATCAACTTTCTTAAGTGTATGTATATTTCGTCATATTTTCCCCAAATATTACATTTATTAGTATAATCCAAGATTCATCTAAGTTATTATTATTCTTCCATTTTTATTCTATCAAAACACCTTAACTTTATAAAATCCATTTTATTACCCATCAAGGTTCAACTTGCTTTCAATAGCACAAAATATGAACATCTAAGAATAAAAACCATGTAATACTTACTACTAGCTCAAGGCTAGGGAAGATGAAAACCTTGGATTTGGGTGAGGTTTAATGTGTTCTTCCAATGGGTTAAGCTCCAAGCTCTTGAACACACAAAGGGGGTTTTGAAGGATGATGATCTAGAGGTGATTTGGAAGTATAAAAATTGAAAGAGAAATGTTAATGTAGAGGTGCAAACATACGGCCACAAGGAAGGGAAGAAGAAGAGTTTTTGTGATTTTGTTTAAGTGTTCTCAAGTGGGTTATATGATCTTTCCTTCAAATCTTCCAAGATTATGCAATCTTGCTTGGATTGGATGGAAGGATTATGGAAGATATTATGTAAGATTATGTAAGATCACAAACAAAATCAATGGGAGATTATAGAGGGTGTTTGGAGCCGTGAGTTAGAGAGAGAGAGAGTGGAGGATTTGGTGAATTTTCTTACCCAATGTAATCTCATGCAACCTTATGATTAGTTTCTTAATAATTGGGTTATTAAGAAGATGAAGAGGTTAATGAGATAATTAAAAGATATTACTCATTTGAGTGGGCCATAGGCCGGCCCCCATGGGGTGTTTGGTGGGGTCCACTTTGCTAAATATTATCCAATATTATGTTTAAGTCACTCTCTTTCGGGTACCGTCCGAGTATTCTTGGGTTTTTAACCTCGTGTCTCCCGAATATTAAAATACCAATAATATTCCTTAAATTTTGCCCAGTTAAATTACTGATAATTTATTTCGGCTTTTGCCGGGTGAAATTACGTGTTACGCGCGTATCGGGTGCGGTACGCGTACTTTATTCGTTTCCGGGAGATTTGTACAATAAGCTTTCACGTATGGCTTTGGGTTTCCAAAACTCATTATATTTTGTGAAAATATTATTTATTTTATATTCCGGGTGTCCGGAGTTCGTTTCGCTTATTTAATTTTTACCGGGTAATCGCCAGCGTCCATACCGGATAGATTTGCTTGTGCACGATCCTATCATGCTTGGCCATTAAACTTATGCATTCCTATGCATTATTTGGGAACTTCTATCTTTCTAAGGCCTCAGTTAAATAATCAGCACATAATTACGTTTAATTACGTTAATCGCGTTTAATTAATTAGTACGGAATTACCTTAATTTTGCCGGTTGTTACATTCTCCCCCCGTTAAGAGAATTCCGTCCCGGAATTCACTTCGAGCTCTCCGGTATAGGGGTCTTCTCGAAAAGGGCGGGATATTTTTGCTTCATCCGGTCCAGCCTTTCCCACGTGAACTCCGGTCCACGCTTGGCATTCCAACGCACTTTGACCAATCTGATCTTACTGCGTCTTAACTTTTGGACCTTCCAATCGGTTACTTTGATTGGTTCTTCGACGAAGTGTAACTTGTCGTCAATGTGGATTTCGTCTGCGGGGATGATGAGAGTTTCGTCGGATAAGCACTTCTTTAAGTTCGACACGTGAAACGTGTCATGTACACCGTTAAGCTCTTGTGGTAACTTGAGCTTGTATGCTACGGGGCCTACTCTGGACAGGATTTCGAACGGTCCAACATATCGTGGGTTCAGTTTTCCGCGCTTCCCAAAGCGCGCGACACCTTTCCAAGGTGACACCTTTAGTAGGACCCTGTCTCCGACTTGAAATCCCAAAGGCTTTTGCCTCATATCAGCGTAGCTTTTCTGCCGGTCACGTGCCGCTTTGAGACGTTCTCTTATCAGAAAGACCTTATCCGTTGTCTCTTGAACAATTTCGGGCCCGGTAAGTTGTTTTTCACCAACTTCAGCCCAACATAGAGGCGATCTACACTTGCGTCCATATAGAGCTTCAAAAGGTGCAGCTTGAATGCTCGTGTGGTAACTGTTGTTATACGAAAACTCTACCAGTGGCAAGTGTGTATCCCAATTACCGCTGAAATCGATTGCGCATGCTCGTAGCATATCTTCCAAAGTCTGGATGGTCCGTTCACTCTGACCATCGGTTTGTGGATGATATGCGGTACTCATGTCAAGGCGAGTACCGAGGGCTTCATTCAGACTTTCCCAAAATCTTGAGGTGAAGCGACTATCTCGATCGGAGATGATGGAAATAGGTACACCGTGCTTCGACACAACTTCCTTAATGTACAAACGGGTCAGTTTCTCCAACTTATCCGTTTCGCGAATCGGGAGGAAGTGTGCAGATTTTGTCAATCGATCAACGATCACCCAGATCATGTCATGGCCGCTTGTTGTCTTGGGTAACTTGGTAATGAAATCCATAGTAATTCGTTCCCATTTCCATTCTGGTATTTCCGGTTGCTGGAGCAAACTGGATGGTCTCTGATGCTCGGCTTTGACCTTCGCGCAAGTCAAGCATCGCGCAACATATGCCGCTATATCTCTCTTGAAATTTGGCCACCAGTAAAATTCCTTCAAATCATGGAACATCTTGTCTGCTCCAGGGTGAACCGAATATCGCGAACTGTGGGCTTCGGCTAATACTAGTTCACGCAATCCACCGTACACTGGTACCCAAATTCTATTCATGAAATACAGGGCTTGATCCGCTTTTGGCTCTAGTGAATCAACCATCTTCCGCAATCTTTCACCTTTGACATTCTCGGGTTTAAGAGTGTTAGTTTGAGCTTCACGAATCCGGTCAGTCAGGTTCGTGTGGATGGTTAGACCCAAGGCTCGGACACGCAATGGCTTAACCCGTTCCTTGCGACTCAAGGCGTCGGCTACAACGTTCGCCTTCCCGGGATGGTACTTTATCTCACAATCGTAATCATTCAATAACTCGACCCATCGCCGTTGTCGCATGTTCAATTCCTTTTGGTCAAAGATGTGCTGCAAACTTTTATGATCGGTGAAGATTGTACACTTGGTTCTGTATAGATAATGTCTCCATATCTTGAGCGCGAATACCACGGCTCCCAATTCCAGGTCGTGCGTGGTGTAATTCTTCTCGTGGAGTTTTAGTTGTCTGGAAGCATATGCTATGACCTTCTCTCGTTGCATCAATACACAACCCAATCCCTGATGAGAGGCGTCACAGTAAACCACGAAGTCTTCCGTACCATCGGGGAGTGATAGTATCGGGGCGCCACATAACTTATCCTTTAGCAATTAAAATGCTGCTTCCTGCTTTTCCGTCCATTCGAACTTCTTATCCTTTTGGGTTAGCATGGTTAAAGACTGTGCTATTTTAGAAAAGTTCTCGATGAACCTTCTGTAGTAACCCGCAAGGCCAAGAAATTGTCGTACTTCAGTAGGAGTTCTAGGGGCGTCCCAATTCTTGATTGCTTCGATCTTGGCGGGATCGACATGTATACCCTTTTCATTCACTACGTGGCCTAAGAAGTGAACCTCTCGAATCCAAAAGTCACATTTCGAGAACTTAGCATAGAGCTTCTCTTTGCGTAGTACCTCGAGGATTAACCGAAGATGATCCTCGTGTTCTTCCTTGGTGCGTGAGTAGATCAAGATATCATCAATGAAGACAATGACAAATTTGTCCAAGTATGGCTTACACACGCGATTCATCAAATCCATGAAAACAGCTGGTGCGTTGGTAAAACCGAATGGCATAACCAGAAACTCATAGTGCCCATAACGAGTCCTGAATGCTGTTTTTGGCACGTCTTCTTCTTGGATACGCAACTGATGATAGCCGGACCTTAAATCGATCTTGGAGTAGAAGCTGGATCCTTGAAGTTGATCAAACAAATCGTCGATCCTGGGAAGAGGATAGCGATTTTTAATGGTTAGCTTGTTCAGTTCTCGATAGTCAATGCACATTCGAAAAGTGCCATCCTTCTTCTTTACAAATAAGATGGGAGCTCCCCAGGGTGAGAAGCTTGGTCTTATGAAACCTTTGTCCAACAACTCCTGCAGTTGACCAGACAGTTCCTGCATCTCAGAAGGAGCTAGGCGATATGGCGATCGCGCTACGGGTGCAGCTCCTGGAACAAGGTCGATGCGGAACTCGACTTGTCGGGGTGGTGGCAGTCCCGGCAAATCTTCTGGGAACACATCTGGAAAGTCTCTGGCTATTGGAATGTCTTCTAACTTTCGCTCGTCGGCCTTCTTATCTACCACGTGCGCCAAGAATGCGACGAGACCTTTCCTTAGACACTTCCTGGCTTTCATGCTGGTAATAATTCTCAACGGCGTTCCACGCCTTTCCCCTTGGATCGATAGGGTTTCACCGCTTGCGAGGGGAACTTGAATTACTTTGTCATTGCAAACAACGACGGCGCGGTGTGCGGATAGCCAATCCATGCCAACGACTATGTCGAAACTACCCAGTACGACTGGCAATAGATCAATGCCAAACTCGCGACCACAGAGATCCAACTTACAATCCTTCGCTACTTCTCGAGTTTCTATAGTCTTACCGTTAGCCAGTTCTATAGAGTATGGTGTGTCTAGCTTACTAGTTTTTAGTCCAAGTAATCTTTTAAATTTGACAGATACGAAGCTAAAATCGGCGCCAGTATCAAACAATACTGAAGCATAATGACCATTTAGAGGGAACGTACCAGTGACCACATTAGGGTCTTGTCGTGCATCACCGGCACCAATCACGAATGCCCGCCCACGGGCTTGGTTGTTGAGTTTGGGGGCAATCCCTCTTCCAATGATCGAGCGATCCACATGAGAAACAGGGCCTCGCTCCTCCGTTCTTTGGCGCTTCTGACCTGCAGTCTTCTGTCTTGTGCCCAGAACGACGACACTTACCGCAGATCACTTCGTTCTTGCCCTGGTAACCTTGCTTTCCATTGTTTCCACGTCCAGTGGCCACATACCCTTTCCCTTTCTTTCCTGAACCTCCTGATAATCCATCCTTTTTCCTCTAATCGCGCTTACGCTTCCCAAACCTTGGCTTATTTCCCTGTTCGCTTGACCCAACGGCTGAACTTGTACCCAGATTCTTACCCTCAACACTGCTGGATTCAGTAAGCTTCAGTCCTGATACTTTTCGGATTAGGGTGCCCATTCGAATGGCGTCTTCAGTGAGGCTTAAGGCGAGGTCGATAGCTTCGCGCATGGTTGTAGGTTTGGAAGCAGTGACCATGCCGCGTATCTGTGGTGCCAGTCCGAATAGGTATCTTTCCACCTTCTTGCCTTCCGGGGTGACCAAGCGAGGCACTAACCGGGAGAGATCATGAAACCTGGACGTGTACCCTGCTACGTCCGATCCAACCATGGTGAGGTTCCAGAACTCAGTCTCTAGCTTCTGCACTTCACTTGCCGGGCAGTACTCGGCGATCATTAGTTCCTTCAACTCCAACCATGACAAGGAGTAAGCAGCATCGTCTCCCAGTGTTTGCACTTGGTTGTTCCACCATGTTAGAGCTTGGTCCAGAAACAGGTTAGTGGCGTACATGACAGCCTGTCGCGGGGTACAGCTGCTGATACGAATCACCGCTTCGGTTTTCTCGAACCACTTGACTAGTCCGACAGAACCTTCAGTGCCGCTGAAGTTGAGCGGTTTGCAGTCCAGAAAAGCTTTGAACGTGCAGCCACGCTCTTGCGAGGCCGTTTCTGCAATAATAAAGTAACATGTTATTATGAGGTAGGAGTTTTACGAAAACTCCTGTTGCATACATTCGAAGTCTTCTTACCGGTAGGGGAGGTTTCGCGTCGGTCGCTCCCTGTTCGATCTCGCGACCTTTCGGTGCGCGTGGCATTGTGTTCTGCGAGAGCTTGGGCGATGCGTCCCGAAACTAGGGTTTCAAGCTCCTCGGGTGTCGTGGGTAGTCTTTCGTTTCCACTGTTGCTTCGGGTGGCTGGTGCCATTTTTCTTCAATAATCATTATCAAAGGTTAATTTGGCGATCATTCACACAACATCGTCATACATAAAGTATAAATAACAACACAACACACGAACACAATAATCACCATAACAACATCACACAATCACAATATAAACAGAACAGGTAATAATAATCGTAGACAATCATAACACATATTTTACCATAACAAAATTTTCATCGATACCATGAGTACAATGATTTGTTCATAATAACAAAAACCGAGGATACATTCCTCATACATTGCTCTTTTGAAATACACTAGAAATATAATGTCATATACCGGCACAATCCCGCTCGGCTAGGCAAAAATGCAGATGGGTGCTATAACCCATACTGTGCTATCATACTACTACTACTACTATGTCCGTAAGTGATCCCCCAAGCGTCTCTGATGTATCGCTACTGTGGTGGCGGCGGCGGCGGGTACTGATACTGGGGTGCGCACATGCTAATGGTCATACTAATCGCCATAATGCGATCGTACAAGAATTGGCGATGCGCAAAGTGTGCGTCGCCCGTAATCCCACAATGAGCGTCCATGCTCAGCAACTCCTCAGCATAATGTGCCAGCGCATCTCTGGCATCGATGATCCTGGCCCACATGAGCTGGGCCTGCAGCTCCATCTGACTCACGGTGCGCTGCACCGTGTCGGTGAGAGTCTGGAAGTCTCTCTCCAAGGAGATCACCGTGGACCATGCTGGTCCCGACAGTGGGGCCATCCCGTTGGGCTGCGACAGCCCGGGACGTCAGTATACGTCGGCTGGGACGGGCCGACTATATCGGGTATAGGTAGGGAGGTGAAGGGTGGGGCAAAGCCCGGTAATCCGGTGAAGTAATAGGGTGGTACCTGGTATGGGTCTCCCGCACCTAGAGTGTGCGGTGCAAATGGGGGTATCAGAAAAGGGGCTCCTGCATCCATAGTGAAAGGTGCAGGTGGTGGTGTAGGGAGCATCTCGGGTAGGGGTGGTAGTGTGGGGAAGGTGGTGATAGGAAGTGTCATGGATACTGGTGAGGGGACTATAAGCTCGGCGAGTGGGACCATGAGGGGCTGTGTGACAGCGACCCACTCTGGAGCGGATATCACGGTGGTAGGGGTGGGAGGGCTAGCAGTGGCGTGAGCTGCTAAACCTGCTCGGTACAGCTCGGAGCTACGGGCTGAGCTGCCCTCAAGGATGTGCCCAGTAGAAGCTGGCCCATCCTGTGGTACGGGCTCGGGTATGGCGGGTAGGGCGGCTGGGGCAGTGGTGGCATGCCCTATCATCGGAGCGACGTGCTCCTCCCGGTCTGCTGGTGGGATCGGCACAGCAATGTGCTCTACCGATGCGGTCGACTCATCATCGGAGTCATCCGAGATCCACCCGTTGTGTCCTCGGCAAACGGGCACGAGCCTCATGCCCGAGGGAACGGGGATAAGTGGAGTGGGTAAGGGCTCACGATCGATAGGTGCGTGTCGGTCGTATGGAGACTCAACGGTCTCCGACTGCGTGGGGATAGGCCTCGATGGACCTGCACAGCCTACAGGGAAGTCCCTGACGGCTCGGAGGGGAAGTGCTGGCAGTGGTGCTGCCTGGAATGGCACTAGAGGCAAGTCAGCCTGTGGTGCCTCGGCCATCGGTAGGTCGGCTACGGCGGCCACGTCGCCTCCAGCGGGGGCCCACGCTGGGTCCTCGCTCGGGTCAGTCTCGTCGGAGCTGTCTCCGTCTGCGCCCTCTATGGCGGCGTCAACCTCCATGTCGTCATCCTCAGGATCGAGTACCACAACCTCAATCGGCTCTGCTGGCGGTGCTGAGATGATCTGAATGCTACTGTCGTAGCTCGGTGCTACGCTCCCTGCGTCTGACATCCTGGCAAAAGAACCGTACTAATAATTAAGTATTATTCGTTAGATAGTTAAGGCACACATCTACGGTACTCTTCCTAACCTTCTAATACTAAAATAACACGTATTCTTACCCATGGCTAGCTTGGTCGGAATCTCCACATACTCAAATGGTCGTTGGAAAAATTAGTTTATTGCGTTTCGCATTTATTTTGAAAGCTTTATCTTTTGAACCAAATCCGGTTATAGTTTAGATTTTAAAAATGCTAATTCGCTATAACCTTGGCTCTGATACCACTTTCTGTCACACCACGCCTATGGCGGAAACACGTGGCGCGACGGTTCAAGAGGATTAAGCCAAGATTAATGCAAACCACAATAATTATTAAACAAACGGGCATTTATTCAACGCCGATAATCATGTCAAATTATTCGTACATAATCTTAAACTGTTTTTGAAATAAATAAGGAGGCTCCTCCCTATATCCCGAAGTCCATGGGATAGAGAGATGAGACCCCTTCATGACATTCCAACGCCCGACTTGGAGATTCCCCCGACCCTGCTTGCCACGCTAACCTTCATCAGTCAATTACCTGAAAGATATGTTTGAAAATCGTCAATATATAAATATTGGTGAGTTCACAGGTTTTGATTTAATAAAACTTTATTAAGTGGGAATATCCTTGTTATGACATTTATAGGAGTTGCAAAGTCCTACAATTTACTTGAGCCTATAACCAAACCAAGACAATTAACAATGCCCCCGCCCCAAGTCGTTACTCGGTATTCCTACGACTTGATTTCAGAATACGTGCACCCCAGGCATACGCCGATGCATGATCGACGCTATCGATTAGGGGTGGGCCTTGTCAGGCACCAATAGTACTATCCAAATATTCCTTCGGTTTCACTTTCCTGAATTAATGATTATAGTGGGGAGGTCTCAACCCCGAGTGGCGATCACAACTCAAGTGTCCAACCCGTCAAACAAATCCCAACATATCTTTCCCCCGTAAAAACGTTAAATAGTTTAGAAATGGGGCCGTGAGACTCACCTGTAACTGTGCTCGGCTCAAAGAAGAAAATAGTAAAGTTTGTGATCCCGCACCTACAAATGTTTCTAGGCGTATAAGTCACTACACCTATAGCGTATGTGCCTTGGCAAGTTGTACACCCAACTTCCCGACCACGTCTTTATTCCAATTCCCGTTTAATAGTTTCGTATCCTAGGTTTAATGGCGATGGATTACCCTTTCCTTACAAGTCATATATTATTCTTATTAATATTCTTTGTGACTTGTACACTATTATTCTCGACACGATTCTACCCAACGTATAACTATTTTCCCATTTAAATAATTATACTTAGGATCGTTTCGCTCGATATAATGTGATTTCTCATTATCCGACCCGACTCACTTTGCCACATATTTATTTTCCCATTCAAATAAATATGCTAAGTTCTTGTCGTTCGGTAACATATTCTTAACGCCCGACTAGACTCACCACACCGTACATTTATTTTCCCATTTAAATAAATGTACTAGGATCTTGTCGGTCACTCACACGTTCGCAGGTATATTTCACCTACTCGTCTCGGTTTTCCTTCTCGCATATCTATTTTCCCATTCAAATAGATATACTAGAATTTCGTCAAAAACGAGCATATGTACATATACCATCGCGTGGATACTACTTGTTAAGTTCATGTGTCGTTTAGCGTTTTCAATTCGTTACGTTGTGCTTTCCTTTTCCCACGAATATTCTTTCTACACTTAGGAAAGTGTTTCGCACGTTTCACCCTTGTTATATATATTTTATCTCTTAAATTATATATATATATATATATATATATATATATATTTATTTTCATCTTGCCGCAATGGCATTTTTCTCGTATGTCCGTTACGTTAGCTCATGTAACTAAGTTCGTTAGTTAGCGTTTTTCATATTTGTTCCCATTGCGCGTTTTTATGGAAAATATACTTTGTATGTTTAGCCCAACTTGTCCAACTTGTAACCCAAAATGTTTCCGACACTTTTATATTCCCATTTATATAAAGGTATCCATTTTTGTACAAGTCTTCCCAAGTCTTTACTAATATTTTATAAAATCTTATTTTATAAAATCCTTGTGTTACTCCTTTTATTTTTATAAAACTTCCATTTTTATAAAAATGCTTCTTTTAGTTTACACAAGCAAGTTTCTCATGATTGTCAAAAACTACACTTGGAAAAGTTATTATATATGCTTTTGACACCGAACTCTTTGTTAATGCATTTTTGGACTAAAGTTTCTAAAATACATATTTTAGCCCCTTGACTTTCCAAGTTCTAATATTAGTCCTTTAACTTATATTCGTTGCATTTTTCATCTTATCTTTCATGGTTGGCATTTTCTTCCATTTTAGGGGACTTTAAAGACCCACTTTCTTAATGCCTAGTTGTTTTTACTTCATTTCACTTTTAATGATCTTATAATCCATCCTAGATGCCATTAACATGTTTGTTCCATACTTTTATCCAAAATATCAATTTTTCACTTATTCAAGTGAGTGGACTTTGAATATGGAACTTTTTCATCTATGGTTATTTAACCCATTTTAATATATTTTTGTCATTAACTTATCATCTTATGATGATTAAAATCATCTTCCATCATATTCAAGTCTTCTTCATCAATCATGCTCAAATCATCAACTTTCTTAAGTGTATGTATATTTCATCATATTTTCCCCAAATATTACATTTATTAGTATAATCCAAGATTCATCTAAGTTATTATTATTCTTCCATTTTTATTCTATCAAAACACATTAACTTTATAAAATCCATTTTATTACCCATCAAGGTTCAACTTGCTTTCAATAGCACAAAACATGAACATCTAAGAATAAAAACAATGTAATACTTACTACTAGCTCAAGGCTAGGGAAGACGAAAACCTTGGATTTGGGTGAGGTTTAATGTGTTCTTCCAATGGGTTAAGCTCCAAGCTCTTGAACACACAAAGGGGGTTTTGAAGGATGATGATCTAGAGGTGATTTGGAAGTATAAAAATTGAAAGAGAAATGTTAATGTAGAGGTGCAAACTTACGGCCACAAGGAAGGGAAGAAGAAGAGTTTTTGTGATTTTGTTTAAGTGTTCTTAAGTGGGTTATATGATCTTTCCTTCAAATCTTCCAAGATTATGCAATCTTGCTTGGATTGGATGGAAGGATTATGGAAGATATTATGTAAGATTATGTAAGATCACAAACAAAATCAATGGGAGATTATAGAGGGTGTTTGGAGCCGTGAGTTAGAGAGAGAGAGTGGAGGATTTGGTGAATTTTCTTACCCAATGTAATCTCATGCAACCTTATGATTAGTTTCTTAATAATTGGGTTATTAAGAAGATGAAGAGGTTAATGAGATAATTAAAAGATATTACTCATTTGAGTGGGCCATAGGCCGTCCCCCATGGGGTGTTTGGTGGGGTCCACTTTGCTAAATATTATCCAATATTATGTTTAAGTCACTCTCTTTCGGGTACCGTCCGGGTATTCTTGGGTTTTAACCTCGTGTCTCCCGAATATTAAAATACCAATAATATTCCTTAAATTTTGCCCAGTTAAATTACTGATAATTTATTTCGGCTTTTGCCGGGTGAAATTTCGTGTTACGCGCGTATCGGGTGCGGTACGCGTACTTTATTTGTTTCCGGGAGATTTGTACAATAAGCTTTCACGTATGGCTTTGGGTTTCCAAAACTCATTATATTTTGTGAAAATATTATTTATTTTATATTCCGGGTGTCCGGAGTTCGTTTCGCTTATTTAATTTTTACCGGGTAATCGCCAGCGTCCATACCGGATAGATTTGCTTGTGCACGATCCTATCATGCTTTGCCATTAAACTTATGCATTCCTATGCATTATTTGGGAACTTCTATCTTTCTAAGGCCTCAGTTAAATAATCAGCACATAATTACGTTTAATTACGTTAATCGCGTTTAATTAATTAGTACGGAATTACCTTAATTTTGCCGGTTGTTACACATAAGGCCTCCCAAAGGACCCCATGATCTCTGGAAGAAGCTTGGTAATCGGCCCTAAGAGAGCACAAGAAGGGATGATCAAATGGTGAGGGGTAGCTTGCTATTTGTAGACAATCAGCCTGAGCACGGGCGTGCTTGCCTTGTTCTCCAAGTTTTGTTGTTTCTCATGTTTGTTGCGTTGTCTTCTAGCGTGCAGGGCCTTCGTGCAAGTGTGCGTGGGCATGCAGTGTCACTCCCGAATTGGTTTTATCACTGTTTAAGCCCCGGGATTGTCTTCAAACATATAGTGAACATGTAGCAAGTCTCGTATCTTCAGGAATCTCCAGTTTTTGCTCGTTTTTTTTGGAAATCCTTTGTTTCCGTCTTGGAGCTCCAATTTCCTGAGAAATACAAATAGGAACGAATTAAGCACCTAATATCAATAATATAAGCCTAATTGTATCATATTATGAGACTGTTTATGCCTGTTTTATATGTTAAAATCATGACACATCAGCGCTAAAGGGCACAAATTGAAATTAAAGCCCCTTTTAGCACCCCACTACGCATGGTCTTAGAAAAGAATGGAGAGATAGAGGGGGGATAGTTTATATTAGAAAAGAATAAGATAGAAAAAAAGAGAGATATGGAAGCTGATAGTTGTTGGTGAAAAGAAAGAGAGGATTTAACTAAAAGGACTAAGTTGCCCTTCAAGCCACAAGTTAATTTCATTTATACCTAAAATATCTAGATTCAATCACAACCATTGATTAAATTGATCAATGGTTGTGAATGGTTTCTATTGATCTCACAATTCAAGGGTGTTCTCAAAGGATCCCGATCCTATATATATATATATATATATATATATATATATATGCATAATTGCAAATATATTGACACAAGTTATTTCATAATTGTTCCTTTGAATGTTTCACCAATGTTCGGGGTACACGACTCGTGTGTGTGATACGATAATTCTCCGAATTATAATTATGTGAGTGTTCGTGTATTGTTTGACGCACTTAATTAATCCAATTAAATCTAATTGAAGGGATAAGGGCCCAAAACTACACTAAAAGTGAGACGGGCCCATACCCAAATACAAGCCCAAAGACATAAGCCCACGCTGACACAGGTTTAGCGGGTCCGATTGGGCGGTCACCACCTTCCTAGCGAATGCAAGACCGGGATAAGCATCCATTACTGGCAACATCCGCCAGGTGTTCCCTAATGAGCCGGCGATGGACACGTGGCAGACTCGGATATGGCCGTACAGACCAGTACGAACCAATCATCATATCAGGACGTGTGGCAAAGAGCATGCTGCACAATCCACCAATCAGAGAGCTACACGTACCCACATGACCGACGCAGGAGACAAAAAGTACGCCTCCTGCCCGCATCACCCAATCAGAGCACATGGGACCACCTCACCAAGGATCTCCACTAACACG
Source organism: Ambrosia x helenae (assembly GCA_030844895.1). Classification (NCBI taxonomy): domain Eukaryota; kingdom Viridiplantae; phylum Streptophyta; class Magnoliopsida; order Asterales; family Asteraceae; genus Ambrosia; species Ambrosia x helenae. The sequence continues at coordinate 109,154 of JAUTDX010007060.1, read as the reverse complement.
TACCTGCAGAGGGGACACCAGTACACTCGGTAGCCAATCATGTTACATCAGACCTGCAGCCAGCAGGTGAAGGCCACGTCATACCGGAACAGTACGATTCCATGATTATTATAATATTACACATTTCATTACAATGGGCTAATCTTGGGCCGATGTGGAGGCAAGCCCTTAACTAGGCCTCGACCCGTTGGGTAAGTTAAGGGTGAATGTTGAGGCCCGTGTGAAACCTATTTAAGGAGCACTTCACCTCCTTCAATAGGTCATTCAGAAAACCCCGAAGAACACACATAAGGCGGACTACATTTTTGTGTCTGCTAAGTAAAATCTCTCGGGATTCGAGGAGGTCGCCCCACATCGGATTATCGTGTTTGTTTCAGGTTCACCATTCTTACGATTCCACGTGTCATTCATCTAGCGAAGGATTAAGCTTGCAGAGATTTGGTTTAACCCCCTGAATCTAAGGTTAGACTATTGTTTCTTCACTAATATAGTATTGTTTGCCTAAGGTAAAAATAGACTGTGTTTGTAAGATAGTAACTTGACATTGTCGGGTGTCACACCATCCCCTTGTTGAAAAAAATTTCATACCGAATTTTGCTTAGTGTCGCTAGTGTTGGAAAGAAAATTTCTGGGTGTTACATCATCCCCTTGTTAAAAGGAATTTAGTCCGCAAAATTCAGTTAAGATGGGTTATTGCTTTCCTTAAGGTTAAGGGTTCGAGCGCTGCCAAACCAGCTTGGTTTCGGTTATTTCAGTTATGGAAGAAGGGAAAACCGAAACCGTAACCGAATGATCAGTTTTGGCCATATCTTAGCCGTAACCGATCGGCTAAGTCGATTTCGATTATTTTCGGTTCAGTTATTGGTTTAGGGATTGACAAAGTTGTATAGAGACTTCACTCGAGCAAGAGGTGCGCACGTAGAATTAGAAGTAGGTTGTATGAATTATTGAGTGTTGATTTTTTTACCAAAAAAATTCTGAAAAAAAACCAGCTTATTCATTTTATACAGGGCCGGCCCTGAAAATTCAGGTGCCCGGGCCGAGCCACGAAATATGTGTCTTTTAAGAAATTTTTTATAACTGAATCGGACGTTGAACCGGTGTCCTTACCGATTCCCTAGTCGGACCGGTTGAACCGGATATAAAACTGAAAGTGTCATAATAATTATACAAATTAATATGTTTGGCTAATTGGCTCATAAAAACCACAATTTCTTAAAATTCCATAATAATTTGAAGGACCGTTATTTTATGTCTAGACTTCAAAAGTTTTTTAATAAAATGAATTTGACTTGCATCATGTGCAAAAGCGTGAGACAATTATTGTTTTGTAATACTACTATATATTAAAATTTACTTTAAAGGCTGCACAATTACTGTACCAAAACACAAATCTCAAGTAACACACTTCAACTTTTTTTTTTTTAATTTTGTCGTATCATTTGAATCTAGTTTATCATGTATGACTCATCCTCTTCCTTATCTACTCTTAATCTTCTTGCAATTATAACCAGTGATGTTTAAGATGACATCTTTTTTTAGGTCCAAAACAGAAAGAAAATACTTGCAAAAAGAAAACACTCATCGCCGCTCATTGTGCACCTTTAGAAATTGAGCCCGGGCCGGGAGTCCTCCCTACACTGCCTTAGGGCCGGCCTTGATTAGTTTACATCTTATCACTTCATATTACATTTTTCTATTCCGCAGCCTCTCGGAAAACAAAGTAGTTGGTTTATACAAGTTTATTTCAAAGTTTGTTGTTGAATACACTATTTAACCCCTCGTACTTTAATGTATCCTCGTAAATTTATCATCCGACTATCTTGCTATAAACACCTTTTAATTGTTTCACCTCAAACTAAATGTGACATGTCATCGTTTATTTAATTAATTCGTGAAATTCCACTAAAACGTTATAAGTAGACATCACATGAGAAAGTTAGGTCTTCCATCCAACATACATGCTCTTTAGAGAAGTCACATCATATCACAAACATCAATTCTCAAATCACAAACATTAAATCTCAAATCTCATCCACCACAATGTCAAGTTGCCTTCACGTTTTAGATAGTGTAAAGACATAGTTAGCATCAAGCATAGTGTAAGGTTTACTTTTGATAATCTCCACTAGTTCTTAAGTGATATTACGTCTACACGTGACCTAAACTATATACACCGAGTTATCTTTATTTTTTTCTTTCAACCTTCGCGAAATTATTTTCCAAATAAAGTATTTTCTGGTTTCCAAAAGTACGAATCAACATAGTTTTACCGAATATCATCATTGTATTGCTCCAAAACTGATCCAACCGAACAAAATTGCTACTGGTACCAATATTTATCTGTATCGTTCCCAGCTCCAATACTCGTAGATCCCAGTCAAATTACAATTGTACACATACAAAATCTCGGTCGCATCATGCGAGCCAATCATCAGTAACTGATACTCATCATACAACATCAATACCGGTACCAATATTCATTTTAATAGATTTCAATTTCAATACTCCTCAACTTCAATAAAATTACAAATATACACATACTAAATCCCTAACACCGCATCACGCAACCTAACCCACCAAATATACACATACTAAACCTCTAGCAAGTAGTAGTAACTAGCATTCATTACTAAGGATGAGCGTGATACCAGTACGTACCGATCTAATATCGAAAATAGCGGTACCGAAAATTTCCAAAAATGTTCATCGATGCCAGTACCAAAAACACATGTTAAAATCGGTAAATAGCGACACCGATACTAAAAAACGAAGAAAGTAAACACCGATAATAGTACTGAAAAATGATTCGGTACCGGTACAATACCCGGTAGTGTAATAATAATGTAAGGGGTAGTTTTTAACAACATTACACTAGTATAGCCCCTAGAGTGAAAATACATCTAAAACGTGACGTGTAAACGTTGGCCGCCAGATATTTTTAGCTTACAAGTCGGTTCCGTCAATAAATATCTCTTCTTCTTCTTCTCCACATTCATCCCACATTCATCTTTTTTCTTTTTCTAGAGAGAGAGAGAGAGAAAGTATTGTTTCATAATAATCGATTGATCGACCGATCTATGCTCCCGACAAACATTAACCGTTGCCGGTTTGTTTCTCTCCGTCCGACATAGATTATGAGCTGGTTTGACAAACTGCGGGGTTCTAATTGTAGCCGCTTCATTGCCGGCCTTTTGATTTTCATTCTCTATCATTCTAATCAATTAGTTTCTAATTTTCCTAATCCTATACAACCGTCTAATAATAATATTTTTATTATTTCGGTTTAGATTTAGAATTCGATTTCTTTCTTTCTTTTAATCCGTTTTCGTTATCAAATCTGCATTTGTTGGATCTTCGCTCTAGTTTTTGTTGTTTGCTTTGATTCTCTCTCATCCATGGAGTTCAACGGTTCGATTTCTGGTAATTGTTTTTTTTTTTTTAAATTTTTTTATTTGCATTATGCATGGATAATATATGTGGAATTTTGAATGATTAATCACAAGTCTGAAATTAGATCGGTCACCTCGTCAGGCCAAATAACTCTGGATTTTTACCTTTAAAAAACTTTTTTCTTTTAAAGCTAGAATATTCCGGACCTCCACTAGAGGTGCAACCCGAGCCTGAGCTCGTTTAAATTATGAAAGCTCGAGCTCTGCTTGATTCAAGCATTGTTTCTAAAGTTCGGCTCGTAAGTAGTTTCTTAATTTCGAGCTTGGCTCGTTTATATTATTTATTTATTTTATATATAATTTAATTATAATAGTAAAGTTATTATTATTATTATTATTATTATTATTTAAAATATATATATATATATATATATATATATATTTAATTTAATTAATATATTAATTAAAGTTAAAAATTATATAAATAGTGGGCTCGTTTAGGCTCCCGAGCTGGCTTGAGCTCGATAACCAAAGCACAGGTCGGTCTTGTTTGCTAATCGAGCTTGTTTTTAGGCTCGATCTTAGTTAGTCTTGGCTGGTTTAAATGAGTCTTTTTTCGAGTCAAGATTCAGTAGTTTGCGAGTAGCTCAGCTCGTTTGCACCGAACCTTCACTTAAAAAAAAAAAAATTAAAAAACAAACTGTTTGTGTGGGGTCCACACCTCTGACCGAACCAGTCCGGTGTGGCTTGGACCGGACCAGTTGTGTGCATTGAAGATGCTCTATAAATAGTTTTTAAAACAGTTTAAAGTTTAATAGTATATAATAATAATATAATATGGAATAGTCATGACTGGGTGTGGCTGATGATTCTACTTAGGGTATGTTTATTTATTTTATTTATTTACACAAACATGATAAAAGTTACAGATCTTTTAGCGTTGTTGCTAGTTTGATATGAGAAAATAACTAAAATAGTCAAAGTTGACAGAAAATTTTCAAAAATAGGATGGAATTTAGCGTTTACCAAAGTAACTACCAAAAGTGTGGGCTTAGCTATTTCTTTTGCCCGAAAGAACGAGCTTAGGTGGCGTCTTATACCAAAGTGTAGGCTAAATCCTAGTCGTCTCAGCTGTTCTTGAGATTGGAAACCTAAATTCTTTATCTATTCTTGAAAACTTTTGGTCAACTTTTTCCGCCTGTTTTTGTTTTTTGTTTTAATGTAATTTGACGGTCATGAAAAAGTTAGAGATTATATCGATAAAAAAAATTATCCTTTGAATCAGATTTTGATATATAGGATTTTTGTGTGTTAAGTTTTCAACTGTTATATCTTTGATAAGTTCACCAAATTATTAGCAGGATAATCTCATGTTAATCAATAAGTTGTGTTCTTTGTAGGCACTTTCGCGTCGTGTCTTGAGATAAATCAGAGTTCAAAGCCTCGTGTCATTGTGATAGGAAGTGGTATTTCGGGGATATCTGCTGCTCATGTTCTCAACAATGCTGATTTTGAGGTGAAGTTATTTTCAAGTTATACATTTTTTGTGGCATTTTGTTACTTTATATATGCGATTAACGAGGTGATACTAACTGGGCAGGTTGTGTTATTGGAATCGCGGGATAGAATCGGTGGCCGGATACACACTGATTATTCTTTTGGTTGCCCCGTCGATATGGGAGCATCATGGTTAGTTATTAATGCCCTTTTGTTTACTTAATTCCAGCTTTTAGATTCCGAGTCAAATATGTTTTTTTTATCTAGTTTATACAATAATAATAATAATCGTTTGGAAAGTCCGTTCTTGTATGTCGATTGCAACAGCAACATTTGATAAACTCGCACTCTGTAATTTGGCTAAATTTATTTTCCAACATAATAATAAATATTTATGGCATTTCTCAGGTTACATGGTGTCTGCAATGAAAATCCTTTGGCCCCGTTGATTCGCCATTTAGGGCTTGCGTTATATCGGACAAGTGGTGACAACTCTGTATTATATGACCACGATTTGGAGAGGTAAATTTTGCCCGAGTTTCTACCTAATGAACCATGCTGTTCTGTTTTCAGAAAATCTCTTTTATAAGTAGAATATTTCATTTTCATGTAATAAATATGTTGATAATATGTTTGCCATCTAGTTCTACTCCCATGATGAGAATTGCATATAATACGACCACTTACTAGTTCATTTGGTAAAAGTTTTTCGAGTGATGCACTTTGAGTAGAATGACGGACGATTAATCATGCATCAGGTGGTGACGTTGATAGCCAAAAGACAAGGGAGTACATGCACCAATCGGGTTTGTCCCGATTGCTAAGTGTTACGCCTCATATGTCTAAGGCTTGATACAAAACCACTAATGAGTCGGGGGTCTTACCGGAAGCAGCCTCTCTATTCCCATGGGGTAGAGGTAAGGCTGTCTACATCTGATACCTTCTCAGACTTGGCTTTTGCAATTGGTGGTATTAACCGAGTATGATGCATTTTGAGTAGAATGTTATACTGTCATGATGTTAAGTAGAGCAGCTTATTTGACCCATAAGGAACGTTTTTTGTGGGTATTTAATATTTTTTAATATAACGAAAGGAAATAAACGAAATGAAGCGCTGATGTTTTTGTTTTTCCAGCTATATGCTATTTGACAAGGAAGGTAAGCAGGTCCCTCAACAGATCGTTATAGAAGTTGGAGAAGCATTCAAGAGAATTCTCAAGAAGGTAGGTTCGGTATTTAACTTTCATCTTGAATACAATTACTTGGTGTTTGGTGTGCATTTTGCCTTTCTTAACTAGTTGCTTTGTTCATGATAGACAGAAGAAGTGAGGAATGAAAATCAACACGATCTTTCCGTCCTTCAGGCAATATCAGTAGTATTGGAACGGCATCCGGATTTAAGGTACGTTTTTTTATATAATAAATATAACCAAAGCTCAAAAAGCAGTGTGTTTTTAGCATGTTTTAACATCACATACCTCCTGCAGACAAGAGGGACTGGCGTATGAAGTGTTACAATGGTACGTATGTAGAATGGAAGCATGGTTTGCTGCAGATTTAGATATGATATCTCTGAAAAACTGGGATGAGGTGAGTCATACGTATATATTCAGCCGTCTTGAGTTCATTTTCTCTAGCGTATTTTTGACTAAATGCAATCTTGGTACTCAGGAAAACGTTCTCACTGGTGGGCATGGGCTGATGGTTGAGGGTTACTATCCCGTGCTAAACGCTTTGGCGAAGGATATTGATATTCGCTTGAATCACAGGTTCGTTCCAAACTTGTGATTGTTATGTCTTCTACTAACGTAAGTGGTTGCGTGTGTTTAAAGTTGTTTAGTGTGAATGTGTGATTAGGGTTACAAGGATATCAAACGAAGGGTCTAAGGAGGTGGTGGTTACAGTTGAGGGAGGAAGACAATTTGTTGCAGATGCTGCTATCGTTACGGTCCCTATTGGGGTACTAAAGGCGAAGTTGATCGAATTTGAGCCAGAGCTACCAGAGTGGAAGACTTCTGCTATATCAGATCTTGGTATGGGAAATGAAAACAAGATTGCGCTACGTTTCGATAACGTGTTCTGGCCAAACGTCGAGCTGTTGGGGACCGTTGCTCCAACGTCGTATTCTTGTGGCTATTTTCTGAATCTGCACAAGGCAACAGGACACCCGGTCCTTGTCTATATGGCTGCTGGGAGATTTGCTTATGACCTCGAGAATCTATCCGAGGAAGCAGCTGCTGATTTTGCGATGGATCAGCTTAAGAAGATGTTCCCTCAAGCAACCCAACCTGTAAGTCTCATTTATTGAACGTTTAAGTTTAACGTTTTTGCAAAAAGTTGTTTCTTCATAAATTCGTCCGATTGTTGTTTACATAAACTGATAAGCAAATAAACATATTAATGAACAGGTTCAGTATCTTGTTTCGCGTTGGGGAACAGACCCGAACTCCCTTGGATGCTATTCATACGATGTGGTTGGAAAGCCAAGCGATATTTATGACAGGCTACGTGCTCCTTTGGGTAATCTCTTCTTTGGAGGTGAAGCGGTTAGCATGGAGAATCAGGGATCGGTGCATGGAGCTTACTCGTCCGGTGTAGATGCTGCAGAAAAATGCCGGAACCTTCTTATGGAAAAACGCGGTTTCTTGGACAAGTTTCGTTTGCTCTCTTTCAGTGATGCGATATTTGAAGCCGCGTTTCCTCTCCAAATCTCAAGGATGTGATTGATGACGCCGCGGAAAGCCCTCATCAGTTGCTAATTTTAAGTTCCATTTTAACTTATGTTTCAACTTCCGTTTGGATGCAAGTTTAAAACGGACTTTGTTAGTTTGGTATTTCAATTTGAATAATAATGGATTCTGAACGTTAAAATTTGTTAGCATCATACTCGCGAACGCATTCATCATAGCATTGGCTACACGCACCAGAGCATAACCCGTGTGGGTACACGGGGCGGTCTGCGATAGCTATAAGTAGCAACAAATTAAATAGTTTTATAAAATTATTCAAGTTCTATTAAAAAAATATTCAAGTTCTTTTAAAAAATGGAACTGTAAGCATTTTGTTTGAAAATAAAAGTTCAAAATATCACTTAAACAAGTTATTATAAAATCTTGGATATGGGACCAAAGGCCAATTGGTCTGGTGGTAGCGCATGACTTTCTTTATGGGTGAGGGTTATGCGTTGTTGGAGCCTCGCCCGGAGCAATTTGCTACGAGTTGAGCCATGGAGTTTCTAATTGTGGGTTTCCTTATGGGTGAGCCGGCCACCATGTTCTGTCATTCAAGTGAAAGTGTGATCCATATGCCAGGATGATCATGGTGTTCAGGCCTTTGCCATTAAAAGAAGAATATAACCCTCAAGGGGACATCCTGATGGTTTTTTTTTCAAAGGCTAAATTAATTAAAACACACAGACGCCAACCCAAAACCGGACAGCCGGCAACAATCACATATTTACAAAATTACACCAATCTGACTGCAATAATATCTTACAATTACCCCTACTTCTAATCTAGAGGAATCCTGTCGACTTCACTTATAATCTCTTTCATGCAAACTTCGCCTCACTTAAATGGTGTACTCTAAAACTAAAATGTTAGGATTACAAATTGTGAAATGGTGTGGTGTATTTATTATTGAAATATTAGTTATAAAAAATCTTCTATAAAAATATGTATCATGATGACATCTTTATCAAAATGGAAGTATAAATCGAAAGTAGTTTGTCGAAAGTTTTTATGTTGAAACGATAAAAAAAATGTTTGAAAATACTTGAGATCAACTTTGGCGTTTTTTTATGTCAATCATCACTTATCAGTAAAATGGTTTGAGAATGAGAAAATAGTCGAAAGAAAACTTTAAAAAAAAAGTCAAATCTAAACAAATATAGTGCACTCAAAGCATCGCAGGTGCATGCTTTGATCGTATCATCAAATCATAGATTGACAAGTGAACAAGTATTGAGTGTGTTCTTAGTGCAATATTTCTTTAAACACTTATATTTGTGAGTGGTGATACACTACAAAGGGTACGTGTGAGTGGCGATCTAGGCCACAAAATCAGTAGTAACGTTTTTCATTTGTTTCATTTTATTAGCAACGTTTTTCAAATTTCGTAAAAAAAAACAATTTTTCCACTAATTTTTCACTACGCACGCGAAGTTGAGCCGCAACGTCCGCTACCCCTACTTAAACCCTATGTCCGCCCCTGGTATGTTTGGCAAAAATAGTTGGTGGCTAGTAGCTGGAAGCTAATCAGGGCCGGCCCTGAAAATTCAAGTGTCCGGGCCGAGCTGCAAAAAATGTGTCATTTAGCCTTAACTTTAGGCCTTAATGAAATAAATAATGTAAACTATTTTCTAAGCTACGATTAAAGTAATATCAAATTGATGGATCAAATTTTATTTCTCACTTAGGTTGTAGTCTAATGGTAGAGGAAACGAACCCTCTTAGGGGAGGTTGGGAGTTCGAATCTCACAAAGGGTGAAAATATAAATGGGTGAAAGTTTGGCAATTAAATATATTTTTTTTGTTTCATAACAAAAATAAAAGTTAAAAATGAAGTCAAAACCAAACGGTAAAAAGCAAATACAACTAATTGTGGGCCCTCTTTATTTCATCTCTTTTGTCCTCCCTAGTCCTATACTCATTAATAAATCTTTAATTTTTTTTTCTCAAACCATTTCATTTTCTTCTTTAGTTCTTAACATCTATCAACATTTATTTACTTTATGTTTTATATAAACTACCATTCACTTTGATTAATACTTGATTAATAATTTTTGGGCTCAAACATACAAAAATCCATCGAATTAAGGACATCACTGTTAAGAAAACTTGAATTGCCGGAGGGTCAACGTGCCCCGAGAAATTGGGCCCGGGCTGGGAGTCCTCCCTGCATCCCTTAAGGGCCGGTTCTGAAGCTAATAGCTGGTGAAGGAAGTATGACCTCTTTACCAATAGTTGAAACCCAATCAGGAGACATTTTGACTTATATTTCTACTAATGTAATTTCAATTACTGATTAACAATATTCTTATCTTCCGATCTATTTGTAACACCCCAACCGATGGCGGAAACATCGAGGTGCCACGTAATGACGATTGTTCAAAAGTTCATGGTATTAAAGTGTAAATAAGATTTATTATAAATTGTATTACAACTAATGAGATTACATATGTTACAACAAAGTCTAACGTTCACTTCATCTAAATCCCAAGTTCTAACAGAGGCAACAAGCACTTAGGCTTGGACTTAGACTTAATAAACAAGCTTAATGTATCGTTTTGTTTTGAGACTTGATGTATTGGGTTGATTTTGATGTTTGATGCTTAATCATAATTTTAATAATATTTACACTTTAGTACCATGAGCTTTTGAACAATCGTCACTACGTGACACCTCGATGTTTCCGTCATTGTTTGGGGTGTTACAAATAGATCGGCAGATAAGAATATTGTTCATCAGTAATTGAAATTACATTCGTAGAAATATAAGTCAAAATGTCTCCTTATTGGGTTTCAACTATTGGTAAAGAGGTCATACTTCCTTCACCTAAAAGAGAACTTCATTCAAAGCTATTTTCAAAAGACGTGAATGTAAATAAAAACATCCTCTGGATAAGCCTTACGCCCAAGTGGTCTTCGTAATAGAAAAGACATTTGGCGATAAGTTTACGCTTATTTAGAGAGATGATCATAAGTATTAAATTGTTTTGTTCATGAAATATTCAGCCAAAGCTGCTCCTGTATAAGGAGCGAGGTATTGTGATGTAGCAGGGTGTAACACCCCGCCTCTAATATCCTCAAATATTGTCCGCTTTTACTAATAAAAGCTCACGGGTTTGTTTTCGGTTGCTCGAGTGAAAACTTCTCAGGGGTCACCCATTATGGAATTGTTGTCACTCGAGCACACTTAACTATGGAATTTTCATGTGCTCCACAGCCATACGCCCCCAAAACGCATTGGTGATTAAAGAGGCATGACATTACTTATGAACCAAGATTACTCCTGTCCACGGACGATGTGGGATATGCATAGGGTGTTACAATCACCCCCCTCGGGGACTCACCGTCCTCGATGAGGTTTTCCCCACCATACCGGATGGCACAGGAGTGGCTCTGTTACCATTCTGTAAAACTCCGCCTTTAATATCATCCAATATTGTCTGCTTTGCACAATAGAAGCTCACGAATTTGTTTTTGGTTGCCTGAGTGAAAACTTCCCAAGGGGTCACCCATCATGGAATTGTTGTCACTTGAGCATGCTTAACTATGGAGTTTTCATGTGCTCCACAGCCATATGCCCCCAAAACGTGTTGGTGATTTAAGTCGGATGACATTACTTATGAACCAATATCTCTTCAGTCTACAAATGATGTGGGATATGCCTAAGGTGTTGCACAGGGGAATATGTCGTTTTGACTACCACAATAATATATTTCATCTCACCCATTTCCTAGAAAGTAGTCACTACCTGAGTCATAGAAGATGCTTTTTGAGCAATAGCTACACAAACACATATTACATTTTAGGCTTGTTGATTTATAATAGTAACTGTTGCTACTGCTATTTTGCCGAGTTCTTCGCCTCATGGTTTGGATACCCATTGCCATTCCCTCTCTGTCTTAAGTGAGAGGGGTTCTCTGTGCACATTGTAAGATTCTGGTCTCGTAGGCAGCAGCATTCGTGCTTGCCTGACTGTTTGCAGCATGGGAGCAGATTACCCAAAAAATACGTGGGAACAATGAAAAAAAGATATCTCGGTAACGAAAACTATAGGGGCTGTATTGGCGAGATCCAACAGTGAACAGTTGCCCAAAAGAAAAACCGTCTGGAAGTCCGAGGACCTTTAGTACCTCTGTCCCCAATAACTAATTCTCGTTGTCCATGTTCTAGGGGGATCACTGAATCAATAGAAATAAACTTTGTTTGAAGAGCCTCATACTCAGAATGTTGAGAAATAATAGAGTGAGCAATTCAGATCACCTATATGTAGATAACAAATTTTAACCTCTACCATTAACAAGTTTAGCCAGAGCGTTTATAACACGAACCAAATTGGCTTCACTCACTGGCATCTGAGCAATTCTTCATGGTGCTTTTACAGACTTTTTTGTTGTATTGGCAAACCATCACGGGATCCTTATCTAAAGATTTTAAAAAAAAAAAAATATTTCAACAAAGATGTAAATTGGGAGGCATTGGTCGAGCATTATACAATGCCAACATTGATTCCAAATTCAGGGAAAGCTCTAATGTACCCTCTTTAAATTCTATTAGTTCACCCGACATTACTTCATCAAGATCATGAATACAAGCTATGACATCACCTACTTGACGTAAGATTGATTGGATTTGTGTGATTATTTTTTAATTGAAAAATGTATATGTCTTTATTGAATTTATTGGCAATCAACAATCGTTGGTTACTAATGATTAGTCACCAGTACAAATCTAATATTGTATAGATTAATTTTCACTTAGGTGTTGTTTGTTTTTCGAAAATAGGTCTGCACAGGCTTTTCTGTATGCACCGCGCAGACCACGCACAGACAATGTCATCTGCATACTGTTTGTTTTTTGAAGACGTTTCATTAAAAAAACATCTGAGCGAGCTCTTTTTGGTGTGGACTTTGCCTAACCACTTCTAAGATCTTCTAGGTCTGCAGAGGGTTAAACACCACAACCCATCACCACCTACTGTCCACTACCCACCACTGTGACATCCGTCACCCTCATTTTTTTTTTGTTAAAGTCAGTTAGTTTTGTTAAGTTCTCTAAAAGAAAAACTAAATGAAATATAATAAAACTAACATAGTTAAACAAGGAGGGACCATTTGTGTCATTAACCCAAAGTTTTTTTTTTTTAAAAAAAAAACAAACACAAAACAGAGCTTTCCTCCTATACCTCACGATTTTTCCGATGACACTCCGGTCACCGGTGAGTTTTTTTTCCGGCCACACTTTAAAGGCTATTTAATGGTCTTTTACTCATTTTCTAAAGCAATTAATCATGGGAAATGGTTACCATGTCATAACCGATCCATAACAGTTAGAAAATTAGACGTTTTAACGCATTAATTATCGAGTTGTGGGTTCTTTTCTTTGTAACCGACTGGAATTTAAAAACCCTTCAAAACGTCCGTTTTCGTCGAATAAACCTATAAATTGATCATCCCACAACCGTCCTAGACCTCTTAGCAACCTAAAACCACTTCGAAACAGCCCAAACGTGATCAGAAGGTCTGGTAAATGCGACCCAAGGTTCGGACCTATTGTTTCCTTCTCGAGCTAAAATCGCTATTGTAAGTTCAATTGTTTCTTGCCATTTCGTTTCTTATATCTTTCCGATCAAAAGCCCCAACATATCTTCTGTTAATCTTGTAGTATGAGGACAATTGGAATCGGGGTTAGGGTTAGGGTTCTTAGGGAATTTGGCGAAGAAGATGACCTTTAATAATTTGTTAAATACAATTAAGTTTGAGCAAAATCAACAAAGGTGCATGGTGGTGTAGTGGCTGGGTTTGTGTGAGGCTTTGAATCAGACCTCTGATTTTTTTAATGATATATTATATATATATATATATATATACATTATTCTTATAATATTCATACAAATTCATTTTTGCTCCAAAAATTATGAAAATTTAGGTGTAACATCTTGACACCCTAAAGAAAATTATCACATTTTTATTTTCTGGAAAATAAGTTACTTTCATATTTTTACTGACTCAAATTTTTTTAATCATAATTAATTGATTAAAAATTTGTTTTTAATAATTTTGACCTCAAAATTGTTGGAAAATTATTTATAAGTATGATATACTGAATTAAAATTTATTTTCTCAGAAAATAGTTATTTTTACTGTTTTTACCATTTTTAATTATTAAAATACTATTTAAATTTATTAAATCTATTTTAAATTCAATTAAATTGAGAAAAATTATGGAAAGATTATTTTCACAATTTTACATCACAAAATAATCATTTTCATAAAAATATTATTTTTGGACCATATCATGTATCTTTAGTTATTTATATTTAATTAGTCATAATAAATTATTTAATTAAATATGAATTATAAAATCTGTTTTATGGATATTTTTCTATAAAAAATAAATATTTCTAAGTGTGAAAAACATAAGTGTTTATATTTTCTTGGTCACATATTAATCTTAAATCATGATATATTTTATTCAAAATTATTATTAACTTTGAGTTATCATAAAACTTCATCTTCCCTACATAAGCCTAACAAACCCTAATGCCTTAGATTCTAGATGTCTTAGACTTTTTAAGTCACTTTCCTCATTAGTATTCTTATACATATAGGTTGAGTTCTTTCCTCTTTTTCATGCTTTGCTCTTTTGGGGCTATTCATGTACACTAGGACTAAATGTTATTCTTTCACTAAATGCAATTCTCATGTGTGTTTGCTTTATGTTATTTTGTGTGTATATGACTTGTCAAAATCATTAACCTTTAAGGGTTTGGCATTTCAATGAATAATACTATGGTATATACCCCCTTGTTGACTTACGTGTTCGAGTTAAGTCCTTGGTCATTGTTATGTGATTCATTATACTCAAAAATGGTTTTCAAAGTGGTTGTTTTATTCATGATTCTTGATACTTGATTCTTAGGGTGGATTTTGAACGGATATTACTTATTACATAATTGCAAATGGTACCACACATGAATTGCTAAACACTTTTATTACTATATATTTATTCAAATCAGAGTATGCTTACCAATACATTATATGTGTTGACAAAATTAGTTTGTACATGTTTCAGGTTATTTTGAGACGTTTCTTTTAAGCTTATGGATTTACATTTAGGCTTGTCTTCATTATATTTCAGTTTGACTTGACACTTTAGAATAATTGTATCTTTGTATTTCATTTCAATGTAATTTACTATTTATTCAATATATCAATATTTACACTTTAGTACCATGAGCTATTGAACAATCGTCACTACGTTGCACCTCGATGATTCCACCATCGGTCGGGGTGTTACAACCACCCACTGTCCACCACCACCACCGTCCACCTCCACCACCGACCACCACTGTCCGTACACCACCACCAGTTTTTTTAGCAGTCTATAGACATTAAAAAACAAACAGTCTTTTTCTTATAGACTACAGAGGTTTGGTCCGCCTCTTTTTCCGCAGATCTGGTCCGCAGACTGCAGAAATTTTACCTCTGACAAAACAAGCAACACCTTAGACAACATTCTAGCATGTGTTCCTATTCGTTTTCAGATCATTATATCTACACAGTCGGATTCCTTTCGCTTGTGATTATCCTTCACCACAAGTTCTTATCAAATTATGTCTATGTAGTTTCCATTTGACAATCCAAATTAAGTCTTTTGTGTTTTGCATAACTTGAAATTTAAGGGTGATCATCTTTTTAATTATTGCTTACAGTTTAATTAGTTTTGGTTTTTAGTGGTTAGTTAACTAAATCAATCAAACCCAATATCAGTTTTAAATTAAGGTTTAGTATAAATAATTAAATGAACCGTGTAATACTAGTCATATGCTTTTCCTGGATATGATACTCTACTTACTCTAGCTATGTAGGTTAATTAGGTTTTTGCATGACTTGGTTGTTGAATGACGATCATCATACCAATCTGGCCAAACCATAAAAATAACAAAAAAAATGGTCTTGTATTATGTAAGATCCGAAGTTTATGGTTCGGTTTTGTATTTTCAGAAACTGAAACAAACCAAACTGTGAACTTAGCTTTTGTATTTTCTGAAACGGGAAAAAAAGCAAACCCAACCAAATAGCCAAAAATTATTTATATTGCAATGTTTGTATTTACATTTACGAACTATAATTTTAGTTTTTAATGTTAAGTGATTTATAATAAAGAGTAAGTTACCAAAACCGTCCCTGTGGTTTGGCCAAATTTGCCACGCCAGCCCAATCTTTTAAAAATTGATTGAACAAACCCCGACTTTTGAGAAAATAGGCCAAAACAGTCCAACGACTTAACTCAGTTAAGTTTTTGATGTTAAGTCAGGGGATTGTCGTCAACTCACTTAAAAAATTGTATTCTTCCCCATTGTCTTTTTCCCTAATCAGACCCACCACCTACCACCATCTTCATCTTTCACCACCACCACTACCCACCATCTCCTCCACCTTTCACCACCATAAGCTTCTTGATTCTGTAGATCCGACTAACATACGCCTCATGTTAAAATGTCTTAATATTAATTATTACTAGATTCAGTTCATAGTTCATAGTTCACTTATAAAAAAAAATGCAAGTGAAGTATGAACTGTTAATACTATTATTGTTATAAATATTTATTATTGTGGTTATCAATGCCTAATATAGATTAGGCTTCTTCTCCAAGTTTTCTTCTCCTGTATATAAAGCATTTTGTATCTCATTGTAAAAACATCTATCAATAATATAAACATCTTTCTCTCTAATACATCTCTTTCTTATATAGTTGTATTTTTTTAGCTATTAGGCTTGTTTTACAACACGTTATCAGCACGAGACTCTACACAAAGAAGTCGTGGAACACCAGTTTTCCAATCTGACACCTTCAACCGAGATTGACTACCCATTCCTTGTCTTCGTGTAAGGTAAATAATAAAAGAGCGAAAATAATTGAAAAATATGGGGTATGGGAATACTTTTGACTCTAATTGATTTTACAAAGTCAACTTTTATTTTTCCCTAGACGAACTTGAAATTGATTTTCTTGCCTATGACGATTAAGCATTACCATTTTAATTATATATGCTTGAAATCGTATTATCTGTTGATCATCTTCACTAAAACTTACAAGAATAATTATCTTTTATGTGGCATGTTTAATACTATTATAAAGTTCTTATGAAGAAAGATTGAATTGATTTTATTGCAGTATACATTATAGTTTGTGAGATTTGCAATAATTGTTTTAGTTTAGAAGCTAACAAATATGTATATATGCATATAGATGACCAACACTAATGTTTTTACTGTTTTAATGTAATATTAAGAACATAATAATTTTATTGGATCTTCAATATGGATCTTCAAATATGTTATGATATTTATATATATGGTATCATATACATGTTTATATCTCAATGTGATTTCACATGATTCATATGATTTCATTATAATTCGCATAATTTCATGGTGTCTTTCATCATATATCATTTTATGAGGTAACAATGTTTTGAAAGTCACTTAGTTCATGTTGATAACATAGAGAATGATGTTTAATGGTTTTATTGGAAAATGACAAGTATTGCAATTGTATATGATTTGTTCTATTATTTTTCTTAAGAAAGAGTACGATATGGTTAGAAATGACATCAAGTGTTATGCTCTCTAAATCTCATTATTCATTTACAGAAGGTCGTTAATTTTAGACCAGTAAACATGACTCAATTATGTAATTACTTCTCAACTTATATCATGTGATGGGGAGATTAGCTATAAGTAAAAATTGGATAAAATCCTTATCATTGTCACATATGAGATGTGTTCATGAAGTAACAATATCGTTAAGAGAGTATGGAACGTTTGAAATCATCTCATATTCTTGTGATCAAATAAATAATGAAAAGCTATGAAGCTTGTTCGGTTATACTCCATTCCTTGAAGTGAATGTGACTACATATTGATCATTGTAAAGGTAGTGATCATGGAGATAATTAAGAAATTTGTAATGATGAGATCGACCATTTGGAATTGTAATGATGGTCATGTTAATAACGAGATGATGGTTTGAAGATTCCATACATACTCTCATATCTTACGTTTGTATTACATACGTGCAAGTAATACATGTATGATCATAAACCGGGAATTTATGGATCATAATTATTTAATTATTGGGCATGACCGGTTTGACCACACCGAGTCAATGATGATGTGAATAAAGAACCAGATAATCCTTCAAGCTGATAAATAGCATGTAATGTTTGCTCTCAAGCGAATTATATATGTGACATATAAAGTAGGGTAAGTATCCTAAATGTTCTGGAAATGATTAAATGTTGGATCAGTATTGCTCTTTTATATGAACTTGCTAGGGAACACTTAGGTGTTTAGCAAGTTCTTGATCAGTGATAGCACAGCGGAATGTTATGAGTTTAAAGCTACACTTATCAACAGGAGTTATTACTCCCCCTGGATTCAAGAACTAATAAATGATAAGTATTTATTGAGAATCTAAGTATTGAATGAGAATGAAACACTTAGACAGATTCTCAATAAATATGAAATGGAAATAACAATAATATGAGTTGAAGGATTTCTGTATTAAAATCAATGTCTAAAACAGAGGGATGAACCCTTCTATTTATAGACTTTACAAATACATGAACCTTGCCAAAAAGCAAGTTCAGAAACAAGTTGCAACAAGTTGCAGCATTGGAACTTGTACATAAAGCAAAAGTAATACTAAAGTAATAAACTACTGATACAAAAAGGCGGTGGAAAAGATCTTCACATAAGTACTGATGAATGACAAACTACTGATGAGTAGTTTGTCTTCGGTAGTTCTTCAGTAGAAGTGTCTGGTTTGAACTTCAGAACTTCTGATGACTTCTCTTCTTCAGCACTTGTGGAATCTCTTCTTCAGCAGTTTGATCCTTCTTCTTCAGCAGTTCTATACTTAGAATATTTTGACAGAAGTGAATTAGACTAAGGTTTGCAAAAGTGGTTTCACCAATCCTCTTTGTCCTAACAATCTCCCCCTGGATTGATGAAGCCAAAACCTTACTAATTCCTTATTGTTCTTTTCTGTCCTTCACAATTTTCCATATTCCTTTGAACATGGAATTCTTCAGCTGGTTCAGCTGTTCATCAGTGAAAGACCCTTTCTGTGGTTCTAGATGTTGGATTGTAAGCAGGTATTTAGTTGATAGCTTCTTCAGATCATTCATCGACCTATAGGCCCTGCTTGTCTGATCTCTTCTTGTCACAAGTACTGAGTTGTTATTAGTAAAGGACCATCTGATGATTGGTACCTTAGACTTGTCAAAGTCTAAAGTGTAGGGAACCATGGTGGTACCCTGGGATTCTCCTGAGTGTTGGATGTTTTCAACTTCAGTGACTCTCAGGTGGGATTCACTTCCTTGTTGTTGTTGCATCACATTAGGTAGTTGAAATGTTGGTAAATGATGTTCAGTAACTACCTTAGTGTGCAGTTTATCTTTGATGGTTTTCTGAATTTGATAGGCAAAGGTGGAAGGATCCCTGAATTGTGTGATCAGAGGTTTTTCTTCTATGTCAAAGTCAGAATGGACTACTGTACTACCTTCTAGTAGTACCATTCTGAAATCAGTCTTCACATTTTCCTCTGATTTCTTCTTCTGAGTAGTTGGTCTTCTTTGAACACCAGAAGTTCTAACTACTGAAGTTGATACTTCAGCAGTTTGAAACTTCTCTGGATTTGCAGCCCTTGCAGCCTTATATTTTCTATAAGTGTCCACTAATCTTTCTTCTTTCCATTTGGACACAGAGGCTTTTGAACCATAACCATTTGCTACTAACTCTTCTATCATCTGAGCTCTCTTGGCTTTTGTATCTTTACTTGTTGCAAGTTTGTCTGCAATAAGTTGAGCTCTTCTTGTCAGCTCTTCCATGGAGAGTCTCTTTAATGTGTTGGCATTGATTTTGCTGTTCTTTGTAATGTATGACATCAGTTGATGTCTTTTATCTTCCTCAGCAATCTTGTCTAGGCTAGCCTGTCTTTGGAGTTCAGCTTCGTAAGCCTGTAGCCTTTCATCCAGGCTTAGGTCCAAGTCATCCCTTTCTTCCAGTGTTTTCCAAATCTGATCTTCTCTGGCCTTCTTTTGGGATGCCACTAAACTCTTCTCAAGAAGTTCTGCTGATTGAGAGATTGGAGAAGGGTTTAGTACAGTCATAGTTGTAATAGGCCTAGGAGGAACAGAAGTTGGTTGAATGGGTTCAGTTGATCTGGAAGGCTCTTGTTCAGCAGTTTGAGTTTTGGAAGTGTTAACCTCTGATGGGTTGACAACAACTGAAGGTTTGTCAACTACTGAAGGATTGTCTTCAGTACTTTCTGATTCTTCATCACAAGTTTGTCCATCAGAGTTTTCTTCATTGTGCCCTTGGGATTCTTCAGACTTTTCAGCATCTTCTATTTCTTGAATAGAGACACCAAATTGTTGGGCCAGTTTTTCTTTTCTGGCTTGATCTCTTTGATCTCTTTCTAGGATAGCCACTCTTGCCTTTCTCCTGGCTTCAAGTGTATCCATAGGTTCCTTAATCTTCTCCCCCTTTTTGGCTTCATCAGTTTTTGAAGTTGAAGCTTGGGAGAATTGACCTGTAAGATTAGCAATCTATTTGCGGTTGTAGTCAATCTTGTTGGACAGATCATTCATCTTTGTCTGTATCACCCCAAATTGGTTCTTCATGGACAGCTCCAAGTTAGCTGTGTATGTTTGGAAGTGATTCTTGATGAGGGTGTTCATCATGTGGTATAAGGGACCATCTGGCCTGCATAGCTGGTTCATGTCTATGCTTGTTTGCCCAGGGAATTGGGTAGGCATTTGTAGTGAGGGGTGTGTTTTTGGTTGATCTTCTTGTTGTACAGAAGATGCCACTCTAGGGGAATCAGGGATTGAGTGGGCTTTAACCTGATCTGGTGTGACTAGCTTCTTGAGCATAGATACACCAGGTGCAGGACCTTCACTTGTAGCCGTCAATTCAGTAGTTTGGTGTTTTGAAACATCATCCAAGTCAATGGAATCATCTGAATCCCTGATTACATCCTCAATGAGGACTGTATCAGTTACATCATGAGCTGAGCCCAACTCAGTTGTCTCATGTACCTCTTTTTCTTGGTTCAGAGGATTTCCTACCTCAGGCATTAAGCCTTCATCAGTAGTTGCCACAGTTGAGGTCTTAGCTATGTTACTTCTATCCTCAGGTCCACCACTGGGTGGTAAATGAGTAGTAGCAGCCTCAAAAGTACCAAGAGTTTCTAAGTTTGGGCTTAGAGACCCTGATTCATCCTCATCTCTTTGGTTAGGGCTTTGAGTGTCCACATCCATGTCAAATTCTGAGGTTATGTCCCCTGTTTGATGTGGTTGTTGGGGACTGACATGTGTGGATGGGACTTTCTCTTTTAGCCCAGAGAGAAGTTTGGCTATTTCAAAATCTGGTTCAGAAAGTTGGGGTGCTGGTTCAGTAGTTTGGGCAGTGGGTTCAGCAGTTTCAAAAGAAGCATGAATAGGAATGGTTTTCTTAAGTCTTTTTCTTTTGAAAAGAATTGTGATTGGTGCTCTTGGTGGGGTTTGAGATGGATGAGACTGAGAGGATGTTTCAGTCACATCTTTAAGAAGTGCAGATTGCACAATAGTTTGTTCAGGCATCTCAACCTCCTGAACAGCTTTTCTTTTAGGTTTGGTGGGTTTTTGTTTTTGTACCTTGGGTTTTTTGGCCTTTGGGGGTGTAGGTTTGGAAGATGAGGGTTCCATGGGAACTGGTTCTGGTTCCCCTTGGTCATCTTCTGGCCAGGCAGCCTGTTTGTTGTGCCTTGAGTATGCTTGTGAGGTTAAGGGTTTTAAAATTTCAGTTTTACCCACAAGCACCTCATCACCCAGTTCTTTTATTATGCATTGCATAATGAACCTTGGATATAACAAAAACTTCTTTTTAGTGTTATTATGATGTAACACCAACTCATTAAAGAAAAGTTTTGATGCCCTGAAATTTGTTTCATTCACAATGGAATGAAAAATTGGTTGAAAAGTTGAGGGCATCTGGTCATAGGACCCTGTTTTAGGACTCAAACACATAATTATATAATGAAACAAAAGTTTGTATTTTGGTTCAAAATACTTTTTAAAGATGGTAGCTTGTGAGAGAGTACCTTGATAACCACATTCAGTCATGGTTAGGTGGATTGCAGAGTTGTCAAACTTTTCAGGGGCATTTACATCATTCAACCCCAGTCTGTCTGCAAGTATGGCCGGTGTGATGGCCATTTGTCTCCCTTTGATTGTTGAGTTGAGGGAGATAACCTCATCGTCCACCATCACTGTCTCAGCATTAGCCCAAAACTCATTGAGAGTTTCAGGATGTATTGGTGGGTCTATTGTGAGAGCGGTGAAATATTGGGATTTGACGACGAGATCAATGATCTCATCGTATTGGGGCCAGCCTTCTTGTTTTTCTATGTAGGCTCTGAGATTGTGTCCCTGTTTAAGAACTAAAGCCATGTGGTTTGTGTGTGTATGAATCGAACAGTGTTTTTGCAGGTTCAGGGTTTGAGAGCTTTCTTGAGAGAGAAGGAGGGAATTTTTGTTTTTGAATGGATAAGTGTTGATAAAGGTATTTATCAGAAGTTTTAAACCGCCTAGGTCAAAAAGCTTCTTTATCAGAAGTTTTAAACCACCTAGGTCAAACTTCTGATGTGGGAAAAGTCTGATTTGCCCTTTTTTTACTAAACTGCTGATGAAAAAGTATTTTCATCAGTAGTTCCCACTTTCTCTTCAGTAGTTTTGAACAGCTGATGAGAAATATTTTACAAATACTTTATTCATAACTTCTGAAGGTTGTTTTATCAGAAGTTAGTCACTTTTCAGAAAATATCCCCATACTGATGTTTTGTTCATCAGTAGTTTCTCTCTTGCTTGTTTTTCAGAAGTTTTACAATTTTTGAAAACAGATGTAAGTGAAAAAAAAAATTGTGCAGAAAAGTAAAGAGAAACACTTACAAATTTAGCATCCCTAGCATGGATACTAACTTCTGAAATGTTGATGTGTCAAGGGGTTTAGTGAATATGTCAGCTATTTGATTAGCTGTTGCTACATGTTTCACTTCAATCTTGCCTTTTTCATAGCAATCTCTTATGAACTGATACCTGATTTCAATGTGTTTAGTCTTTGAAAACTGAACAGGATTTTGAATGATGCTAATGGCAGATTTGCTGTCTACAAGCAATGGTGTCTTGGTCTCTTTGATTCCATAATCAAGAAGTTGATATTGGAGCCATTGTATCTGTGATGTACAACTTGCAGCTACAATGTATTCAGCTTCAGCAGTTGAAGTTGCAACAGATGTTTATTTCTTTGATTGCCAGGACACTAGACAGTTTCCCAAGAATTGACAACCACCAGATGTTGATTTTCTTGACATTTTACACCCTGCATAGTCACTATCTGAAAAAGCTGATAACTTGGTATTGCTTGAAGCAGGATACCAAATTCCAAGAGTTGGAGTTCCTTTCAGATATCTGAATATTCTTTTAACTGCAATGAGGTGTGATTCCCTAGGAGCTGATTGATATCTAGCACAGACACATGTTGAAAACATAATATCTGGTCTAGAAGCAGTTAGATATAAAAGGGAACCTATCATACATCTATAAATGGTTTGATCAACCTGTTTTCCTTGATCATCTGGTTCAACTTGTGTGGTTGGTGTCATGGGAGTGGAACATGATTTACAGTCTTGTAAAGAAAATTTGTTTAATAATTCTTTAATATATTTTGATTGATGTATAAAAGTTCCATTTGATTGTTGTTTAATCTGCAGTCCCAGAAAGTACTGCAGTTCTCCCATTGTACTCATCTCAAATTTTGATTGCATGAGTTTCTTAAATTCATCACACAATTTTGTGTTTGTTGAACCAAAAATGATATCATCAACATATATTTGAACAAGTAAGACATGATTTCCAACATGTTTTATGAAAAGAGTTTTATCAATGGCACCTCTTGTGAAGTTATTTCTGAGTAAAAAGGTTGAAAGTGTGTCATACCAGGCTCTTGGAGCCTGTTTGAGTCCATAAAGAGCTTTGTCTAGTTTGTACACCCACTCAGGATGAGAAGGATCCTCAAACCCAGGTGACTGACAAACATACACTTCCTCTTTTATCTTTCCATACAAAAATGCACTCTTAACATCCATTTGATAAACTTTTATTTTGTTGGAAATGGCATAGGCCAGAAATAACCTGATGGCTTCAAGCCTTGCAACTGGAGCAAAGGTTTCATCATAGTCAATTCCTTCTTCTTGAGAGTAACCTTGTACTACCAGTCTTGCCTTGTTCTTTATTATAATACCAGCTTCATCTTGTTTGTTCCTGAAAACCCATCTTGTGCCAATTGGTTGCTTGTTTGGTGGTAAGGGACAGATTTCCCAAACCTGTTGCTTGTTGAATTGAAGCAATTCATCTTGCATTGCCTGCACCCAATTGTTGTCTTTGAGGGCTTCCTGGTACTTCTTTGGTTCCAACTGTGAAATAAATGCTGAGAAGAGACAAAAGTTGGAAAGCTGGTTTCTTGTAAGAACACCTGATGCAATATCACCCATGATTTGATCAAGTGGATGGTCTTTGTGTTCGATCAGTAGTTGTAAACCACTGACAGGTGTTGGTGGCTCTTGTTCTTCAAACAAACTACTGAGGTCTATTATATCTGGTTCAGCAGTTTTAGTGTCTTCAGTAGTTGCAGGTGCTGAAGCAGATGTTTGAGTTTGTCCTTCAGTATTTGTTGAATCAGAAGTTTGTGAAACTTCTGATGGTTTTGAAGTTGACTTAATGACTGTTTGAGGAGTCCATGGTGCTGGATCCTTATCATCAAACCTTTGATCACCATAATAAGTAGGTTTGGATGAAGTGACAGTCTTTTCAGATCCAAAATGTAAGCTGTCAAGGTCAAAAAGTTCAGCAGGATGTGCTGGAATGAGAGTGTGTTTTGACTCATTGAACTTGACATTCAGTGTTTCTTCTACTATCCTGGTTCTTGAGTTAAAAACCTTGTAGGCTTTTCTAGTTGAAGAGTAACCAAGAAAGTAACCTGAGTCAACTTTGGCAGCAAACTTTGAAATAGATTCCTTAATGTTCAAGATGAACATTGACACCCAAAAGCCCTGAAAAAGGAGATAAGGGGCTTCATGCTATGAAGAACTTCATAGGCAGTCTTTGAATGTCTCTTGACAATAAGGACTCTATTTTGAACATAACATGATGTGTTAACTGCTTCTGCCCAAAAGTATAATGGTAGGCCAGAATCAGCTAACATTGTTCTTGCTCCTTCTATTAAAGTTCTGTTCTTCCTTTCTACCACACCATTTTGTTCAGGAGTTCTGGGAACACTGAATTGTCTAATAATCCCTTTAGACAAACAGAATTCATCCAGAGTTTTGTTCCTGAACTCTGTCCCATTATCACTTCTAATGGTTTTGACAGGTAGAGAGTATTGCTTCTCTACTTGTAGAATGAAGAACTTGATGATTTCAGCAGCCTCATCCTTGGAAAATAAGAAGAATACCCATGTAAATCTTGAGTAGTCATCAATGATGACTAAGTAGTACTTCTTCTTACCAAGGCTCATGATTTTTACAGGCCCAAATAAGTCCATATGGAGTAGTTGAAGACATGCAGTTGTTTTTTATTCTTCAATAGACTTATAGGAGGACTTATGCTGTTTTCCCTTTAAACAGGATACACAGTGTTCTTGACACTGGTATACTTTTAAGGGTAGACCTCTGACCAAGCCCATTTTGTGACTTTATTTATGGTTTTAAAGTTCACATGGCCAAGTCTCCTGTGCCAGAGATCAGTTTCTGAAGTTGATGCCTTTGAGAAGAAACAGGCAGTGTTGTTCAGTACTTTGTCTTTTTCAATGTCCACTGCATAGACATTGCCACATCTTTTGGCTATTAACAAAGTGTGATCTTCAATGATCTTCTCTATCAACTTCTGGCCTTCTGGTGATATGATCTTGCATGCTGTCTTTGTGAAAAAGGAAGAATATCCTTTATCACACATTTGTGACACACTCAGCAAGTTGTACTCAAGGTTTTCAACCAGATTGACCTTGTCAAACTGTATTTTGCCAGAGGAGACATTGCCATGTCCTAGCACATATCCCTTAGCATTGTTCCCAAAGGATACAGATCCATCTCTTTGACTGATAAAATTGTTTATCAGGTATCTGCATCCTGTCATGTGCATTGAGCCTCCACTGTCTACATACCAAATGCTATTTAAGCCTCTGGAAACTCTCTGCACAAGATAGCAAATCAGTTAGATTTAGGAGCCCAAGCCAGTTTGGCTTTGGGTTTGCTCTTGAGAACATTTACAGTTTGTTCTTGACCAAGTTGAGAAATCCATGTCTTTTTGGCAATGGATTTTTCATTAAGAACAATGGTGGTATCCTTTTGAGGACCACCATCAACTTTGGTCATCAGTAGTTGTACCAAGTTTATAAGATCTTTAATCTCAGTAGTTTGTGAAACTGCTGATGATTCAGGTCTAACTACTGAAAGAGAATTTTGAGAAAAAGACTTTTGTTGAGATTTTGTCTTTTTCTGAGAAAAGGTGTTTGCTGGTTGTTTCTTGGGAGAAAAAGTTTTTACAAAATCATTTTTGATTTGTTTTCCCACAACCAGTTGTTGATTTTTCTTGTTGAACTGAAAACCTTTTCTATATCTGCAAAATTCTGTCTTGTGGTTGAACAGACCACAGATTTCACATTCTTTTGTCTTTTCTTTCAAAGACAAGTTTCTGACTGTGTTGATTGGTTTTAGGTCATCAGTAGTTTTCAGGTTCTCAACTCCTGATGTAGTTGAAACTACTGATGGCTTAAAGTCAGAATTAATCAGTACTTCTGAAGAACTTTCTTTGTGAGTTTTTAGAAAGTTCTCATGGAAAGATGTGCATTCTTCCTCTTCAGAAGTTTCACCTGAAACAATTTTTCTCCCATCTTCAGTAGTTTTGGGGGAAAAATCTGTTGGTGTTTCAGTGTGATTGTACCCTATGCCAAACCTAACATTTGAAGCACTTTGTTTGTTTAGCAATAATTGGTACCCCTTACAAGATTCAACCCATTTTTCACATGTGACCTTGGTGTCAGCAAGCTCTTGTCTGACATTTCCTAGGTCATTTATCATGATTTTAATTTGTGCTTGGGTTTCAATAGCAGTGTTAGTTAATTTAGAAACTTCTTTTGTTTTTGCAGAAAGTTTTCTTTCTAAATCACATTTCATCTGAGTGAATTTTCTCTCAGAGTCATTTGCTTTTCCTTGTAAGTGCACATTTGTCTCTCTTATGAGAGCAAAAGATTCTTTGCAAGAATTTGAACACAGTTTTGTCAAAGATTCTTTTGATACCTGTGATAAGGAAGATTTTGAGGTGCATCCCTCAAATGCCATTAAGGCAAAGTTCTTTCTGCCATTATCAGGCTCTCCCCAGTTGATGTCAAACATTTTGTTGTCTGCATCAGGATTGCACTCTGTGGTGTCAAAAGGAAGACTGCTCCAGTCAACATACCCTGAAGTAAATAAACTTTGTTGAGAGGGTTGCTGTTGCTGTGGAGGTTGTTGAGCAGCTGGAAAGGGAGGGATTGATTGTTGGCTCTGCATCTGTTGAGCAGGCATCTGTACATATTGTACTTGTGGCACATATTGGTGTTGTGGAGCTTGTGCCTGTACAAAATGTGCACTCCCTTGTGTTCCATTATTCCTGTTATAATTAGGGTTAAAATTGTTTCCAGACTGAGATTGGTTAAAGCCAGAGCTTCTACACTCTCTAGCAAAGTGTCCCAACTTTTGACACTTGTGACATCTAAGTTTAGATTTGTCAAAACCAATTTTTGTTGAACTGTTAAGTCCTTGAAACTTCCTTCCTGACCTTTTGTAAAATTTATTTGTTTTTAAACTTAACATGGCCAGTTGGTGCAAAATATCCATTTCTTCTAGGTCATCACTGCTGAAACTATTTAAATCATCCATGATAAAACACATGTTATCAGCAGTTTGACCAAAATCATTATTGTCATAACCTGGGAATGATCTTTCAGATGAGATCCCATCAGTTATGTTAATATGGTCAAAAGACCCAAAACTATTTGAACAAGTTGGTGAGTCTTGTCCCAATAGTGCAGTACTACCTGGTAGATAGTCATCAGCAGTTTTGCCAGAACTTTGTAACTTTTTCTTTTGATCAATTTCTCTTTCAAAAGTAAGTAATCTCCCATGAAGTTTTGTAAGAGTGAGGGAGCTAAAGTCTGGTGAAGATCTTAAGACTATAGAGTATGTTTCCCATTTTTCAGGTAAAGACCTTATAAATCTATGAAGCATAGATACAGTTGTGTAGGTCTGACCATTTAGTTTTAGCTCAGATATTAGTGAGGAGAATCTTTCAAATTGTTGTGTTAAAGTTTCCCCATTAATGTGAGCAAAAGTTTCATACTGTTGAGCCAAGATTTCTCTGGTGTTGGCAATCACCTCTTCAGTTCCTCCAAACTGTTCTTTGAGGCAGTCCCAAAGCTCTTTGGCACTATCACAATGTAATAGGCCAGAGTAGATTTCATTTGGGAGTGCCATAGCCAACATAGAGAAAGCTTTAGCATCAAGCTCAAGTTTTAGGAAATCATCATCTGTATAGTCTTTTGGGTCTTTTGGAATCTCTTCTTTAGTTTCAAGATTAATGTTTACTGGTTTATGAGGACCATATATTACAGATTTCCAGCAACCTGTGTTGGTCTGTGATAATGTATGTGCCATTCTCCTTTGCCAGATGTTATATTCATTTCTTACTAGCATAGCAGGTTTATTGGCAGAACCAGTATTATGAGGATCCATTTTAAAGAGTATTGATTTGTCAAATATCTCTTAAAGTGATGGATGTTGATAAAAGTGAACTTTTAATCCTTTATTGAATATCAATAAGAGCCTGTGTCTGATTCTCAATGTGTTAGATTGATATGTGATCAGATAAACCAGTGTTCTGATACCAATTGTTGGATCAGTATTGCTCTTTTATATGAACTTGCTAGTGAACACTTAGGTGTTTAGAAAGTTCTTGATCAGTGATAGCACAGCGGAATGTTATGAGTTTAAAGCTACACTTATCAACAGGAGTTATTACTCCCCCTGGATTCAAGAACTAATAAATGATAAGTATTTATTGAGAATCTAAGTATTGAATGAGAATGAAACACTTAGACAGATTCTCAATAAATATGAAATGGAAATAACAATGATATAAGTTGAAGGATTTCTGTATTAAAATCAATGTCTAAAACAGAAGGATGAACCCTTCTATTTATAGACTTTACAAATACATGAACCTTGCCAAAAAGCAAGTTCAGAAACAAGTTGCAACAAGTTGCAGCATTGGAACTTGTACATAAAGCAAAAGTAATACTAAAGTAATAAACTACTGATACAAAAAGGCGGTGGAAAAGATCTTCACATAAGTACTGATGAATGACAAACTACTGATGAGTAGTTTGTCTTCAGTAGTTCTTCAGTAGAAGTGTCTGGTTTGAACTTTAGAACTTCTGATGACTTCTCTTCTTTAGCACTTGTGGAATCTCTTCTTCAGCAGTTTGATCCTTCTTCTTCAGCAGTTCTATAGTTAGAATATTTTGACAAAAGTGAATTAGACTAAGGTTTGCAAAAGTGGTTTCACCAATCCTCTTTGTCCTAACATTAAAGGATACATCCAAACATGATACCATTTAATATTTAAAATCGATGCATCGTCTAAATGGTTATCAAGTTTGCAACCTGAAGTTTGCTTGATTTATGGCTTAGCTAATAACATAGCAAGCATATTATTCTAGATTGGCACATTTAATGAATTCCTAAGATATTAATAATCATTGGAATAAGTGTTGAGCTTCATATAGCTTTTGTTCATACACATATTACTTTCATTAAGACGATCGCTAAACATATACAACTGATTGGGAAGCCAATGATCATGAGAGCAAAAGTTACTGTTTGCAGTTAAGCACGTATGATTTTACATGCAGTAACATTAATTCACATCAAGCCAATACTTTATATTTTATCCCCTATTATAAATTGGTTTTTGGTCAGGAACCAAGTATTTCCCATCTAAGATTTTTTTTGTTGTGCGACATATATTGATATTGATCCGCCATGACGTATAAAAATGGGACCTCGAAAGGTGGTTGTGAATATACAATAATGAATATAACATTTAATGAGGTATTTATTTACAACCCACTTAATTGATACCCATCTCTATGGATTAACATTCCCAACCCCAGGGGGAGATAAAAAGCAGTTGTTAAAAAAATGAGTTAGTATGAGTTATAGTTGATCCTCAAAACAAAGTCAGAACCTAAAGTTCAAAGGATAACTTATTTATAAAGGTAAACAACCTAATTACCAGAAACGTTAGCTGACCTAAATATGGTGACTCTCTAATCAAGTCACATATACTAACTGTTAATGCTCCAATTAGGTTTAGTGTCCTATAAGGACAATCATATATTGGTTATTAGTCTATTGCACGCCTGAAGCGTGGCAGACTAGTCGACTCCAATAATAAAAATCCTTGAGAAATTGGAGCAAGTAATAAAGATGGTTAAGTCGAGGTTATAGTAAAGAGTCTCTTGAAGAGACATTAGACATGATGGTTCCAGAAGAACCTCAGATACCTGAATATAAAGAGATCTCATTATGTAGTATTATGTCTATGAAATGTATGGAATCGAAACAAAATCGACGCCGTTATACATTTGTATGTAATGTAGTGCTTGAAATGAGGATCAAGATTTAAGATCTGCATATGAATGAAAAAAAATAAATGATTGGCCAAAAAATGAAAAGACACAAATGAGGCAGAGTTAAATTCCCTATTGAAATGGAAAGTTCTTGGACCAGTAGTCCAGACAACAGAAGTAGTAAAACATATCAATATGAAAAGGTCTTCTGTGCGAATCAACATTTGAAAAGAAAATGATATAAGGCAAAATTGGTAACACAAGAATTTCGCAAAGACCCGTTAATTTTAAGAGGGGACGCATTCTCCAATGGTGAATATAAAAAGAGAATTAATATGCGTCTTATAAATGTTATGTATCATTTGATACTAAAAGTTTACATGGAAGTATCTGATGAGGGATTTAATTTGTCAAAATCATGTAAAGTAAGTTCTTAAGAACATTATGGTTGTTATGAACGGAATTAGATCTGAATACTTATATTATTAAATTGAATATAATTGGAACTCCTCATGAGTATCCCAAAGCATTTGAGTACTTAAAAGGTTAACTAAAACACCTTAACGATGTAATTCTTATGCACCAATAAACAAACCTAGAAAAGTTATACCTGGTTTGTCACACCTCGACTTTTCCCTTGTCGGTTGTGACGTTTGGTGCCTTTGCCAACGCAGCGGAAAGTTGCATCTAAGACTCTTACTTCTTGAACGCCAATTCTAACCCTCTAGGATCCCCGATCCCAAGACGTCGTCCACTCCAACTGTGCCGTTACCAAAGTTTAAACCTGAAAGACATACTTAAAAAGTTAACATATAATGCTGGTGATTTCATAAGTTTTTCAAAAGAGTTTCCATAAGTTTGAAAAGATCATCCCGTTACTACTAGGTTATAAGAACGTTAGCTAGACGTTAAGGGTTTTTACTACTACGGTTGGGAACCCATTACTATACGTGTGTAAGTAGTTGAATCATGCCCAAACGTTTTGGTTATAACCGATGCCTCGGTGAGCCAGTAAAAAGAGACAATATGCACCTGCCCGGCCCTACCGTCGAGTGGGGTTTGTGAGGCCCAATAGATCTATCCACATTTCCCCCGTTGTGCAACCCGCACATTCATGGTTTCCCCTGGGACTTTCCATAAAAGCCGTATAGTATTTGTAAAGTAACCATAGTATAACATGACCTTTAGTAAGTAAGTATGTAGCATGCTTCTTTCCCGAAGGTAAAACCAGTAAAAGTAGGGCCGTGACACTCACGCACCCATTTCATTTTTCAAAAACTTGCTCGTTTGGAATTCCTCAGGTTTTCATAAAAGAAGCATGTCTTCCACCCCGAAAACATTTATAAAACAGTAAAAAGTGGTGTATGTGCGTGAAAGGATCGATAACAAACAAAGATTGATCAAACAAGTTAGTTCAGGTGCGGAAACCCTAAAACTATCACAAAATAATAATCAAACAGATTCAAACACACAGATCATCATTTTCAAACGTTTTCTTTAATAAAACACTCGTTTACACGTTGAAATATAGATACAATCAAGGTATGAACGATAAACAAGTTTAACAAAACACTAGAGAGAGTTTCTGAAAGTGGAAGGAATAATAATGATCAAAAGTTACACTCAAAAATCAAACTTGTCTATTTATAGACTGCACATTCGCCCAAACTATTTGTGCGAATGTGCAGGTTCGCCCAAATCATAAGGTCGAACCAAGTTCTACTATAATCTAATTCTTCATTCGTCCACATTGTCTTCCTTCGCACCTTTCATGCTTCCTTTGCACCTCTTAAATCTCTCCTTCGCACCTTCGATATTACCAAAACATATTATGTTTTACAATCCAAAGCTTTAGTCGCACTTTTGCATCTACAAACTCCCCCTCGACTATTGCTTGGATTGTGTTCATCGTTGTTCGTCCATCCTTATGTTCATCAGTCTGATGTGTCTTTGAATCCTTTGTTCTCTTGTCAACACCGGTTCATGAAATTGCTTTTGCTTCTTCGTTTTCAGCTCAGGCACCTTTTGCTTCTCCACAAACTTTCCCAACTTCTCATCATAATCACATCCAGCATTGATATCATACGCAAAGCATAGAAATACCACGTGTTGGTACTTTCCTGCTTGCTCAGCATCTTTTGCATCTGAATAAATCGGATTATAGAACAGCATGATAATATCCTCATGTGAACAGTTTATCAACCACATGGGATCAAAGATATGCACTTTCTTGTAGTTCGTCTCTCCGTCTTTCAACACAATCACGGCCTCTGCATTCTTCCAATCATAATACCACCAGATGAAGTCTTTGGGGAAGTGTTGTGGGATAGGCATCAAAGGAATCTTTTTCAACACTCGCGGTGGTTTGTATTTTAAAGTCACCTTGGGCATACCAGTTATCAAATCAATATCCTTCTTATGAACAATTCGCTTTGGATATTGTGGTGTAAACAAGTCCCACTTGGTTCGGCTTTCTCTAGTCATCTTCTCAGCAAAATAAGTAATCTGACTATTTGACGCTCCCGTTAAACGGTGACGACAAATATCACGGATTGCCCAATATGGAAGGGTCTTCAAGTGATGAAACTTGTCGAAATACAAGATCCCCTTCTCCCACTTTACTGCGAAGCATCTCAACTCTTTAACAAACTTCCAGGCCAATGCACGACCTTTGAAAATCCTATTGTGAAGTTTGTAAAAGCTTCCTTTCATATCAGGTTTCGGACGATTGTTTTCCTTTTCTTTCAACTTCTTCAACAACTCTTTCAAACTTTCTGACTGCTCGAACCGTGGCTTGTTATGCCCTTTAAAGATTTCATCTTCAAAGACTTTGCTCTTTTCTTTCGCTAGCTTCTCGGCATGATTTAGCAGTTCATCTGAGAAAGAGAATCCACAATCTTGATTTGTCCTGAAATATTGTGGGTACTCTTCGCTCGTAATATCTTCCATTTCAACTTCCTCGAATGCATGAACATCATGATCATCCGAATGATTTCCAGCTTCTTTCTCAGGAATCTTTGGAATAAAGTTGTCTGCAAGTAATTCTTCCAACGTCTTGCCTACTTGCTATGCTAATATTTCAAGTATTTCTTTCGAAATTGCCGCAGAAACTTCCCCATCCTCAAGATCAGGGTCATCAAACTCCAACTCAAATAGTTTATTATTCGATTCAAATATTTCTGGAAACCTGCTAGTCATGTCGATCGTCCAGACTCAATCAGTGAGCATCTGGCGATACATGTTCTTATCCTCTTCAGACAGTGACTGCAATTTCTCGTTCCAGAATATATCATCATCAACATTCTCACCAGAAGCCTTAGAGCTCGATTCACCACCCTTATCTGAGTCACGCTTCTCATATGTAAATTTATCAGCGTCATCATCATCGTCATCACTACTATCATCAAACGCAGAGCCGTTTCCATCACTCGAACCATCATTAGATCCTCCATCATCCTTATCATCCTTCTTCTTCTTCTTTGTCTCATTTCCAGTATCTTCATCAAGTTCATCATCTTCTTCTTCATCAGACAGTTCGTAATCAACTTGTTCTTCTTCTCTTTCTTAGTCTACTTCACCAGCTTGAAGTTGAGGAGCTTGAGAGTACAAGTTCTTGATCAGATCATCCATATGCTTGTTACTCTTCTTTAACTGTTTGTTCTCCTCCTTCAAGACTATGATTCTTCTGGTGTTTCGTTGCTCATGCTTCAGCAACTTCTTATTTTCTCTCTTCAATCTCTTGATTGTCTTCTTCAAGGTCTCATTATCATCTGCTGATGTGACTACGACCTCCAACATTTTCTTATCATTAGACTTTAACTGCTCAATCTCTGTTTGTTGTTTGTTAATCAGATTCATCATTTCAGACAGTCTCTGATTCACAGCAATCATAATATCACTGTCCACCGAAACTCTTGTCTTCTTTGGTGGTTCAACAGCATCAGGCAGTTTACCTTTTCTGATCTTCTTTAGCACGTTATCCAATGCTTCATTAACATCATCCATAGGTATTTCTTCAGTTTGTGGTGTGCTTGATGTTGTTGCAGTCTTCTGCTTCTTTTGAGCTGGTGCAATAACCGGTGATTTAGAACTTGTAGCTGGTGGCAGTTTCTTACCAGCAATCAAAGATTCTATCTCTTTCTTCCTCTTAATGCTCGGCTTCTCCTGTTTCTTCTTCTCTTTCCTAGCAGCTTGCACAGGAGAACCAACAAACGTCTCTTCAACATTCAAACCCAGCTCTTCTTCATCAACAGGAATAGGGCTTTTGTTCCCTTGATCCTCAATGTTCTGGCTAGCAGACGCACCAACCTCAGTGGCCTTGGGCATGGTCGTCTCTACCGTTTCAGCATCAGAATTCCATTGTTCAACCTCTAACGTCTCTTCTGAATCAATAGACGCTTCATCAACTAAATTCAATCCCTTTTTCGCCATTCTCTTATTTCTTCTTTGAGTAATTTTCTTCTTCTCAGGTTCAGAAACCTCTATCCTTATCTCTTGTTTCTTTGTCTTCCCACTCTTTGCGCCTACATTCACAACTTGTCTTTTGCGCTTAGCATCAGGATCAACATGATGTAAAGGATTATCAGGATCAGAATCACTGTTTACATTCCTTACAAGCCCCTCACCCGGATCTGTGTAATCCACTCTAGCTAGGTGTCCAAACAAACGTCTTACAGGAGGACGTTCTTCAACAGACAAACCTTTATACGCTTTCATCCTAGCGAGTGTATTCAGCGACATGTGTTCCTGAACAACAATGTGTTTAGGATCTCGCTTCAGCTCTTTATACTTGTGATCGAATATCATTTGGAGAAAACGAGGATAAAGTAGAAACTTGAGATTCCTCGTGCCGTTAACAGGCTCCAGTAAATGAGACATCAGCATGCCAGAGACATTGAACGGTTTGTTCAATACTAAAGCAACCATCATAGAACTGATGCTCTTCCTCATCAAATCATAACCTTCTGCTGCAGATCCGAAGACGTGAATCAAAACATGTGCCAGATACTTGAATTGTGGGCACAGTTTTCCTTCATGCAACGAACCGTCAGTGATTGGTCCGTTGTACTTCATCCTGAGAAAGCACTTTCGTTGATCCATGAATGTAAACTCCTTTGGATCTTTCGGATCATCATTCAGATTCAATGCTTCCCTCAAATCCTCTTCGCAAACGATTACTCGTTGTCCTTGAATCTTGCTAGTCAAACAAGATTCGCACTTCCAGAAGTCAAGTTTAGCATTCGTCTAGAATTCTT
The DNA here is from genome assembly GCA_030844895.1 of Ambrosia x helenae. NCBI lineage: Eukaryota > Viridiplantae > Streptophyta > Magnoliopsida > Asterales > Asteraceae > Ambrosia > Ambrosia x helenae. The sequence goes on along the minus strand of JAUTDX010007060.1, from coordinate 73,509 downwards.
GAATCATATCTCGGTAAATAACCGTCGGCGTAGCGATGGCATCTATCACCCTGCTTCTTTTCAGAAAATCAATGATGCCGACGAACTCTGTGTGCTTCTTTACGTCTCCAAGATATGCACAGCAGTTGTGCGCATTCTCAAAATCTAGTTGTTTAGCAGGCTGTGATGAGGATCCTGCTTGTTCCGTCATCTTCTGTTGTTCGGACATCGTCAAATCTGCAAAACAAACAAAAACACACGTTAAAAATCGACAAAATTTCAAGTTGAAAATTTTTGGTCATAAACCTCCTCTTTCGCCCAAACGGGGGTACGAAGGTGGTTTTGTAAAGGTACGAATGAGAAATATCAGGTACGAATGTATTGATTTTGATAAAATGTTTCATTCGCCCAAATAATCCTCTTTCGCCCAAATGATTTTCTTCCTTCGCCCATTCGATCTGGTCGAAGGAAACAGTTCATAAATTTGAAATTTCAATTTTGAAATTGAATGATTCTAAACATGTCCATTTGATTGAAATCAAGCCTAATAATGCCGATTAACACTTCTAAACTAACAGTTTCAACAATTGTGTATTGTGTTTGTGTTTTCACCCAAAAACTAGGGTTTAAACAATGATTGATCAATCAGACGGGTTTTAAACTCTGGTTTTGGTTATTTCTCCCCCTAAAACACACACACACAATAAACCCTACACATCAATTGTTAATATTATGATGATTTAAAACGGTTATGGACAGTTAGGGTTCGTAATATAAAACAGAGATTAAAGGCTGAATCCTTGATGAGAACCTGTTAAAATGATAGCAAAATGATCAGTGTGAATGCACGAACACAATGAAATGATTTTAAACGAACGAGCAATAAGGTGAGTTTAGGATTAAAAATCTGGAAAAATTATGAATGGGGTTCGAATGAGGAGTTGGATATATATAGGCATGCCCCTTCGCCCGTTTTAGTCATACGAAGGAGAAACTTTTGTCTCCTTCGACCCTAATGAAAGGGTACGAATGAGGCTAAAAGGGTTCGAATGAGAAAAATTCATGAACACTCTCCTTCGCCCAACCAAAACATACGAATGAACATGTGAAATCCCACATTCGACCAACCGAATGGGCGAATGAGAATTGGGATTTTTTAAAATTTTCCAAATCTCAAAAACGAGTCCCGGTCCAATTATTTTCCAACTTTTAAGCATCCTACATTCATGTTTTCACATTTTAAAAGTTACAAAGCTCAAATGGTGTATCAAGGTTTAGAAAATCGACATCAACCACCATCAGTTATCAAAAATAAGATGAAAATGAAAAATCTTTTTGGATTTTCTAAAGTTTATGCTAGAACACACCTAAAATCTTTTTGAGTTTTGTAATTTTTTTTTTACGATAAAATAAAATGCAGAAATGTAAATGAAAACTGTAAATGTTTTTGGGATTTCCGGTAAAGGGATCATATCAGTTTTTGAGAAATCTGATCACACCGTTGATCTTTTTGAAATTATTATCATTAAAGACAATGTGTGATCTGGCAACTGCTGATATTGTGATCCACATAAACTCACATGCAGACTTTTGTGCAGTGCTTTATACTGATACTGATATTTATAGTATAAACGCAATTGTGTGTGGTTCCCACGCACACGACATACTCCCGTATCAAGAAGTAAATGCACAAAGACTCATTGTAAAGCGTGATTATGCGTTCGTCGTCTGTAATTGTACAAGATATAATGCATAGAGGTATACAGGTCAGCAAATTAATGCAGCAAAGTAACATATGCACTATACCAGGTTGAGGACTGATATTAATCATGATTTGCATCAATGATCAATACGATGTAATAGATAATCTTTGATCATCATATAACATGTAAAGTTCCTCAATTCGGTAACTTTAGGATTTGGCATATAGCTCTTTTATAAAGACACCCTGTCTGATCTAGGTCCGTAATGACTTACAGCAGAAGATCAGAGAGGCTATCCCCAGACAACTAATAACATAACGACCCTAAACCTCCGAGTTTTGTACAGATACCCTATCAAACGAAATTATGGTACTAAGACCATATGCCCATGAGGAGTTCATCCACACAACAATTCGTTTGATATGTATGTATCAGGCATGCAGTAATAGGTCTACGAAGCCTATCAGCACATCGCACAGACTCAGACACACGCCCTATATAACATTACATTATTTAGAATGTGTCAGATCCCCACTGATGTACTATCGTTTCCCTTTATACTCCAGGAAATCATTTTAGAATTTTCTGATTTTTTATAGATTTTCGAATTTACTGTTCCCAAGGATAAGCTGGAGCATTTCAAATATGTGACTGCCCAGATATCGTTTGTTCACAGAAATCTGACGGCATTAATCTAAGGGAAGAAGATATAGCAGTCAGCAAAGAAATTTTTCAATTTTTATGGTTTTTGAAATTTTTCAATGTTTTTGGAGTTTCAAAATTTTTCTGAAAAGCAGTAAAAATTTAAACTAAAAAGTGATAGACTGAGGTGGTGATTAGTCCTGTTTTTCTTTAATACCATTAGCTTTTAAAAGATAATCAAATCTGGATTTGTCAAAAGCTTTGGTAAAAAGATCTGCGCGTTGGTAATCAGTGTGGATTTTGACCATATTGATCAACTCTTTAGCATAACAATCACGGATAAAATGATATTTAATCCGGATATGTTTAGCCTTTGAGTGATTTACTAAGTCTTTTGTTAATGCGATTGCGGCTTCATTATCACAGTAAATAGGGGTTTTAAGAAATTGCAAACCGTAATCCACCATCTGCTGTTGGATCCAAAGAACCTGTGAGCAGCAGCTCGATGCTGAAACGTATTCTGTTTCACATGTGGATAGTGCAACTGCGGTTTGTTTCTTGCATTGCCAGGTCACGAGCCTGCTCCCCATAAACTGACATCCAGCCGTTGTGGATTTGCTGTCTTTGTCACAGCCGCCCCAATCTGCATCACTAAAAGCGATTAGGTCAAAATTATCATCATGAGGGTACCAAAGTCCTTTCGATGGACAACCCTTCAGATATCTAAGGATACGCTTGACAGCTGCAAGATGACTCTGTTTCGGCTTCGATTGATATCGCGCACAAAGACATGTCGCAAACATTATATCGGGTCTTGACGCTGTGAGATACATCAGAGATCCGACGATTGCTCTGTATGTAAATGGATCAGTCAGCTCCCCCTTAAGGTCAACTCCAATCCCGTGATTGGGCTGTATCGGGGTATCCATCGGCTTCGAATCATCCATCTGGAATCGGCTCAAGACTTCAGAAACATATTTCGTCTGGTGAATAAAGATCCCCGTTGGTCTTTGCTCCACCTGCAAGCCGAGGAAAAACTGCATTTCTCCCATTGCGCTCATTTCGAACTTTTCCTGCATAACTTGTTCAAATTCCCTGCACAGAAGTTCATTAGTTGACCCGAATATAATATCATCAACATAAAATTTGTACAAGAAGCAAATCATCTCCTGCTCGTTTCGTGAACAGTGTGCAATCTACCAGTCCGCGTTTGAATCCTTTCGAGAGAAGATACGTGCTCAGCTCCTCATACCATTGTCTCGGAGCCTGGTGCAACCCGTAGAGAGCTTTGTTTAACACATAAACCTTATCCCGGTGAATAGGGTCCTCAAAGCCTGGCGGTTGACCTACGTAAACTTCCTCTTTGACCACACCGTAAAGAAAAGCGCTCTTTACATCCATCTGATACACCTTAAATTTCTTCCATGATGCAAACGCGAGGAACATTCGGATAGCTTCCAAGCGTGCAACCGGTGCATAGATTTCATTGTAGTCGATTCCTTCAACCTGATGAAAACCTTGAACGACCAAACGAGCTTTGTTTCGCACTATGACGCCTCTGTCATCCTTCTTGCATTTAAACACCCATTTGGTTCCAATTTTCTTTCTTCCAGGGGCAAATCTGTCAGGGTCCATACACCAAGTTTCTGGAATTGTAATAACTCCTCCTGCATTGCTTCCACCCAGGCGTCATCCAAAAGAGCATCCTTGTATGTCCGCGGCTCGACCTACGAAACATAACAAGCAAATGACCAGTCATTTTGAAAACCAGATTTCTGTATTTTGGCATATAAAGCAAGGTTGCCAATGTTTTCTGGTGCTTGAGCATTTCTCAGCTGCCCTCTTGTCATCACACTGCTACCAGGATCACCAATAACCTGTTCAAGCGGGTGTATCCGATGTATCCGAGATTCCGGATAATCAGGTACTTGTACTCCCGTTTGAGTTGTCAAATTCTCTGTAGAAACCAGATCATTACCCACATTCGATGTTGAAGCATCAGTATTAGATGGGTTCACTGGTGGTGTCACTGTAGCGTTGTCCAGAATAGCTTCACTTGTTGCATCATCGTCTTCATATTCTGATTCTGATGAATTAAGCGATGTAGAAGCCTCTTGGAACACCTCTTCTTCCAACACAGGAGCAGTGGTATCATTATAAGCTGTTTGGGGGTTTACCGTGATCGGACGCACTAACGGTGAAGTTACGGCGTTTTCGACCTCGTAATATAAGCGAAGTACAGCTTCTTCAACCATGCTATCTAGATTGAATGATTCAAAGAAGTCTTTGTAATCAAACATCCAATCTGGTCCTCCACCCTGTACATTTTGTGTATATCTTTGAACTTCGACATTAGTCCACTCCTCGACTTTTCTAGTTCTTTTGTTGAATACCCGTTTTAATGGGGTTGCATATCCAACAAAATAACCTTCTTCAGCCTTTGGTGCAAACTTCTCCGAAGGATTCAGCATTGTACACGGGGCACCAAATGGTTCTAGATACTCTAGATTCGGCTTGCGTCGGTTCAACAGCTCATAAGAAGTCTTGCCAAACTTCTTCACTGTCAAAACACGATTAAGAGTATAACATGCCGCGTAAATAGCTTCGTTCCAGAACATGACTGGAAGATTTGAATCCGCAAGCATAGTTCTCGCCGTCTCTATTAGAGTCCTGTTCTTTCTCTCTGCGACACCGTTCTGCTAGGGTGTATACGGAGCGCTATATTCATGATGAATTCCTTTGTTTGCACAAAGATCCTCCATCTGAGCGTTTTTGAACTCCGTCCCATTGTCACTCCGGATTCTTTTGATCTTCAGACCATATATATTCTCCAGACGTGTAAACAGAACCTTCAGGTTGTCAAAAGTGTCGCTTTTCTGATGCAAGCACATTACCCATGAAAATCTTGAATAATCATCAGTCACTACAAGACAGTATAACTCCCCGGCATGACTTTTACGTCTGACTGGACCGAATAAATCCATATGCAAACGTTCAAGTGGCAGCTCAACGGAATTAACTTTCTTTGGTCTATGGGATTGTTTGTGCTGCTTTCCATTCTTGCAACTAACACACTTGTCGTTCAGATGGAAGTGTTTCACATTAACTCCCGTGACAAGTTCATTCTTCACTAACTGGTTCATCTTTCGCAAATGGATGTGTCCCATTCTCCTGTGCCACATAATGGATTCTTTTTCTGTAGCCTTGGAGAGGAAACACGTGACTTGGCCATGGGTGGTCATTGCTTTGGACATGTCGAGAATATACAAGTTGTTTACTCTCGGTGCCTTCAGCATCACCCACTCTTTCGGTAGCTCAAACCCTGGTTTCAAGATGTAGCAGGATTTGTCATCAAAATACACAGAAAATTGTTTATCACAAATTTGACTAACACTGAGCAGATTATAGTCTATCTGTTTCACGTAAGATATCCGCTCAAATGTTACGACCCCATTGCTTACACTACCCTCCATCGTAATGTAGCCTCCCTTATTACCAGCAAATGCCACATAACCTCCGTTAATGTTTTTGATGTCAAAGAGTAGCGTGAGGTCCCCTGTCATGTGACCAGAAGCTCCACTGTCAACAATCCATAGGCTGCTAACAGGGCCAGCTGGAGCTCCCTGCACATATAAAGTAAAACAGTTAGATCTTTCGGGGGACCCAAGCCTGTTTGGTCTTGGGTCTTTGAACGGGTTGTTTCAAAGAGTCTTTCATATCACAAACATCTTGGGTTACTTCAACCCCTTTCTTCTCACTCACAATTTTCTTTTTCTCACTCTTCTCATTCTGTGAAGTAGAGGCTCCTTCAGATTCCTTAGATGACCAAGATTGCTCAGATCTTTTCAAGATCCGAATCTGAGATTTTGAAGTCTCAGTCGGTTTCTTTACATCTTCTTTAAAAGCAACCTTCTTGGTTACCTTCTCTGATTTAACAGAGACAGGTCCAACTGCTTGTTTTCCATTAGGTTTAGGAGCAACCTTTTTGTTATCAGCAGTTGAGTTCATCACAGGTTTCTTGGCAGATTTATCAGTGGTCATCCGGTTGCGTTTATCATACGTCATCGGACGATTTTCCCTCTTGTTGTAAAAATTGTTTTGATTAAAATATGGTTCTTGCTGAGGGAAATACCGTCTTTGTTGATAACCGTAGTTGTCAACCGGATAATCATGATGTTGCCTCATCTCTACCTCGTGCCTTTTGTGTCGTACGTACGGGCAGGCGGCAAGTAAATGTCCCCGTTCCCCGCAATTATAACACGCACGGTATTCCTCATAGTTTTCCTTGATCGGCGACTTGGAAAAGCTAGCAATGGGATATCGATCAACCATGCATTGTTTCCTTTGAGTAAGTCGGTTCAATAAAACTATTTTCTTTATGAACAGGCAAAACAAATTGTGTGACATTGACCTTTGCATCTTTATCCGAATAAATTTTATCTAAAATTTCTTGAGGAATGTCATTGGTTCTTTCAAATTTTGGAAACCAAATCGTACTTTCCTGCCAGATCTTTTCGATTTTTGAATAATTGACAAACTTAATCGGATATTCATCATCGGATAAAATCTTATCGGAGCCTTGCATCCGATAGAAGATTTTGACAGGTTTGTCACACGATTCGTTGCTCACATCATTAGATTTTTCAGATTTAAGCTCATTTTTCTTTTCAACCGGTTTTACCACATTTTTCTCAAATTTGGTTTCGTTTTTATTTTCTACCGGTTTTCTCACATTTTTCTCAACCTTCTTTACCTCTTTCTTTTCAAAAATCTTACCAACAGACTTTTCATTTTTCTTTACCTCATTTTTACGATGAGCATTTGCCATTGGATGAATGATCTGAGACGGTGAGACTGGCTCAGTAGTGATTATATGATTTTCATCAGGGATATCACTATCACTTTCAACCGTCTCAGATGGTTCATCTTCTTCATCTGAATCATCAGTAGCGACCACACCCTCACTATTTCCCAGTACTGGTCTCACATCAGATTATGGATCCCCGACACTGGAAGTGTTAGGCTCATTTTCTGATGTGGAATCAAAATTGATTAAAGTCTCCGGTGGTATTTCATGTAAAGTGTGATTCTCAAACAACACCGGAGATGGGACTGACTTATAGTTTGCACTATTCGTCTGGGAGGGTTCTTCAATGATATGGTCGACTACATATGCTATGTGCTTGTAACTTTCTAATTTCTTGTTAACTTTTTCCGCAAAGCACTTGATGGTTGCCATTTCTAATTTAGTGTTTTCCATTTCATTGATGTAATTATTAATGGCAAGTTGTTTGATTGATAATGTCTTTTTAAGTTCAGACACATCCTTTTTATAACCATCAAGAACTTTGTTGAAATCTTTTAAGTCCTTTTGATAAATCTGACAGTTGATTTTGGCACTCTCAAGTTGGACCTTGAGAAGCTTATTTTCATCAGTCAGTTTTTCAAAATCAGCACATTTATCACATTTAACACACGCTTGAGATTGAGTTTCAGAACTTACCGGCTTAGGAGGTTCTGTCATGGCCATCAAAGCAAAGTGAGCTTCCTTCCCTGCGAAGAATTTGGAGTAGTCAATCTTGGTGCACGCATCATCCACCATACATGACTTGCGGGTCATCAGGAAATCAGCTTCAGCTAACAGTTGGTCAATGTCATCATCTAGTGAATTCACACTAGCCTCTGAATCAGATTCACTCTCCATGTCCGAGTAAGCTGAATCGTCTTGGTCTCCAACATCAGTGACAGAATCAAGAATCATCCCCGATCTCTTGTCTTCACTCTCAGCAATCACATCCTCATTCACTTCCTCAATCTTCAACTCGGACACTTTTTCAATCACAACCTTCTCTTCAATCTCCTCATTCTCATCCAAATTCATCTGCTGTGCTACACAAGCCACATTCCCAGCAGTGATCTCCTCCACCCCCAATTGCTTACCAGTCCAATCAAAACCTTCATCCTTTTGGATCACAAGTGCTTGGTTTTGATTATCAGTTTGGTTTTGGTTTTGTGTGTTAGGTGTAGAGATAGGAACTATAGTTCGGTTTGGATTTTGTTGAGGTTGGTTTTGAGTTGTGGATTGTCTGGTGTTGGTGTTTTGTTGACGGTTCTGATAAGTGTTTTGTAGTTGAAAACTTGAGATGTTTGGACTGTTGTATGACACTTGATTTTGGTTTTGGTTTTGTCTATTTTGGTATGTTGAATTGAAAGGGTTTCGGTTACCTTGTTGTGCTGGCTGTGTGCACTCTCTTTTAAAATGTCCCTTCTCACCACAGTTAAAGCATGTAACTTTTGCTTTGTTGAATTCGTATGTGGTGTTGGGAGAGGTTGAGAGATCAGTTCTGCCAGTCTTCTGAATAAAGTCAGTGGCTCTCCTCATAATGCTTGCAAAAGCCCACTGAATGTCCATCAACTCCATCTCCTCTTTGTCGATTTGAGCGTAGTCCTCATTGGTGAGATTGTTGTTACCAATTTGACTTGCTACCAAACCGTTGTAAGAAGCAACCATAGCAGATACAAGAGCAACATGCTATTGAGCAATTTCAACAGTCACATTGTTAAGGTTTGAGGTCTCTAACACAATCGGGTTTTGACTTGACTGTGCTTGAGTAATCTGCATCTGATTCATTTGAGGAGGATATTGTTGTTGTTGTTGAGGTTGACTTGATGTGTAGCATGCAGCTTGTTGTAAAGGTGAAAAAGGTGGAATAAAGTTTGGTGTTTGATAAGGTTATTGTGTGTATGATGGTGTGTAGGATGAAGTTTGAGCAAGGTAGTTAATGGGTGCTTTTGTTGGTTCAACAACGTTAGATACACATGCTATGTGAGGTGCAACATTAGAAGTGGTGCTTGAAGCAGAAAGAGAGTTAGATGTACCACTCACATATAAATCAGGATTCTGTGGAATCTGAGCTCTCTTAGCTTTTCTCTTTTCCTCCATCTCTTTGTTTTCCAGCTTTTGAATGAACTCATTAATAGTCCAATACTGGTAAGCATCCTTCTCCTTTAACACTTCGATGTGTTGGTTCCAGTAGGGTGGTAAAGCATCAGCAAATTTATCTACTAACTCCGACATTGGAATGCTGATCTCATAGCTCGACAATTCAGTGAGCAAATGGCAGTACCGTGGAACCAACTCTTTTAGGGTCTCATTACCCATGTAACTGAAGTTTTCAAATTCCTTTCGAAGCTCCTCCATCCTTAGCTTCCTTGTCTTCTCATTTCCATCATGTCGATTTCTCAGCATATCCCATAGTTGTTTGGATGTTGTGCACGATCCAAACTGATGTAATAGATCAGTGTTGATCGCCTGGGATAGCTGAGAGAATGCCTTCTTCTCTATCGCAAACCTCTTCTTTTCATCATCCGCCAAATTCTCCAAAGGTATCGGTTCTCCAGTATTCTCCAGAATAGGAGCAACGTAACCCTTCACAATCATTTGCCATGCCTCGGCTCCCTCAAGTCCTTGTCCCTCAACATGGATCTTAAACTTCGTCTTCCAAGTATTGTACTCCTTCATGTCCATTAGCTTTGGTGGACGATTGCCGCTTCCAGAAGATAGATCATGAATAAGAGTGGATATAGCGTTGGTCGTCTGTGAATGGACTGCTGCTGCTGCGACTCCCCAATAGTTATCAATCGGTTGTGGTAATGGTTGAACAACTTGTTGTGGAGCCGAACTAGTCATTGCCATATAATTGATTGGCTGTGATGGTTGACTAGTCTTCTGAGCTGCAATGGACCACGGATCTTGTGTTGTCTGCTGTTGTGGTGCTTGAGTAGGTCTAGGTGTTGTTGGAAAGTTCCACATCTTGTCCTGCAAACGATTAAACACGAAAAGATTAAAAATGTTTTAAAACAGAATGCTCCTTCGTATAAACGAACGTGCGAATGAGAAATAAATTCCTCCTTCGACCGTTTTTAACTGATACGAATGTGAACTAAACAACAAAATCTCCTTCGACCACTTTAGTCTCTCTTTCGACCGTTTTTCTGACTCCTTCGACCGTTCGATCAGACGAAGGTAAAACAAATGGACGAATGTGAAAAATAAGCAATCAAAGTCTTCTTTCGACCACTATAACACCTCCTTCGTACACAAAACCCTTCTTTCGACCCAAATGATTTCCACTTTTGACCAAACTCTCTCGTTCGACCCCTGTGATTTCAAAAACGGTTATTCTTTGAAAATCAGTTAATTTTGATCATGTTTATCAAATGTTGATGGATTTTGATGATCAAAATCAGGTTTTGAATCGGAATTGATTTGGAACAACTTTAATAAAGAGAATTATCCGATTTAAACTCGAAATCAAGGTGTAATCGATCAAAATCTTATCACATCAGTTTGTTCATTGAAAACAGAAACTTTTTGACCAAAATTGGGTCCAAATCAACTGAGAGATTATTAATTTGTGGTTGTTTGATCCGAAATGGCTCTGATACCACTTTGTATGTGCGTGAAAGGATCGATAACAAACAAATATTGATCAAACAAGTTAGTTTCAGGTGCGGAAACCCTAAAACTATCACAAAATAATAATCAAACAGATTCAAACACACAGATCATCATTTTCAAACGTTTTCATTAATAAAACACTCGTTTACACGTTGACATATAGATACAATCAAGGTATGAACGATAAACAAGTTTAACAAAACACTAGAGAGAGTTTCTGAAAGTGGAGGGAATAATAATGATCAAAAGTTACATTCAAAAATCAAACTTGTCTATTTATAGACTGCACATTCGCCCAAACTGTTTGTGCGAATGTGCAGGTTCGCCCAAATCATAAGGTCGAACCAAGTTCTACTATAATCTAATTCTTCATTCGTCCACATTGTCTTCCTTCGCACCTTTCATGCTTCCTTCGCACCTCTTAAATCTCTCCTTCGCACCTTCGATATTACCAAAACATATTATGTTTTACAATCCAAAGCTTTAGTCGCACTTTTGCATCTACAAGTGGGGTCATGAACTCACCTTAATTTCCATGCTAAGATAGCAAACAAGCCCGAAGCTTTGACCGACCTCCTCGTGCCCTATAACCAACAAAGGACACCTTAAAGTCTAACACATATAAACCTATTATCCGGCTAAAAGATAATTTATCCAACTATCTAGACTCGTGTGTATTAACTCGAGTACTAATATGCTTTAACTCAACAAACCGATCGTGACTTATCTTACTTATGCGTTAACACACGACATAGTACCCAAGTTGCGCACTTGTCACTATTCGTGTGTACACCACGTTGGACTATTACTATGAAACGTACAACTTATCTTGAGTCGTAGCTCATTTTGTAATTCGTGTCAATGTATCTTCCTTATATAATTATATTTTAGGAAAAATGCCCTTTGATAAAAATGTAAGTATAGTTATTTAAATCCGATCAATAACAATATCGCCTCTTTTCCAAATCCGAACATTTAAGTTATTCAAAACTTTGCTTTTTGCAAAAATAGTTCCCAAGTAAAATATATACATATTTTTAAATCCAAACAATAAACATTATTTAGATACCGAAAACCTTTCGAAAACTCGTCATACTTGACGTTCGGCGAAACTATATATAATATGTTTTCAAAATATTGTCCGGGATTTACTTATTATTGTTAAACATATCTTTTGTTAAAACGTCACTATTTTGCATAACTACACTTATCACGACACTTAGGGAACTTCATTTATAAAAATATGTGACAATTCTATTTTCGTTGCGCCGTGGATTTTATAAAAATTTGGGCAGAGTTTCCTCTGTTTTTGTACCAGCCAGACGACACAAGTCGCCTACAATTTTCCCAAAAATCAATATCCAATACAAGACTTTATACGTTTCGACGACTTTTCATATAAACTACTTATTTATATTTATATAAATACACGAAACAATATATATATATATTATAGTCCAACCAATTTAGTCCGATATCGATTTTATAAGTCACGCCTTTTATATCCAATACCAATCGTCCGATATAATATATAGTTACCGTTTATTATTATTATTCGGTTCGTTCGCGAATCAAACTATTTTATGAATATCAATGTATTTATTTATATATATATAATATCCACAACAATAATACAAATACGAATTATAGTATACCGATTCGTACGCGTGTAACCCGAAGCCACCTCGAACTACGTGTAGACCGGTACCAAAGTTTGACCAGCTTTGACCGCGTGTTGACCGAGGCTTGACCATCCAGATCTGACCCGAACAAGACCCGTACCGAACCCGATCTCGTACCGAATCTGACCCGAACACCAAAACCACCAAACTTTGACCCGAACTCAGATCTAACCCGAATGCAAACTCGAGGCCAGCTGTCGCGCGACTCGAACCCAACACCAAAACTGACCCATTCCTTTACCCGAGCCTAACCCACTGACCCGAGACCAAAACGAACACGAACTTGACTTGACCCGAGTGACCCGAACCACCAACAACCACCTGACCAAATAAACCACCACCATAACCTGACCCAGACTCGAGCCCCATCGGACCCGAGCCGGAGCCAACCCAGCCGAGCACCACTAACCCGGTCACCATCATCCTTATCCGGACCAACAACCACCTGAAACCACACCACCTGCGGCCACCATCTGAGCCGCCGCCGCCCCTTCAACAACCAACATCACCCGTGCCCATGACCCAGGAACCACCCTGCCACCATCACCTTACCAGCAACAACCATAACCATAACCACCATCGGCCACCCCTTCTCAAACTGAACCGAGCCACCACAAACCCGAGACCCAAACCTGATCGGAACCCAAACCAAACCACCTCAGCCCCTGTGGGCTTTCCGGACCACCACGCTGCCGCCACCATCCCCATGGTGGTCGGCCGGCTTCCTTAATAGAGAGGAGGAGGAGAGGAACAAAGAGGGAGACGAAGAGAGAGAGGTTGCAGAGATTTGGGGGGGGGGGGGTGTTTGGCTGCGGGAAAAATGAAGGGGAAGAAGAAGAGTTCCCCTTTTATAGTTAGGGTTAGGGTTTAGTAGGTAGATACCGCGTATCGAACCCGTATTAACGCAAAATGCCTCGGTTTCTATTCTAGGCCCAATAATTAATTATGGAAAGTAGTCGGTTTTGTTCGAAATAAAAAACCGAGCATAAATATAAATATTTTCGATGTCCGACGCGTGTTTTCAGAACACGCGTTTAAATCGCTTCAATTAAATCGGTCGCAGTTTCGATTGTAAAAACGGTCAGTAAACTTCCGAAACTTAATAATTAGCAATATTTGAAATAAATATTTATTTTTAAATCATAAAAATCACGTCAGTGTAGATCGGAAGTTGCCGGGTGTCACATGGTTAATTTATATAAATAACCAATGTACATGCATGGTACAATATGGATATTAGAAATGAAGCAAGTGTTTACAACATCATTGCATATGATGTGTTCAACGAGGAAGGTTATGTACTAATGTCACACCCTCAAATTTCCACTTGCGGAGTTTTACCGCGAGGCGCGTGACAAACCAGGATCCAGGTTCGCCCCTTCATTGAGGGTCGAACCAAGCTCATTTCAACGGTCACAATAAACGACACTATATGACATGAAAACCTGGACCAGTGTTTTCTAGTTTTTCCAGTTTGTCGTGTTTAACGCATTTTAACGCATCCTAACACATGAACATGAAATATTAATCTATGTTTAACATATACAAGCATGGATAATCATCTACATATCGTTTAAACACATATTTTCATATAATCCACCATATAAGAATCAATCTACGCATAACACCTAATTTAGTTTATGTAATTCACCAACAACGGGACTCGTAACGTGTGTGTGTGTGTGTGACTAACCCAATGATCCTCCAAATCGTTAAACCCTGGACAATATGGACCGTGTTCCAACTCGACTGACCCCGTCAAGTATGTTTAATAAATGTTTTTCGCTAAGGTAGACTTATGTGTTTATAAAATGTTGACCCAAACATGCCGGGTGTCACATCATCCCCCTGTTGAAAGAATTTTCGTCCCGAGATTCACTCTTCGACGGTAATGAGTGTCGACCTAACCCAAGAAACGTTTCCCAGAACGCAAACGAAATGATAACCACGAGCGAAAAATGATATCAACAGATACTCTATGCCCGGGAACCGCCCTCCCCAAAGTGAATACAAAACAATGAATCCTCCTGATCGAAGGCCTACTAGAGACTACTGTGATCGGTATAAATGATACACCGGTACCGTCAAAGTAGCATCTCTAAAGGACCCACATCAGACCCATGAATGCAAAACGATGACCAAATACCAAACTGAATGCACACAATGAATATGAATCGCGAAACAATGTGAATGAGAATGAATACAAGTATAACGAGAATCAGAAAAGAATACTCACCAGTAACAATATCAGGATCCTCCTGGTTCTCCCTAGCGCCAATGACATAAAAACGACCCGGAGCAGCTCGACCGCCACCCTCGTTGTTCCCAGCACCACCTGCAGTCCCTTGCTTCAGCTTAGGACAATCCCGCTTGAAGTGTCCATTATCCCCACAGTGATAACATCCCTGCCTCCCCTGAGGAGCAGTAGTAGCAGTAGTGGCCTGTGCCAGTTGTAGCTGAAGAGTAGTCCTATAGTCCTTAGCATGATGACCAAAACGCTGGCACCGACGACAGCAAAACTTCTCACAATCACCCGTATGATGAAACCCACACTCACCACACTTCGGGAGTTTCCCAGTATAACCCCAGACCTCTGCTCGGATAACGCTCCCACAACCTCCCGTTTCTTCGCCTGCAGCTGGGACGACCCAGCGCTCTTTCCAGCACTCTCCCACTTCCTCTTGTTGTCCGTAGGGGCTTTCACAGCAGCACCCCTCGGAGGTAGAACACCCTCAGCAACCTTCATGTTGGTCAACTTGTGAGCTGCCCGAACAGTGGCCAACATAGTAGTGTGATCAGCGGCAGCAACAAGCCCAGCAATCTCCGGCACCAACCTAGCAACGTAGTGCTCAATCCTCCGGTACTCCGATGTAGCCAAACCGGGACACATCACTTCCAACTCGTTGTGCCTAGCAGTAAACACCTCGATCTCCGACCCGACTATCTTCAGATTCCAAAACTCGTGTTCCAGCTTCATAATCTCGTCTCTTGGGCAATACTCCGCCCTCAACATCTGAACAAACTCGGACCATGGCATAGCATTGGCCTCACCCAGACCAAGATTCGGAGTGGTGGAGTTCCACCAAGTAAAAGCGTGTCCCTCAAGAGTAGCAGATGCATACTTGACGCGATCAGCGTCGGGACAGTTACACATAGCAAACACCGATTCGATCTTCTCCAACCACCGAAGTAGTCCCACTGCCCCTTCAGTCCCATTGAAGTAATGGGGCTTACAGTCCATGAACTTCTTGTAGGTGCACCCAGACTGCACCTGATTAATATTTCCCAGGGTCTGCTGAGCAGCCTGGAAAGCAGCCAACGCAACGTTCAACTGCTGCTGCAACATGTTCTCCAACTCCGCCTGAGTCATGGTGATGTTCCCACCACCTCGTCCACCGCCATTGCAACCCTCGCCGCCACCACGACGTTCCCCAACACGTCCACCAGCGCGACCAGACATGTTTCGTCAAACATGAGACAAGATACTCAATACCGCTAACAGATCGAGCTACAAGTGACCAGACATGTTCTGTCAAAAATTCAGAACGTGGTTCTAGCATGACCATTAGTCCAAACACGAAGTCCACCAAGATTTTCATGCATTCCGATTTATGATTTCGTGTGCACCCGAAATAACAAATCGCTCTACATGGTCCTCTAGGCGAGTTCCTGGCTAGAACTTCCTATCACCCGATACCCACATTCCTAAAAGAAACTGTTATTGCACGAGGATCCCAAAGTGAACAGTCACTCAGGAGTGTACTATGACAAGTACTAGTGCATGATATTGTATGTGTGTAGGCAAGTATGTACATTAGAGCATAGAGGGGAGATATCCAAATCCCGGAAAAATCTCAAAAATGTGTCGAAGCCACCCCAATGTATACTACTGCTAAGTATAAGCGATAAGCCTCTTCATCTTCAAACCCGAAGAAGAAGATAGAATAAGTGTAGAAATAGTCCAAGGATAGATAATACGATACTGTGTGATGAGGACACCGACACCCCGACAAGGTTAGTATGTTTACCGAATGACACGACTCGTAACTATGTGTGACCGTCTAACGTGTGTGATCCTCGGCTATAGACTAGACTCTACATGCAGTCCTAGTTCACTATAACCATTGGCTCTAATACCAATCTGTCACACCCTCAAATTTCCACTTGCGGAGTTTTACCACGAGGCGCATGACAAACCAGGATCCAACTCAACGGTCACAATAAACGACACTATATGACATGAAAACAACGTAAACTGCTATTGAGTTTCAAAACCGTTCTAACACAGCATAAGCAAAATGTATTATTACAACTCAAGAGTAAAACTCAAAGTCTGAAATGTTTAACAAAACATGCTTATGATTCCTAGACGCCGTGAGACTCCGTGTGCCTATCGACAGCTGCTACCTTAGCGACCTGAGATAAACATGCTAAAAACGTCAGCAAATAATGCCGGTGAGTTCACAGGTTTTTAATGAATGCCGACTCCAATGAATACTGACTCCCAAATGAATACCCATGGTCAATCCAGACCACATGCATGCAAAACATATGAATACCTGTTACTACTGCGACTGGAAGACCATTACTGGACTCCAATACTGTCAATACTGAATACGTGCTCGAATGAATACTGAATACTGAATATTGCATACTGAATACTGAATACCTAAGGACAACATGCACCCGTCCGACCTCCAGTCGACGAGTGGGGCGGGTCAAGCCCAAATAGATCTATCCACATTTCCCCCTTTGTGCATCCCCGCACATTCATGGTTCTCCCCGGGACTTCCAAAGATCGCATAGTAATATGATGAATACTCCAAAACATAATGAATACTTGAATACATAATGAATACTCCAAAACCCAATGAATTCGTGAATTCCAAAACATAGTTGACACACCTTTCATGAAAACATAGTTGTAACACCTTTTATGAAAACATAGTTGACACACGTTTAAAGAATATAGCATGTTTTCTTCCCCGAAAATGTAAAACCAGTAAAAGAGTGGGGCAGTGAAACTCACCTTAGAGTGCGCCTTCAGATACTTAGAATTCCATCACGTGTATGATGACCCAACTTAGTTACAACCTATCAATGAGTTCGAATAAGTGTATTGACTACTAACCCGAAGGTTACCTAGTCCCCGATTGTCCAGATCTTGACTACGTGTGTTAAAAAGTGCGTTTAAACGTTAACCGGACATACCAGACAGACCCGACATCCCGTTGTTGACCCATTACATCAATTAGTCATGCACATAAGTTTCAAGAATAAAACACTTAGTTTGCATCAAAAATCGCATATACGAAGTCGTAAGGTTGAATCGGGAGTTTCCTGTGTTTGGTTCGCCCCCAAGGGCTTCTGGTTCGACCCATGGACCCTTGGTTCAACCCTCATGATGTTCATTCAACCTATTCACAAGTTCATTTGACCTAACACATGTTTATTTGACCCTAACATATGTTTATTCGACCTTAATGTTTGTTAATTCGACCCTAACACGTGTTAATTCGCCCCCGGGCACCCAGATTCGACCCCAGGCACCCACATTAGACCCCCAGACACCCACATTCGACTCTATGGTGCTACACTCGACCCATTTGAGCCACGTTCGACCCTTTTGAGCCACGTTCGACCACACGAAGGGTCGAATGAGTTCCACGTTCGACCCTTTGCTGCAGAACTTCATAAAACGCACCAAAACGCATCTAAACGGTCTGAAAACATCATGAAACATCACCAATCACAGCAGTCAACTATCATTAACATATTCCTAAAAAACCCTACCAATTTTATCCCGAAATCAGTTCGTTTTACAAGTTACCCGAAATATCAAATTATGGAGATGTCACATCAAACGCATGCAATCTTTACCCAATTAGGAACCTTTCTGAAATCAATCAATAATGAACTTAATATACTCAGATTATCATGAACAAGAAACCCCCAATCATATCCTTATCTTTATCATCATGAACAAGCCTTAGATCTAACCCAAAATCCCCGAAAATGTACCCACATTCGCCCCTTTCTTAGGGTCGAATGTACCTTTACTGGTTGAATGAACTTCTATTGTTTTCATATTCCAGGTTCGCCCCTTCATTGAGGGTCGAACCAAGCTCATTTCCCAGGTTCGCCCCCACGCTATGGGTCGAACCTGGACCTGTGTTTTCTAGTTTTTCTAGTTTGTCGTGTTTAACGCATTTTAACGCATCCTAACACATGAACATGAAATATTATTCTATGTTTAACATATATAAGCATGGATAATCATCTACATATCATTTAAACACAAATTTTCATATAATCCACCATATAAGAATCAATCTACGCATAACACCTAATTTAGTTTATGTAATTCACCAACAACGGGACTCGTAACGTGTGTGTGTGTGTGTGACTAACCCAATGATCCTCCAAATCATTAAACCCTGGACAATACGGACTGTGTTCCGACTCGACTGACCCCGTCAAGTATGTATAATAAACGTTTTTCGCTAAGGTAGACTTATGTGTTTATAAAATGTTGACCCAAACATGCCGGGTGTCACAACTAAAACTCTTAAAGAGTGAATGTACTTGCATAATTGGTCAAGATGGAAAAAGTCCTTGATGAATTGATGCCTAAAGCATTGATATCAATACCTTGAGAAACAAGTTAACTAAATATATATGGACTAAAATAGTCGGGTTGAGTGTTGTATAACTCATGAAATATCCTGACAAAGAGGAGTATAAGCTTATAATATTAGTGGAGGGTTCAAATGAGAAGAAAAAGTTTTGTAAGAAGAAAAGAAAAAATTCTAACCAATACGAAGCTTTCATTTAATAATTATATTGAATGTTAAATTGATTAGTATTTTCTTGTAACCCCCACTAAACTAGTTAAATAAATGAAACTCATAATTCATTTTTAAAATATATTCTTCCAAATCGAACCTTATTTGGAGTGTAGGATAATTCGATATGTGTAGGATATATGTAGGATGAATTTTTATATGTGTATGATAAATGTATGATAATCTCAATATGTGTAGGATAAAAATATGATAATTTTGATATATGTAGGATGCATTTTTATATGTGTAGGATAAATTTTGATAATGTGTAGGATAAAATGTTGTAATGACTAATTAATTCTATAGATGATAATTAATGTAAGAAGAGTTAAACTATTTAATGTTTAACCATTATGTAACTTCTTGTTTTTGTTCTCAGATGAAGTTTATTCTCATTTGATCCTCCCCCTATAATATTATCTATCTTTTGACATAAGTTCTGTCATAAAAAGTTCACTGTAATCGCGGTTTACAGTGATGGTTCCTAGGCATCATCAAGAGACTCTAGAGAACTTTTAATCGGAGAATTTTTTTAAAGTCCTTGACAAAGTTTAATTATTGCTCGGCCTGCCGTTCGAGTATGTGTATAATGTTACGTTTATCAATCCATTAAAGTATGTATAAAAATGTGAGGACATTTTACAATGGACAAAGCTCATACTTAATATACATTGAATGTTGTCCAATTATTTCATATAGAAAATGACTCTTTTCATCTCTTATCAAAGTAAAGATTCTCAGTCTAGAAGTGTCATTAGTTAAATGCATATGTGCATCAATATATTTCTTTCTAGTTATGCATGATTATAATATTTTTATTTGAACTTATTGTCATGGTTAGTATGTGTAAAGCAAAAAGGCATTAGGATGGGTTATTAGAACTATTTTGTTACATCAAAGTATGTAAGATATGAAATTATATTTTACTAACCCATGAAAACAAGTTAGCTAGTCTTATAGATGCAGGGAATATAGCACAACATAGTTGTGGATGTTATGGTATTTGCTCATGAAAGGAGGCACTAGAAGTCTCATATGAAGAATACACTACATTGCTCAACATAAAAGATTGCACGTTAAGGAATCAAGCAACAAATCATTAATTACAAAAGATTTGAGCTCTACAGAGATCCACACCGGTCACTTAGAAAATAGATTTTTGTAACACCCCAACCGATGGCGGAAACATCGGGATGTCACGTATTGATGATTGTTCAGTAGCTCATGGTGAATAATAAATTCCATTAAATAATTTAAATGAATTACATACAATTGTTCTAGAATTTGTACATCAAATTGAATAAAACTATACACATATCTTCAAGCATCAATTCAAATCTTCAAGCAAATAGAACCTGAAACATGTTAAGTTGAAAATATTTTGGGTCAACAAAAGTTGGTGAGAATTACATAGGTTTTTGATAATTGAATAAAAATGTTGTGCAATTCATGTGTCATGTCAATCTAGTCCATATGTGAGAACATACTAGAAATAAATCGAGTGCATAACCAACCCTGGTGACTGTTATAATATGATACAACCCATACGCTCATGGTTCACTTGAATATGTTATACGATAACAAACACCCATGCTACCTTTGTAGGAGGCACGTATCCGGGTGGGATTGTCAGTCCAATAGATCTATCAATGTATACCGTCGGCTTGTACGGAGTTAATGATTATGCTAGAATGGTGCTTACTCTAATCATGCTCAAGACATAATGCAACATAGAAAACACATAGACACATTGATGATTGAATTACATAAATGATGTTGTAACATGTTTCACCCCAAAAATGGTGATAAATAAAAAAAAGGGGCTATGTAAAACTCACCTTAGCAAAATGTTGTATTTGTTGATAAATAGAATAGTGTGTTGCCCAAATACGTCAAGTATCACCCTATAATAAGGTAATAAATATGTCTAAGTCTATCAAGTCTACAAATGTATGAGTTTCTAGGGCTTCGAATTGGGGATAATTGCTCTTTTGATTAATATTAAAAATATTCGCCAATTGAGAGAAATTTAGTAAATAAATAACCAAAAATCTTTTTATGAAAATTAAATTTAAGAGGGTCACAATAATGTGTTTAAAGTATAAAAATAATTTTTACAAAATTATTTTCTTTAAAATAGATTATTAAATCTATTTATTACAATTTGTCAAACTTTAACTTTAATATTTTAAAAAATACTAAAATTAAAGAATTATTAGTTTAAAATTTATATTTCTGTTCTAAATGATCAGAAATAATTTCTATAAAATTTTGGTGCAAAAATATTAAAAATTGGATTTATTATGATTTAATTATGATTAAAACTAACAAAAAATGATTAAAAATATTAAATAAATGATTTTTCAGAAATAAAAATCATTTCTGAAAAGCTTAATGTTATAAAAACTCAGAATAATTTTTGTGGAATTTAATAAGATCGTTTTGATATTTTTATTGATTTTTATAAATAAAATAGAATAAACTTGATTTAATTATTTTAAATATTAAATAAATAAATTTCAGAAAACTAAAAATTGTAGGTGGAACTTTTATATCAGATTTGTTAAAAATAAATTTTTTTTATAATTTATAAAAGGGTTTTAATAATTAAAATGAATTTATAAGTTTAAATGTAATATATGTATTTATTTGATAAAACCCAAAAAAAAAGAACAAAAGACGCCACTGCCGGGACTCGAACCCGGGTGGCTCGTGTATAAGGCAGCAGACACAACCGTCTGGTCCAGCCAGTGGTTGTGTTAATTCTTGTTTTTAAAAATATAAATATCATACTGATTATCATGTTCTTCCCCAAAATCAAATACGAGCCCTAGCATTCTCAATTGATCAATACACACGACATTAACCCAATCAATCATGGGGTTAATGTCGTTCACACGCCGATTAACTAAACCCATAAGCAAAATCAAACTTACAGTCTTGTTTCGATGCTGAATTGTTTGGTCAAGGCTCGGGTCAACACGCGAGTATAGTTCAAGAACAGAAGAATTTTGAGTAAAATTGAGGATTGGAAGAGGGTGTTCGGCAATGTGAGGATGTCTAGTAGTGTCCAATTTATAGGGAACGGGTCTAGGCATTAGATTTGGCAAGGTTGACCACGTTAAATTGTATACGCGTGAAAATGGTTATAATCGGTATGAATTGATGATAATTGAACGTGGGTTTGACGTGTAATGGACCGAAGATTACGATGTTATGTCAATTTAGATCCATACGCGTCAATTAAGCTAATTTGGTCTGGTCAAAGGGGCGGGATTTGTTCAACCCACTGCTGCTGTTGCTGTTCGATGGGTAAGAGAGGAACAAAAGAGAACTGAAATTTTGTTTAAGTATAATAAAGATCCGGATTCAATACCAAAAGCCTGTGTGGCGTAGTGGTGGTGTTGTGGTTTGGTCTGGTAAGCATCCCGGGTTCGAATCCAGGGAGAAGCATTCTATATATATATGTTTTTTTTTTTTTAAGTGAAGGAAGTGTGGATGTTGGGCTGTTCGGCAGTTGGGCCGGCCCCTTGGGCTCAGCAGGCCCAGCTCCGACAGATTATAAGGAAAGGGGAAGGGTGGTTGGGTTTGGGCTCAAGCTTTTGGGTTTAGTCATCACATTTTGTCACAACAACATTTAAACAATATTATTATTATTATTATTAATTTTTATATATATATACATATATATATTTATAAGTTGTGTGGTCGGAAAATTAAACTTAGGCACATTGTGAATGATAGAAGAGAAATAATATACGTATTAAAATTTGAAAATTTTTGCGATGTTACAATGTTCAAGTGAGGGGGAGCATTATACAAGTTGCATTCTTTTTCCCTTCACTGAGTTTTATCCCATTGGGTTTTCTTAGTAAGGTTTTTAACGAGGCAACATCATCAGGGGGAGACAATACGCGTTGCACTCTTTTTCCCTTAGCTATGGTTTTGTCCCACTAGGTTTTCCTTGCATGGTTTTGTCCCACTAAGTTTTCCTGGCTGGTGGTAGTGGAGCAACTGGTGGAGGATTTGGTGGTGGTGGTGTAGCAACAGGAGGTGGGGTGGCAGGTGGCGATGAGGCAACTGGAGGTGGGGAGGCTGGTGGTGGTGATACGCTTGGAGTGGCAACCGGTGGTGGGGTGGAGACAGGTGGTGGGGTGGTGGCTGGTGGAGATGCGACTTGTGGTGGTGGAGAAGTGGTGGTGGGTGGGGTTGGGGAGGAGGATGGGGATTGGGAGGTGACTGAGGAGATAATAATGCAGAATGAGAATAATATTGTGAGAATGACTGATTTAGGATCCATGGTGTATATATGTTAAAAGAGAGTGGAGACTTAACCTAGGACACAAATGTGATCTCTCTATGAACTCCTTCACTGGCTCTATACCGGGAACAATTACTTTGAGTTTTACTATACGACTGATTTTGGGTGTGTAGTGGTGGTGGTAGTGAAAAGTGAAGATGGTGGTGGGTGGTGGGTCTGATTAAGGAAGAAGACAATGGGGAAGAAGACAATTTTTAAGTGACTTGACCAAATTGCCCCTGACTTAACGTTAAAAAGTTAACTGGGTTAAGTTCTTGGACTATTTTGTCCTATTTTCTCAAAGGTCAGGGACTGTTCAAGCAATTTTTAAAAAATTGGGTTTGAGTGGCAAATTTGGCCAAACCACAGGAACGGTTTTGGTAATTTACTCTATAATAATTTAACAAATGATTTAGCCAATTAATCATTAACTGACAAAACATTCAGATCAAAATTTCAAGCCGTTTAAAAAAAGATCAAAATTGCAAGCTCAAATGGAAAAACTGAAAACACCTAAAACAAACTAAAGTCATTTTAAATCCTTTATATATTTCTAACCACAACTTTTCACAATAATAATAAAAACAATCTTAACAAATAAAACGAAGTGGTTAAACAAAATTTAACTTAACCTATTCAGCCCTCTAGGGAACAAATAATTTCATTACTTTTTATAAAATATTATTATGTTTTACAACCGCGGAGAAGCTAGTTTTATAAAATATTATTATGTTTATGCGACTGCAGACAAGCTATCCATTTTTCCATATACAACTTTGATCTAAAGTTCATCGGGTGGAAAACAAAATGAACATATTTGGAGTTTCTGCAGTATTTTCCACTTATGTATCAAGGGATTTCTTTTATGCTTTTTAAGAATTTTGTTATAGGCTCACACCTTTGTCCATGTCAGTGAGCGGAGTGTTATACTGTCACACCCTCAAATTTCCACTTGCGGATTTTTACCGCGAGGCGCGTGACAAACCAGGATCCAAGTCAACGGTCACAATAAACAACACTATATGATATGAAAACAACGTAAACTGCCATTGAGTTTCAAAACCGTTCTAGCACAGCGGAAGCAAAATGTATTATTACAACTCAAAAGTAAAACTCAAAGTCTGAAATGTTTAACAAAACATGCTTATGATTCCTAGACGCCGTAAGACTCCGTGCGCCTATCGACAGCTGCTACCTTAGCGACCTGAGACAAACATGCTAAAAACGTCAGCAAATAATGCCGGTGAGTTCACAGGTTTTTAATGAATACCGAATCCAATGAATACTGACTCCCAAATGAATACCCATGGTCAATCCAGACCACATGCATGCAAAACATATGAATACCTGTTACTACTGCGATTGGAAAACCATTACTGGACTCGAATACTGTGAATACTGAATACGTGCCCGAATGAATACTGAATACTGAATACTGCATACTGAATACTGAATACTGAATACCTAAGAGACAACATGCACCCGTCCGACCTCTAGTCGACGACTGGGGCGGGTCAAGCCCAAATAGATCTATCCACATTTCCCCCGTTGTGCATCCCCGCACATTCATGGTTCTCCCCGGGACTTCCAAAGATCGCATAGTAATATAATGAATACTCCAAAACATAATGAATACTTGAAAACATAATGAATACTCCAAAACATAATGAATACCTGAAAACATAATGAGTACTACAAAACCCAATGAATTCGTGAATACCAAAACATAGCTGACACACCTTTCATGAAAACATAGTTGAAACGCCTTTTATGAAAACATAGTGGACACACCTTTCATGAAAACATAGTTGAAACGCCTTTTATGAAACCATAGTTGACACACGTTTAAAGAATACAGCATGTTTTCTCCCCCGAAAATGTAAAACCAGTAAAATAGTGGGGCCGTAAAACTCACTTTAGAGTGCGCCTTCAGATACTTAGAATTCCAGCACGTGTATGATGACCCAACTTAGTGACAACCTATCAATGAGTTTGAATAAGTGTATTGACAACTAACCCGAAGGTTAACTAGTCCCCGATTGTCCAGATCTTGACTACGTGTGTTAAAAAGTGCGTTTAAACGTTAACCGGACATACCAGGCAGACCCGACATCCCGTTGGTGACCCATTACATCAATTAGTCATGCACATAAGGTTAACACATAAGTTTCAAGCATAAAACACTTAGTTTGCATCAAAAATCGCATATACGAAGTCGTAAGGTCGAATCAGGAGTTTACTGTGTTTGTTTTGCCCCCAAGGGCTTCTGGTTCGACCCATGGACCCTTGGTTCAACCCTCATGATGTTCATTCAACCTATTCACAAGTTCATTTGACCCAACACATGTTTATTTGACCCTAACATATGTTTATTCAACCTTAACGTATGTTATATCAACCCTAACACGTGTTAATTCGCCCCCCAGGCACCCAGATTCGATCCCAGGCACCCACATTCGACCCCAAGACACCCACATTCGACCCTTTGGTGCTACATTCGACCCATTTGAGCCACCTTCGACCGTTTTGAGCCACGTTCGACCGTTTTGAGCCACGTTCGACCGTTTGGAGCCACGTTCGACCTTTTTGAGCCACGTTCGACCACACGAAGGGTCGAATGAGTTCCACGTTCGACCGTTTGCTGCAGAACTTCATAAAACGCACCAAAACGCATCTAAACGGTCCGAAAACATCACGAAACATCACCAATCACAGCAGTCAACTATCATTAACATATTCCTACAAAACCCTACCAATTTTATCCCGAAATCCGTTCGTTTTACAAGTTACCCGAAATAGCAAATTATGGAGTTGTCACATCAAACGCATGCAATCTTTACCCAATTAGGAAACTTTCTGAAATCAATCAATAATCAACTTAATATACTCAGATTATCATGAACAAGAAACCCCCAATCATATCCTTATCACTATCATCATGAACAAGCCCTAGATCTAACCCAAAATCCCCAAAATGAACAAAACATCATCAATAATCAATTGTACCTATCTCAATCATAAGTCATCATCAATAACAGTCCTAGATCATTATTATAACATCTATACAACAATCAATCCTCAAATAATACATAACACCACATAAAACACCATTAACACATGTTAATTTGTATGAAAACTCGTTGTTTATGAATAAGTTTTGTTTAGAAAGATATTAGGAATGTTTTTATCCATTAAAATATGTTTGAATCAGATCTGGACTCTTGGGGTTTAATGAAAATGAATTGAAATGCTTTAAAAATGATTTAGAATGAAGAACACACCTTAGATCTTTGTGTAGAAGATGTTTGTAGGTTAGATTATAGAAAACATGAGCAAAAACTCATTCCCCAATGATTAAAGTTGCTAGAGAGTGTTTAGAGGCGTTTAGGGTTTGTGAAATGGTGAAAAATGACAAAGTGTGGTATTTATACTAGTCCACATTCGCCCCTTTTACATGGTCGAATGTACCCACATTCGCCCCTTTCTCGGGGTCGAATGTACCTTATCTGGTCGAATGAAATATTATTGTTTTCACATTCCAGGTTCGCCCCTTCAGTAAGGGTCGAACCAAGATTATTTTCCAGGTTCGCTCCCACGATGTGGTCGAACCTGGACCTATGTTTTTCTAGTTTTCCAGTTTGTTGTGTTTAACGCATTTTAACGCATCCTAACACATGAACATGAAATCTTAATCTATGTTTAACATATATAGGCATGGATAATCATCTACACATCGTTTAAACACATATTTGCATATAATCCACCATAAAAGAATCGATCTACGCATAACACCTAACTTAGTTTATGTAATTCACCAACAACGAGACTCGTAACGTGTGTGTGTGTGTGTGTGACTAACCCAATGATCCTCCAAATCATTGAACCCTAGACAATACGGACTGTGTTCCGACTCGACTGACCCCGTCAAGTATGTTTAATAAACGTTTTTCGCTAAGGTAGACTTATGTGTTTATAAAATGTTGACCTAAACATGTCGGGTGTCACATATACAATGCCCCGTAGGGGCGTGAGTGAGTTGACAGGAGCACAAGTGTGACGCAATTCACAAACGTGTGACATAAGTGAAGCTTTGTGGGCCAGGCTATTACACATTTCAACCAATCATAATGAACAACATAGACTTTATTTTATTCTTTAAACTGGTTAAGTGAGACATTTACACATATTTGTGAAGATGATGACTGAAAACAATCTTGCCCACGCAATAGTCACTTTTTCACTTTTTTGTCAACCATTGTCTATAACTCTATATAGCCTAAACTGCAATATGCGTCCATACGCTTTGACCTAATATGTTGTCTGAATCCCAAATTCTCAAAAATTGGTGGTTGAATCCTATCATATAAAGAAGGGAATGACTCATCCATTAACTTTTGAGAATTAGGGAGTCAGATTGCATATTGAGTCAAAACACAGAGACAAATTGCAATTTACTTGTGTATTTAATTCAAGAACACATTTATACAACAATGGATTATAAGAAGGGGTATTGGATTTTAATAATCCAAAGTTTGGGGTATTGGCCTATAATAATCCCAACTTTGACGTTAGCCCAGGATAATCCCAGGTGAACATGTGGGTGTAAAAAATGGACCTCCGTTAAGTTTGGACTAACGGGGTTAGTTTACTTGCCGATGTGGCATGCTGATGTGTAGCTGATGCTGACGTGGCACTGAGTTGGCATGCTTACGTGTTTTTTTATATTCCACATAAATTTTTTTTTAATCCATGTCAGTTTTTGTGCGGGTTTCTTAATTCTTTAACAAAACATAAACAAAAACATATGGATTCAGTCACATGAACAACAGTCCCTACAAGAACCCAAAAACCCAAATTCATCATCATCATCATCTTTACCAAAATTAAACAATTAAACCAACAAAATTAACAAACATCCACACCTTAATCTGAATCGACCACAGACAAAACCAAAATCACCATAAAAAAATATCCAGATTCCTTAATAGCTTCGATTTGTACACGGGTGATGGTGGTGGTTAAAGGGACAATGAATGGTGATGAGGGTTTGACTGGTGATTTGTCATTGGTCCGATTGGGTTAGGAAACTAATAGCTTCGATTTATACTTGTCGTTGGTCCGATTGACACAGAAACTTGGTCTTGGGGTGATACTATGCACGGATCTGGTGGTATAGGTGGATTAGGTAGAGAAAATTGAGGTATTTTTACCTCAATGGAAGTTTTTTGGGTCAGAGAAGGGAACCGAAGTGGGAGAGAGGATATGATGAGGAGATGGAGGGTGGCGGTGGAGATGGTGGTGATGGTGGTGGTGGTGGTGTTGCAGGCTGATTGATGAAGATGATGATGTTGTTGTTGTACTGCTTCGATGAAGATAAACATGATGATGATGTTGATAAACCGCTGCAGTTGTTTGGTTTAAAAAGACTATGAAGATGTGGATAATATGTTGCTGATGTTTTGTTTAATAGATACATATGATGATTATTATTAATTGTGGGGAGGATTTAATAGATGCAGATGATGATGTTGATAATCTGCTGTTATTTTGTTTAAAAAGACTATGAAGATGGAAGGGCCCACAACAATGAAAAAAATAAAAAAAACATTACGTGGAAAAAAATTACACGTAAGCATGCCATGCCACGTCAGCATCAGTGACACATCAACATGCCACATCAGCAGGTAAACTAACCCAGTTAGTCCAGACTTAAGAGATGTCCATTTTTGACACCCACATGTTCACCTGGGATTATCCTTGGCCAACGTCAAAGTTGGGATTATTATCGGCCAATACCCCACACTTTGGATTATTTAAATCCAATACCCATTATAAGAATAACTAGAATTAAGCCCCCACAGGTTGTGGTGAGGGTGTAAAACCGGGCCAAATAGCACCAATGCCACACCACCACCAACACTGAAGTTGCAGCGTGTTCATGCGAAGAAATTAGACTAAAACATAAAACATAAATAGAATAACTAAGTCGATCTAGACTAGCGCATTGCAATGAAGTTGTCAAACATGAAAAAACAGACGTAAAACGTTGAACCACACTGATGGGTTGGTGAAAGTATGAGCTTTAATGAACATTAACTGGTTAAATAAGATGATAAATGTTGTTGAATTGCACTACTTTGATATTATCTCGTTATTGTACGTATTGACAAGTTAAAGAGTGCATTTTTTTAGGCTTGGAGCATAAAGGAAACAAAGTGGATAGATGATTGGACAACAAAAGCTGAAAATGGAATAACTAAGATTTTTGGCGTCAACGACGTCAATGGCGTAGACAAACACCCCAAAATAACATCGAACAATAGGAATTTTCTTCAAGAGATTGGATGTGGCGTCGCTGACGCCAGTTTCTGGAAAACTTCAATTTTTATGTTTTAATAACGAGTCAAGCGGGGGGTTACGATCCAATTGGCATAAAACATCTCCAAGAGCCATAATTGAGTATATTCTCCATTCCAATTCAAACCTATCACTCCTAATCATTCCCCATCCATTCTTTTGAAGATTGGAGATCATAATTGAAGATTAAAAACATGAATTTCATGACCATGCTTGGCTAAAACTTTAAATCATTCCCGTGTGTAAACTTTTAAGTTTTAGGGTTCATAACATTTAGGTATTTTCTATCTTTGTATTTGCAGTTACTTGTTGAACAATTGTGTTGAATGCTTTAATCTTGTGTTGAACTCACTCTTGTTAATTGTTCTTGTGCCAATAACTAGTAAAAAGAATTCGGTTACGTGCTTTAACACAAACTTAGGATTTGCATGTTCTAGAGTAATAAGACACATTTTCGTCCATCTATTGATGTTGATTTCTATTGATGCCTAAACCTATTGAAACAACCAACCCGTTAACATCATTTGCAATTGAGATTATTGACCTATTTATGATAAACCTTAGACTTTAATTGTTGAACCTGAGTGTGATTCTTCTTATCAATATTAATTATTGTTACAATCAAATTATTATCAATTTCATTACTTTTACAGAATCATTTTTTTGGTTCACCACTTTCAAATCAACTCTTAAATGAACAATATTTACACACTTCATAATCAAGCATAACTTCATAAAGTGACATTTTTATTATTAACTAAAACTTATTGCAACAACCACAGACTCTTTGTGGTTCGACACCCTTTTTACCACTACTACATAGTTTGAGGTAATTTAGGACTTATAAATACTACCTTTGACCGGACCGCGACATCCGATCACACACACATTTTGCGCCGTGTTAACTCACAAAATGTAGAACGATACGTAAAAACGCTGAACCACACACTCACGTTGCGCCGTGTTAACTTGCAAATTTTAGAACGGAATGTATAACGATTTTTTTTTTTTTTTTTTTTTTTTTTTTTTTTTTTTGCGAAAGATGATGAAACTTAAATTGTAAAAGATGAAAGGTTTTAGGTTAAAAAAAATCATTTAAGAAAAAGCCACCCTAAACTTGAGTTACTTTTATGCATAAGGAACTTGTAAATTAATGGTACCAAGTTAACGAGGTACAAAATGTCATATAAAGCCAATTCAGCCAATCAACTTGCGTTAAAATCTATATCGTCACACAAATGTTGTGAGATTCCATGTCATCTTAACACTCCATATATATGATACATTCCACGTCATATTGTCACTTTAAATGTAAAATTTTGACTTACGATATGTATATTATGTATGAAATACAATATTCATATTATACCAATTCAATTATGTTATTAATGGTTTTCTCAGTTTAATATAATAATTGGTTCTAAATATGCATTAGTGCAGTCAAATATAAATTTGATGATACTCTTGCTTAATTATATTTAATACGAAAAGAAAGAGCTACAAAACAACTAGGAAGATAGAGCTACCTTAACTATGAGCACTATAGTATATACATTTGATTTGCATATCTAAAACCGAACCTAGTTATGAGTTACAACTCGTAATTTTGTACAACACCTTCGTGTTGTAAAGGCAATATACTAATAGAAGTTGTATTACTTGGACCTTGTTCTTGAGGTTGTGAAGGTATGGTATTGCTATAGTTTCCGCCAGTGAGAATCTTTTGGCATGTCTCAAGTAGCGATTGCCTACAAGTTGGACACGATGAATGCGAATGGAGCCATTTATCGATGCAACGAACATGAAACCCATGATTGCACTTAGGTAGTATCTTAATGCGCTCGCCTTTAGTGAAATCACCTAAGCATATCACACATTCCTTACCCAATCCGGGTAACTGGAGTCCTTGCCAATAGTTGACAGTTGAGAATGTCTTTAACGCCTTTTTATTAATCCCGGTTTTGGACAACCTTGCCGATGTGCTTTCTGGGCTAGCACCGATATCCGAGCCAAGTATACTTGTGCATCTAAGTACGCATTTTATGATGGAGTTTAACCCCAACGAACAAACTAGCGCGCACAAAAGCACCGATAGAACCATCACCACATTCGAATCAAAGTTGCTATGAATTGAAGGCGGGCTTGATGGTGAAAGAGCCGGCGTAGTTGCTACCGCCACAAGTTGTTGGTTTATTTGAGTATGTAGTAGAAGTTTTCTTGAATAAACATGATATAACTCATCTTGAAATAGCATAGTTGATACACTTGACATTTGAAGGGTTTGTTTAGATGTGATGAATAATTGGACTGAATGGGAAACCAAGAAGAGCATATACATGTATATGTAGAGGGTTTAAAGATGGGCCCAAAACTTTTGCATTTTAACTGTAGAGGCATATTAAAGGAATAAAGGATTTGACACACCATGTGGGACTTTATCACTTTATTTATAAAGAATAATAATATTTGATCTCCACCATTAGGATCCTCCACTAAGTTTTGTGTTTTTCTTTAATAATGGATTTTCTATTCAAATGGGAACTATCCACTTTCTCCAAATAAAAGGGTGCAACATGTAAGGCTTGATCATTTAGCCAACCCCTACTAGGAACATAGTTGTATTTAAGTGAAATCATAAAGGTGTTCGTTTTAGGTATTCGTACGTGAATGTCCTTTGGTTAAAAAAAAAAAGGAAAAGTTATATTCTTTCATATGCTAATGATTGGTAAATATGCTTGGGCGAATAACTAGTGTTGTGCATGTAAAAAAGATTCATGATATAAAACAAATGATTTTTTAAGGGGGATGTACATAGTTATAATATTACATATCAAAGATAGCTTCACTCATGTTTTTACTAGAATGGGTATGTCTCTTTACTCAAACATGATTATGAACTATTTGAGTATTCAAAGTAATTTAGAACGTAAGTGTTATTACTTCTACAAACCCTGATCTAGTGTGCAATTAGTCTCATGTAATACTTGGTATGTAGTAAACAAAAAAGGTTGACAAAATACCATATGTATCATGGATCCGAAAGTGTTTCATATGTATTTAGTCAATCTATAGTTTATCTACGTATAACATGAGACTTATTGCGCACTAAAACTTAAGTCGGTTTTGGAAAATCTTCCAACGTATTATTTCTCTCTCTACAAGGCACCGGTTGCGGTAGTGAAGAAGTTGGAATCTAAAATTAAACGTTTTCTTTGGGGTGGTACGGATGAAGTTCACAAAGTGCATTGGGTGGCTTGGGAGATTGTTACAAAGCCTATAAAAGAAGGTGGTTTGGGTCTCAATAAATTGGAGTGTAACAATGCGCTTCTTTTGAAATGGTTGTGGAGATATAGGGTGGAAAAGTGTGCTTTATGGAGAAGAGTTGTAGACGCTATACACGGTTCGCCGAGAAGATGGGACGTGTTTCCTTGCAATAAGGCGATATCGGGTACGTGGAAAAATCTTGTGTCAATTGGTTACAGGTTAAAAGTGCAAGATGTGTCTTTTGTGAATATGATTCGACGAGTAGTGGGTGATGGGAGAGACATAAAATTTTGGACCGATCCTTGGATAGGGTGTGAACCTCTTAAGAATCTATATCCGAATGCGTTTCGTCTTGAGAAGAACAAACACTGTTTCTTTGCGGACAGAATTGATAGTGCTGATGGGAATGGGCCGATTAGGTGGGAGTGGAAGGTGTATCCCCAAACTGATGTTGAAGTTCAAGAAGTGGTTGCATGTCACAGACTTGTCTCGAGTGTTCGTTTGAGTAATAAGGAGGATGGGTGGCTTTGGGAATTTGGTAAGATTAAGGAATATACTGTCAAGGAAGCTCGCGGGTGGTTAGCTAGCGGTTCTAGAGATGATACTGGGCAGTGTGCTAAGTGGAGTAAATGGCTACCGAAGAAATGTAATATCTTTTTGTGGCGAGCTTATTTGGATAGGATTCTGACTAGGAGTGCTCTCCAAAGAAGGAATATGTTTCATGGGGACAATTCTTGCGCTTTGTGTAATGAGACGGAAGAGACGATTGATCACATCTTCACGGCTTGCAGGGAGATGGAAGGGGTTTGGAGTGGCATCGCTAAGTGGGTCAAAGTTCCTCCTATCTATGTCTTTTCCTTTAAAGATTTGATGCAGAGTGTTGAGTATATGGGCGCCAATAAGAAGACAAAGGAGATCATTCATGGTGTTTTATCATAGTGTGTTGGAGAATATGGAAGGCTAGGAATGACAAGGTGTTTTCGGACATGTATACGAGTATTACTACGATTATCTCTGACGTTAAATCATTCGGATATCTTTGGTTTAGGAGTAGGTTCAATAAAGGGGTTCTCAATTGGATGGGTTGGTGTAAATTCAATGTTGATATGATGTAATGTTTTTTGCGGCTTCTCTCCGTCTTGGAGAGTTGTTTTTGCTTGTTTTAATGAAATTAGCCTTCCAAAAAAAAAATTTAAGGGTTATTACTTCTACAAACCCCATCTAAAATAAAGGCTTGTTAGTTGGTTTCTATGAAAGGAATTTTTATTCAACAAAACAAGTAGGTGTAACGCATGACTAGCAAAATTTGAGATACCCAAATATAGAAAACCTAAGTTATCACTTATCAACCTTCTTAGAATGATTCTTTTTTGTATCATAGAACAACATATATCTAATTTACAAGCCAAATAAGACACATATATAAATATTCATTTGTGTTTGCAAGCATGAACATATAAACTACGTACGTGTGTCTATATCATACAAGCTGGGACAAGCACTCATCACATGATAAAGAACACAAAAGAAACACGCAGTTTATATGTCACAATGTACAACTAAAAAATAAAGAAGAACATCAATGAGTTTTGAAAGAAGAAGAAATACAAGCCCAAAAAGATAAAGGATAAAAAAGAAAAAGTAATGGAAGCAGGTTTGTGCAAGTGAAGTAGAGAGGATAATTGTCGGATTTAGATACCCGATCTTTAATTAAAAAAAAAAAAAAGACTTGGTTCTAAATACTTGTTGACACAACAAACAAAATTTCTTGCATAATGTGGTGTTTTGATGGCACTTCCACCATACATTTCGTTCATGAGTGATCAAAATGCTACATAAAACGTTTTTAAGAATATATTTGAGTGTCTATAATATGTATATCGTTTACAAATCAATCTCACACCTTAGTTATGCTATAGAGGGTAGAAAACTAGTATTTTAAACATATTAAAAGTTTCCTTTCGGTTAGATTTCCTACAAGAAATTCCTCATATAAGTTGTGTCCTGCATGGCAAGAAGGAGCTAGGAAATTTCCTAAATGTAATGGTGATGTGTAAATTTTATCTTTTGAGCTCTTCTATGTATTATTAGTGGGCATATGAAGCACTATACAAAAGGCTTTTTAAGAAGCCAATTAAAGCTAGAGGAACATTATTATCATGATAATATCATTGGTGCACCAGTCCATAGATTGATTCATTGATTGAATCTTCTTATCTTAGACAATTATTTTCAATCTATGTTTGTTTGAATTTTAGTGGAGAAAAGTAAATTAAAAGGGCCCTTTATGAAACCTATGAAAGAGTAGCACTAAAATCATACTATATCTTTTTTTTTTTTTTTCAAAAGTAATTATGGTGTTTTTATTTGTGTTTAATTTATATTTAAAATATGGCTTGAAAATTAAATATTAGGACCTAAATAGAAATTATTTAGCCAAAGTTTATTTATTTTTAAATCATATTGTATTTATTTAGATACAATTTAAAATAAATGTTGTTTTGGTGGGAAAGATATTACATAATTTGATTGTTTTTGTTTTCTCTTTGGCTACTTATCTTCTCAAAGTAACGAGACATTCATGCTTTTTTATAAGATAACAAGAACATGTTTGCAAGTGTGAAGGTGATTTACACATCAATAATCTTTTGATAATTCAATCTTTATCCGTATCTCTATATCTATATTATAGATTCCTTTTTTGATTTATACCACTTTGTACGGTTAGACTAGGTTTCGACTTATATATAGTAGTGTGGGATTTTTTTTGTCTTTTCTATTCTTTTTTATGCTAAAAGTTCCCATGAACATTAATTATACTATATTTTATTTTGTAATCTTTTCAACTCAATCTTTCTCCTATCAAATATCTTTAAAGTGACCTTTCAAAAAAAAATTATCTTTAAAGTGGAATTATTATATATGGTGTATGAAAAAAATATTAATATCTTTTATATAAACAATGCATTTACTTACATACTTTGTTGGTTTTAAAAATATATGTTTTTTTATATATTTAAGTTATTGTTATTACTTGTATTTATTAAAATTTTCTATGACATTATTTGGAATTAATTACATACTATATATAATCTGTATCTATAATCTATACTACATTATAAAGGAGGAGGCATGGGCAAAAATGTCCAAATTGTTCAAAGTTAAAATGGCATATCAAGGGTATTCTTTACAATTTTCTAAATTTTACCACTTTTCTTGCTTAAATGCCTCTAAAAGATAATTAACTTTTATATGAAAATGGAACTCACCCAAACTAAATAAACACACGAGATAACAATATTTTTGAACAAATTTCATATAATGGCGATGAAATATAATAATTTATGCTACCACAATGAATAATCTTATCTCAGTTAAACTTGTATGTATTTTAAAACTTTCCCATAATAATACTTATAATATAAACCCTTTTCATATATATGCGTCTACCCAGCGGAAAAGTAGACGAGATGGTTCGACTCACTGGCTACATTGGGCAATTTTTTAGCTACTGGGTCAAGTTGGGCAAGTCTATTACAAATATACAAATCACAAATTTTAATTTCTAAATTGACAATGACCTTCATATGACAGTTTATACAATATCATATTATTACTATATGATTTTGTCATGTAAATGAACTTTATCATTTAGCAAGGTGTCTTCAATGGCACGGTTATGTAGCTATGCAATGACCGGACAACTAACACAAGAGTGATATTTTTGTTCATATTGGTCTGTTACAGTAACATACATTTGGTTTATTAAGATTTGTTCAATAATGAGTACACGGTTTTTGTGGTGAACTGCAATCAGTTGTAAGTGACGGTGCACATTTCTTTTCTTTTCTTTTCTTTCTACGAATACTTGTTAAAACATAGTGTGCACATTTCTATTCTTTTTGCGTAACTTGCGACAAAAAAACCTAAGTATCATAATATTGTATTGCAACCTATTGGTGGACCCAACTGCAACGCACGGATAACCTACCAATATATATATATATATATATATATCATGTGGTAGTGTGGGATTTTTTTGTCTTTTTCTATTCTTTTTTTTTTATGCTAAAAGTTCCCATGGATAATAATTATACTATATTT
Organism: Ambrosia x helenae; assembly: GCA_030844895.1. Classification (NCBI taxonomy): domain Eukaryota; kingdom Viridiplantae; phylum Streptophyta; class Magnoliopsida; order Asterales; family Asteraceae; genus Ambrosia; species Ambrosia x helenae. Next base: position 36,172 of record JAUTDX010007060.1, on the reverse strand, counting down.
TATTTTGTAATCTTTTCAACTCAATCTTTCTCCTATCTCTAAAGTTGAAAGAAAATATTTTTATGACTCATTTGATGTTCTCTTTCTCATGTCAGAGATTCAGTTAATGATCTTACAAAATTTCTTCTATCTAATAAGTTAAATAAGTACTTTACACGTAAATACGTGATAGGAAAAATACTTGATAACTTAAACAAGTATTCATACCCGTCTTTTGTTAATTACAAATGTGCAACTTACAAAAACACTTGGTAACTGAGCAAGTGTATCACCATAAGCCGTTTGGTAATTGAAACAAACGAGCGACATGAAAATATACCCCATGAGATTATGTTAATTTCTTGATGATTTCCATTGCAAAAATACAACCTAAGAAGAAAGTACAACAATAGAGCAGAGAAAGTCTCCTATTTACAAATTAAAAGATACCAATTGACTGCTATTTTCCCGAGTTTACTTGAGGAGAAAAAAGGAAAAGAACCGAAGGAAATGAAAATAAAGGATACATATCATTTCCTTCTGTTTCCTTCCAAATCGGAAGAAAACTAAACCAAAGGCCTAGTTTTCCTTTTATTTCTTTTCTTCTCCTTTCTAATTGAAACTCGAGAACACAACATGTTTTGTTTTCCTTCCTTAAATGAAGTTCAGGAACACAAGAAAGTTTCCATTACTTCTAAATACTTCATTTTCTCTTATTAAGTGAACTCGGGAACACAGCCTAAGGACAATTATGTAGTAGAGGATTTGATGGCACTGATTTTGATACCCCATAATTCATATAAGTATCTCACATGCCATAGCACGACAAAGAGAATCTGTTGTTCAATAATAAAAAAAATATCAAACACGCATTTGCATGACAAAAAAAATGCTTAACCATTCAAATAATTATCCCGCATATAAAACACTTTATTTGTTAAAACAAATGTTAATTTATGTCATGCGAGTTATACAACACTTTTTTATTGAAACAAGAGAATTTTGCCCAACGCGTGTTATTAACTGATGTTATTATTCAAACAAATTCTTTTGCGTCGTTTTTGTAATTTGAACAAACGTGTGCTCCATCATTATTCACTTACATGCCGCATCTTCATGCGTGTCACGTGTCTATTCGATGTGCTCCATCACTATTCACTTACATGCCGCATCTTCATCCGTGTCACGTCTCTATTCGGTGTGCTCCAACACTATTCACTTACATGTCGCATCTTCATTCGTGTCATGTCTGTATGTGCCACTTCACTATTAGTAAGCCACGTGCCACGTTTGGCTACGCTACACGCCACATTAAAAGGATTGAGTAAAAATATGGACTGCATGTTGATCTGTTATACTTTTACATTGGTTGACATGATCAAATGTATCATCCTGACTTCGTGTCCCTTATATATAAATGAGTAACACTTGCTAACATGATCAAACATCTATCTTGACTATGCATGGGCATGTAAGTTACACATAATAAAATAAAACCCAGTTAACCTTAAAGCACACAAGCTAACATGGACCATCATTCATGATGGTTAAAAGAAAGCACAATAAAAACATGGGATGAGTCCAACAAAACCCAATTCGTGTTACATCCAACAACCTAATAACACTTTAATATAACAGCTTTGTAGAAAAATATAACCCAAACAAGATCTATACTAATACAACCAAACAACCACAATATCAAACAATGTAAAGAACAATAACACCAAAAATAGCGACAGAAAACGGTGACAAAAATATTATTAACCAACCCTAAAACGTTCCCCCCAAATACCCAAGGATTCAACTTAATGAACCCTAAAAACAATACAAAGTCTCAAAGACTCGACTGATAGAAAGATCAGTCGAGTAATACAAATGAACAAACTGAAAAACTTACAGACGAGACAATACAAGAGACGAAGAACAAACCCTACTCGCCTCAGAGAGAGAACACAAAGAAAAAAGAAAAATATCTGACAATTGAAGCTTCTCGAGAACCCTACACATATTTATATCTGAGCTCAGAGCTCATAAGCCTTAAGCTGATATCAGACCAAGCCCACTTCCACCATAAGCATAAGCCCATTAGCTGATACAATGATAATAGGCCCAATAACCTGAAACAACCTTAGTAATACACCATAAGCCCAGTAACAAATATGACACAATACAAGTAACCTTGACCCATATACCTTTGGTCATGTTTGGACAATGAATTAGAAGGAAAATAATACTTACTTTTAACATCCCCCTTTAATTCAATTGCCAAACAAATCTTGTAAACCCAACTTCTTACACAACACCTCATATTATGAACTATACAATCCTTTAGTGAATATGTCAGCAATTTGCTAATCAGTACTCACGTTTAGAATCTGATCAAAACCATTGTTAACCTTTTCTCTCAAGAAATGCAAATCCAGCTCAAAATGTTTGGTTCTTTCATGAAATACTGGATTTTCAGCTATTGAAATAGCAGATGTACTTTCACAAAATAACTTTAAAGGTAAATTGGTTTTTACACTCAATTCAGTCAAAATATTAGACAACCAAACCAACTCACAAGTAGTAGAGCATAAGGCTCTATAATCAGCCTCAGCAGTTGATTTAGAAACTGTATTTTGTTTCTTACTTTTCCATGATAATAAGTTGTTCCCTAAGAAAACACAATATCCAGTCACTGACTTCCTAGTGACTAAACATTTGGCCCAATCAGCATCATAGAATGCTGAAAGGTCAAAGTTATCACATTTCTAAAACATAAGACCTTTGCCAGGTGATAACTTTAGATATCTTAACAACCTTAAAGCAACTTGCAAACTAGCCTCAGTTGTCTTATGCATAAATTGGCTTAAGAATTGCAAAACATAGCTAATGTCAGGCCTGGTCAAAGAGAGATAAATAAGTTTACCTATAAGCTTTTGAAACCCTATAACATCTTCCAAATACTTTTCAGACTTACAGTTTTTTATGGATAAAATATAGTTTTGCTCAATAGGTACACTAACAGGTTTACATCCTATGTAACCAAATTCAGTCAACAAATCAAGACAATATTTCCTCTGATTCAAACAAATATCATTTTCAGAATATAAGACCTCAATACCCAAAAAAATATTTTAACTTTCCAAGATCCTTTATTTAAAAACTTTCTTTCAAAAAAGTTTAACATTACCAATTTCTTGTTCATTATTTCCAGTGATGACAATGTCCTCAACATACACTAATAACACCACAAAAACACCATTTCTAGTTTTCACAAACATAGAATAGTCACATTTGCTTTGCACAAAACCTATGTTAACTAAAACATCAACAAGCTTCTTATTCCACATTCTAGGTGCCTGTTTTAGACCATATAATGATTTAACAAGTTTACATACCTTTGACTCATTTCTTGATGAATATCCCTTAGGGAGAGTCATGTACACATCTTCAGAGATGGACCCATACAAGAAAGCATTATTAATGTATAACTGAAACAAAGACCATCCATTTTGAACAGCTAGACTTATTATACACCTAACAGTGACCATTTTCACTACTGGAGAAAAGGTTTCTCCAAAGTCAATACCCTCTCTTTGATTGTATCCTTTAGCAACCAATCTGGCTTTGTATCTCTCAACCTCTCCATTGGACTTATACTTGACTTTGTACACCCATTTGCACCCAATAGCCTTCCTATTGGGTGGCAAATCAGTAACAATCCAAGTATTCTTCCTATACAAAGCCTCCATCTCATTATTCATGGCTTCTATCCATTTTGGATTCTTAGAAGCTTCATAGTAAGATGTCGGTTCAACAATCTTATTAACATTTGACACAAAACACAGATTTTCACTAGATATATTAGAATAATTAACAAACTTTTCTATACCATATTTAACTTGGCCCTCAATGATATAATCACTATATCTTTTAGGCAGAACAAACTCCCTACTAGAATGCCTAAGGTTAGTAACCCTATTTCCCTTAGGAGTTGTAGCCTCATAATTTAATTCTTCAGCATCTGAGGGGTTAGTCCCTCTTCCTACTGTACTACCAGGTGGCAGATCACAAGTGTGATCTACCTCACTGGCAGCCCTGGGAGAGTCATCTAACTGACCCCCAGGAGAAGAACCATGAGCTCTACCAGTTCCCCCTTCATCATCAGGAAGACTCTCTCAATCCTTATTAGAGTTGTCACTTGAAGAAATTTCAGTTTCAAGATTATCAAAAAAGTTTAAGTGATGTAAATTTTCAAAAGTTTTTTCTTTAAACTCAGTTTTGAAAGGATATATGTTCTCATAAAACTTTAAATCTCTAGAAAACTCAACTTCTTTGGTTTCTAAACTCAAAATCTTATAACCTTTTTTAAGGATAGAGTACCCAATCAAAACACACTTGTTTTCCCTACTAAACAGTTTATCAGGATCATTAAAAACAATTTTAAAACAAAAACATCCAAATTTTCTTAAGTGACTAAGTGTGGGGGGGACCCATGAATTAACTCATAAGGACTCTTACCAGCTAACACAGAAGAAGGAATCTTGTTTATAAGATAAGCAGCTGTAAGTACACAATCAGGCCAAAACCTAAGTGGAACACCACTTTGGAACAGTAGTGCTCTAGATGTGTTCAAGAGGTGTCTGTGTTTTCTCTCCACAACACCATTCTGTTGTGGAGTGTAGACACAAGTTATTTGATGCAAAATACCCCTTTTATTACAAAACTCAGTCATTTGTTTATTCCCAAACTCTGACCCATTATCAATCATAAAAACTTTAATAAACTTAGAAAACTGAGTTTTGACTACTCACAAAAATTGACAATGTTTTCAAATACTTCATCTTTTCCTTTTAACATATATACTCACACAAACCTAGAGTAATCATCTACAATGGTCAGAAAAAACTTATAACCTTCCATACTAGTGATCTTGTAGGGACCCATACATCAAGATGTACAAGTTCACCTACATCTTTTGTCTTATGATCACTGATTGGAAATGGAACCCTAACTTGTTTAGCCTTATGGCAAACTTCACAAGGTTGTAACTCAGACTCACCAATATTAAGAGACTCATTCAACACAGCTAGAACCTGACTAGAAGGGTGTCCTAGTCTACTATGCCAAAGACCATGTTCACAACACTATTAAAATACATATTACTAAAACTCACATCATCACCAATAAAATACAAACCATCTTGCTGTCTACCAGTCACCAGGACTCTCTTTGAGTTGGAATCCTGGATAGAGCATGAATGTTCATTAAAAAGAACATCAAGTTTATTATCCTTAGCAAGTTTATGCACAGAGACAAGATTAACACAATAGTCAAGAATGTAAAACACATCAGTCAATATAACACCATCAGCCAGTTTTATATCTCCTATTTTAGTAACTCTAGCATTTGTACCATTGGGATGTTTAACTTCCATATTATACTTAGATACATCTACACATATAATCATATGTTTATCATTCCCAACCATATGCTGATTAGCCCTAGAATCCATAATCCATCCAAGAAACAAAGCATACTTAAGCAAACTAGAACAATTACCAAAGTTTTTAAAGACCTCAGACAATTTAGACAAAACAGACATGCTAGAAAAACCATTTATCACAACAGACTCACCTCCAACATTAGAACTTTGTGGATCACCTCCAGATTTCTCACTAAGCAAACTCATTAACTTGGAAATCTGTTCAGATGTGAAAGGTGAACCAGAACCAGAAGCAACATTTGCACACCCATTGTTATAAGACACACCAGTTCTAGGATTATTAACACTGTTGTTATTATTACTTTTATTAAACTAACCAGCAAGTCTCTTTTTAAAACCAGGGGGATACCCAATAATTTCAAAACACCTATCAATAGTGTGTCCAATCATGTTACAATGTGTGCACTTCAAATTAGGATTAGGTCCTCTATTATTATTGTTATTGAACCTTCTCCTATTATCAACAACCTTATTAGACTTAGCAACAAAAGACACACCAGAACCTTTTGATCCACTACTAGCACCTCTATGAGATTCCTTTCTAGAGACAACAGCAAAAGCAGCTTTTACTGAGGGTAGTGGATCACTGGTTAACAAGGTAGTCCTAACTGGTTGATAGATTTCATCAAGCCCCATTAAGAATTGCATGTGTTTAATAAGACTATTAAAATCATTGAATTCCTTTGAGGCTTGACAAGTACACATAGGAAATTAAACAATAGAATCAAACTGTTTCCACATAGTGTTCAACTTATGATAATACTCAGCAACATAACTACCATTTTGTGACAAACTATTAATTTTCTGATGCAGATTAAACATAACACATATATCAACCCTATCATATGTTTCTTTCAAATCAAGCCAAACATCTCTAGCAAATTTAGAAAACACTTGCCCTAAGTACAATTCCTCACACACAGAATTAATCAACCAAGACAATACCACAACATTACATCTATCCCATTGATTATCAAGCACATCATCTTCAGTATATTTAACACAAGTTCCATCAATAAAACCTATCTTATTCTTAACTTGTAAAGCAAGTTTCATAGAGTTAGCCCATACAGAATAATTTTTAGTTCCTTTTAGTTTAATACATAATGATAGACACACTAGAAGTGTCACTAGGATGGAGAAACAAGGGGTCACTAATGTCTAATTTACTGATTAAAGTACCACCTAAAGGGTCTCCTACTGGATTATGTCCACCTCCTCCTCCAGGGTTAATAACTTGAGCATCACCCATAGTAACAAGAATACACAAACTGACAAACAAGAACCAAGAACACACAAGAACAGTTAGCAATAGCTAACTTCAATCAACAAAAAATATCCTAATAGAGCGAAGCTGTGCCAATGATTCAGATCATTGGTTCATCACTCAAAAGGTGCCCACGTAGATCTTTACATAGGAGCCCTTTATTAACTAATTATATACATATATAATAAACAAAACACAAACAAACAAACAATAAACCATAGACACAGATCACTCACAAAGACAAACAAGACTAGAAAACAATCAATACCGGTCCACCCTAACCCGGTCAAGACTTCTAGACACAGACACGAAAGAGAACCTGGGATCTCAGCAGCAAGCCAACAACAAACAATAACAAATTACTAAAGAAAAATAACAAGAGTACTTACAGTTTGCAAAGCTTCCATCCCAAAATCCAATAGATCCACAAATCCAGAGTCAATACCAACAAGAGTTGGACAAAAACCCTAGATCTACAAAAGATGTCAACAGAATAATAATAGACAAGATCTACAAAGATCAGATCTACTATTAAACACTAAGGTCAAGATCTATAATCAGATCAAAACCCTAAATCAATAAATATTAACAGACAAGACTAGATCTATTAAATTAAGATCAAATCTACAAGACTCAGACCAGATCTAAACAATCAACAAGAATAAAAGACAAGAAACTCATCGGAAGACTTAACAGACTCAGGATCAAGAGCATAAAGCTCTGATACCATGTAGAAAAAATATAACCTAAACAAGATCTATACTAATACAACCAAACAACCACAATATCAAACAATGTAAAGAACAATAACACCAGAAACAGCGACAGAAAACGGTGACAAAAATATTATTAACCAACCCTAAAACGTTCCCCCCAAATACCCAAGGATTCAACTTAATGAACTCTAAAAACAATACAAATTCTCAGAGACTCGACTGATAGAAAGATCAGTCGAGTAATACAAATGAACAAACTGAAAAACTTACAGACGAGACAATACAAGAGACGAAGGACAAACCCTAATCGCCTCAAAGAGAGAACACAAAGAAAAAAGAAAAATATCTGACAACTGAAGCTTCTCGAGACCCCTATACGTATTTATATCTGAGCTCAGAGCCCATAAGCCATAAGATGATATCAGACCAATCCCACTTCTACCATAAGCCTAAGCCCATTAGCTGATACAATGATGATAGGCCCAATAACCTGAAACAACCTTAGTAATACACCATGAGCCCAATAACAAATATAACATAATACAAGTAACCTTGACCCATATACCTTTGGTCATGTTTGGACAATTAATTAGAAGGAAAATAATACATACTTTTAACAAGCTTCCATACGTCGTTTCAGTCTGTCATCATTAATTTGATCTTGTAATGGTAATTTTGACTTCTAAAAGAAATCCCCCATTTTCATTTTAAATTCTTATTGGTCCGGTTTCATACATATTCTTATATATAACAGTGAATGTTCTGAGCATTTCTCGCAAAGCTTATTGTTTAGTGATTACTGATGATTACTCACGTTTTACTTGGGTTTTCTTTCTAGCTAACAAAAGTGAGATTGCAGAAATAATTAAGCAATTTATTGTGCTAATGGAGAATCAAACCAACTTCAAGGTGAAAGGGGTCCGTTGTGACAACAGGACTGAATTCAAAAATGCAAAATTAAACTACTACTATGCTCAGAAAGGGATTGCTCGTCAGTTCAGCTCTGCAAGAACGCCTCAACAAAATGGAGTTGCTGAAAGACGAAATCGCACATTAATCGAAGCTGCAAGAACAATGTTGTGTGATTCAAAGCTTCTGACTTTCTTCTGGGTTGAGGCTGCGAATACGGCATGCTATGTGCAAAACCGTGTTCTAGTCAACAAAGCACGAATGAAAACGCCTTACGAAGTCTTGTTTAATACAAAACCCTCCGTTAAGCATTTTCGAGCATTTGGGTGTCCATGTACCTTGTTGCACCTAGAAGCAATACCCAAGTTTGATGCGAAGGCTGACGACTGCTATTTTGTTGGCTATGCTGGTAAGACGGCATATAGGGTATATAATAAACAAACAAGATAGATCGTAGAGTCGTTCGACGTGTGTTGGCTTGAAGAAAATGATACGGATGCTCTAGCTAGTCCCGACTGGTTGTTTGATTATGAGTCTTTGTTTCAGCCTTTCAAGATTTTTAATGAAGTGCCTTCTAGTGTTAATGCAGACTCTGCGGGTCATTTATGTCCACTATTGGCATCTCATCCTCTTTGTCTGATAGTGCAGAGGATGAGGGGGATGCTGCACCTAGGTCTCCACCAAAGAATTCTGAAAACCCACTGGTACAGCAAACTCCTCCTGCTCTTCAATTTCAAACAAGTGAGCCAGGCACTACAACACCTTCTGAAAATTCTCCCACTGGAGTTGAAGAAACTTCACCACACGTAGATGATGAAGAACCGTCTGCTGACGATCTCACTTCCAGATTTGATAATCCTATTCCTCCTGAGTGCATGGTGGAAGAAGGTGATGATGAAGGAGCTGAAGAAACAGATAGTTCAATCATTCCAGACACTATTATTCCTACTAGTGTTCAACGGGACCATCCAATCAAAGCCGTGATAGGTCCAGTGGATGCTGGTGTTCTAACTAGAAGTCAAACTGGAGACATCAACAAATGCTTGTATTTATGTTTCATTTCACAGATTGAGCCAAAGACCACTGCTGCGGCATTACAAGAACCAAGCTGGGTTGATGCTACGCAGGATGAACTTAATCAGTTTAACAAGTCTGCAGATTGGTGAAGTTGCCTGAGGGAAAATGTCCACTGGGTACTCGATGGGTATACAGAAACAAAAGAGACGACAGTGGGGTGATTGTTCGAAACAAAGCAAGATTGGTAGTTCAAGGTTTCAGACAGATAGAGGGGTTGGATTATGATGAAGTATATGCTCCTGTGGCTCGTCTAGAGGCTATCAGGATTTTTCTGGCATATGCATCATTCAAGAATTTTATAGTGTACCAAATGGATGTTAAGACAACTTTTCTCTATGTAAAGGTTAAAGAAGAGATCTATGTCTCTCAGCCACCGAGTTTCACAAATCCTATATATCTAGGGCATGTCTACAAGCTTGACAAGGCATTGTATGGTCTGCACCAAGCACTGCGTGCATGGTATGCTACATTGACAGACCACTTACTTGCCAATGGCTACACACGTGGCATCATTGATCAGACATTGTTTGTGAAGAGAGTAGATGACGATCAGATCCTTGTGCAGATCTATGTGGACGACATCATTTTTGGATCCACTAGTGATGCACTATGCAAGGACATTGAAGAGGTGATGAAGAGGCAGTTTGAAATGAGTGCCTTGGGTAAAATGACGTTCTTTTTGGGATTGCAAGTCCGTCAAAGTGCTGAGGGTATCTTGATTCATCAGGGCAAGTACGTGGACGATATACTTGCCATGTTTGGTTTTTTTGAAGCAAAGATCAATCACACTCCGATGTCTGAAAGACCAGGTCTAACACAAGATCTAGAAGGAGAACCTGTAGATCCGACCTTGTACAGGTCCATGATTGGCTCACTGATGTACCTGACTGCTAGCAGACCAAACATCATGTTTGTTGTTTGCCAGTGTGCACGATATCAGGCTACTCCTAAAATATCTCATCTTAAAGCTGTTGAGAGAGTCTTTAGATTCCTTAAGAGGAAACCCAGATTCGGTCTATGGTATCCTAGGGACTCTCCTTTTGATTTTTTTGCTTTTTCTGACAGCGATTATGGAGGTTGTGACATTGACAGGAAATCCACCTCAGCGGGGTGTCAATTTCTGGGTGACAGGCTTATCTCGTGGCAATGTAAGAAGCAGCAGACAATTTATGTTTCCACTGTAGAGCTGAATATGTTGCGGCATCGGCGTGCTGTTCACGGGTCATTTGGATGCAGCACCAACTGGTGGATTACGGTTTGGATTTCTCTCATACTCCAATTTATTGTGATAATGACGCAACTATCCAAATTGTGAAAAATCCAGTTTATTTTTCAAAAACAAAACACATTGCCATCAAAGAACATTTCATCTGAGATTCTTTTAACCAAGGTTTAATTGTTCCTGAACAAATTTATACCGACGACTATGTCGCCGATCTTTTTACAAAACCAGTTAATCGAGCCCGTTTTGTCGCTCTCTTAGAACTGCTAAGAATGGTCCAGTTTGAGGACTTAGCCTGGTCAAACAAAAATATTTTTCTTTGTTTTGTAAATCTGTACTTTCAATTTTATTTTCAGCACAAATTTAGGGGGATGTATCCTCAGAAAAATACAAAAACAATAAAAAAAATTCAAAAAAAAAACACAAAAATAGAGTCTTTTCAGTACTTTTGTCTTCTTCTTAGAAAATTTCAAAAATTACAAAAAGAAAAAAGTTTTGCTATTGTGTGGGAAATGAAATGATTTTTCACAAACTGGATTAAGGCTGGCTCATGTAAGACGAGCATCGAAACGGTTTGGCTATGGTGTGATATACTGGTAGGCTTGGTCTTGACAGCTGAAAAGATGACTATCTTGTGAAAAACTTAAAAATAAGGTATGACCTCGGTAAGGAACATCACTTGGAATCAAGTACAATTTCTATTTGAAGGCTTGTGTGATGTCCCTGCGCATAACATTGTGGTCTATGTCTGAAACCTGTCTGAAAGACTCGTGTATCTCCTCTGTTTTGCGTAAGCAAGGACATGGAGATGCTAAGCAATAAAGAGGCTTCTGCTGCATCCAGAAATATGCTGACCTAGTCTCTTTATTGTCATGTTGTAGATCAAAATTTCACCAAAAAGAGACCTTTGTGTCCAAAGATGTCCCGGTTGTCCCTCTACTGCATCCAGATATATGTTGACTTGGACACAATCAGGACGTCATAAAAGAGACCCTCAAGAGTCCAAAACCCTCAGCCTACATCATTTGAGAAATCATTTGATTTGTATATTACACCATATCTTCTACTGATCTATTCTTTTCTCTTCTCAATCCACTCCCAGTCATGGTTTCAGAATGTTAGAACAGATACTATGCAAAATATGCTACAGGGAAACTACTAGCATGATAGAGTGTACAGATTATGATTCTAGAATTTGATTGTGACTTACTTGAGTGCTCATCGTTAATTGAACCAAAACATGATAAAAATATAACACGGACTGTCATTCTAGAAGGCCTAAGGAAATAAGTTTAAGTGGACAAATATACCAGTAATTGCTACGACCGGCCTAAGTAGATCAGTGTTGATAAGTGTAGTCTGGCATGAAACATAGTGATTTGATCCCGCAAGCAATTCTTAAATAAAAATTGTGTGAGTGTGAATAATTTTATTTTATGTTTATGTGTGGTTAGCTTAGGTAATTGTGTAAATTTGTAATTATAAAAATCTTGATCAACTCATAAATTGACTTGAACCCACTTTTGTTAAATTTCACCTCAAAAAGTTCTTGACATTTTTTTTTTTGGTTTGGAGCCGGACCCACCACACGCTTGGTGGGCCACACAAAGCTTATCTTTGGTAACTTAGGGTTAAAAAGAAAAGGGATTTGGGGCGGTCAAATTTTTATTGACTCCGAAACACCCTCCAAGAATTTCAAAAGACCTCTCTCTCTCTCTCTCTCTCTCTCTCTCTCTCTCTCAAGAACAACCGAAAATCAATCATCTTGTTCTCCAAGTTTATTTTGTTCCAAAAGAAAAATGGTTGAAAAAGGTAACTCATTATATTGATAGCTGTGTCTGATTGTTCATCATTGTTGGCAAAAGAGAGATGATCACCAATAGTGATGATCATCGATGACCTTTCGCTAAAATCATTCTATACTCATTTTTCTTATGATGCTCAGTTTAATGTGTAATCATTTGTTTAAAATCCCGTTTAGAGACACTTGAATTGCAGGGGTTATGCCTAGTTAAAAGATTGTGTCCTCACCGAAAAAGAAGGAGACGACGGCGCATGGAAAATACACAAAAGGAAATGAAGAAGGGGGTGAAGTGACAATTTTGCCCTCGGGAACTCTTGGGTTTCTCGAGGACTCTATGTCATTCGAGAAGCCTCATGCATCTCGAGAACTCCTTATTTCTCTAGAACCCCTTTCCTCATCCGAGAAGCTTTAGTTTTGAATTCATTTTACATCCGAGAACTCTTTTATCACCCGAGAACTCACTATTTGTTTAAAATTATGTCTAACTTGGCTCGTTTGGTGCAGAAGTGAATAAGCACATGCCTGATTTTGATAAGGATCACAATGTTGTTTGCTACTTAGCTAATCCACCTGAGGACCACGTGAAAGAATTCAAATCTCTTATCATGGGACTTAACACTTGTCGAATTTCTCATGCTTTAAGGGAGAATTCGGGAATTGTGAAAGATTGGATCATTGATTTCTGGGAAAATGCTACAGCCAAGAAGACAGATAAAGTTATTCGATCAAGAGTTCGTGAAACTGTTGTGACAATTAGTGAGAAAGATGTTTGAGATGTATTATTGTTTGGAGACTCTCCAGATGATCTTGTTGTGTACAAGAAGGATCAGACTCTGCCAGTAATTCAAAAAATGGGGTATGAAGGAGAAGATGGTCAGGTTCTCAAGAAGTTCTTTCCAGGCTATTGGAGAATGTTGTTTCATGTGTTTCTGATGTGTGTTGGAGGAAATAGAAGCAATTCAGACTGGATTAGTCAGAAGTATGTGTCTGCTGTGATTGCATTGACAGAAGGATGGCCATTCAACTACTCCAAGTGTGTTTTCGAAGATATGTTGATGAATGTGAAGGAGATAAACAAGAAATATTTTTATAAGTTTCCAAGGTTTATTCAAATGCTTTTGGAAACGAAGTATCCCAATTTAGAATGAACAAATGATAAGTTTGATCAAAAATTTATTGGTCCTTCGGTGTTTGGGCTGATGAAGCAGTCTAGAAAAGGGGCCAAACAAGTATTTAAGGGAATTCATCCCTTTGTCAAATTGGGATATTCAGTGAAATAGTTGAAGAGACTCAAAATCCTCCATGTGCTGAAGTTGCTAAAGAACATGACGTGCAGATCATATATCCTCCTTTTGAGGAGCAGCATTCACCACCTGAAAATATTGATTTGACGGATGTGGTTAGCGAAGATGAGGACGCGACTGAAGACAGTGAGAAAGAACACAATGAGAATGATGAGCATTTCAATGACTTTAACTTTGATGATCTCAATGAAGAAGAGATAAATGAGTTTGTTATGAACAATTCGGCACAGGAGCCAGAGGATACAAATTGTGATGTGAATGTTCCTTCTGCGGACGTTTAACGTTTTGGCAAGTATTCTAGATTCAGTTTTTGGAGCTGAACAAAGAAATCCCTCCTTAGACGTACAAACTGAGACTGCTGTTGAAGCTGAAGAAAATGAAGATCCAAGTGCTGATCTTCGGCCTAGAAAGAGAAACAAGAGAGATCCAAGATTTCGTGTTGATAAAGATGCTTCTGTCATAGAAACTACCAATGCTTTGCCCATTACTGAAGAAAGTTCAAGATCTGTTTCCGTTTTAGCTGAAATCCCAAGGGTTCAGACCTCAGTTCCTATTAACATTCCTTCTGTACCAGCTTCGAAATCTTTCTCACAATTCATAAGTAATGTTGGAATTTTAGAACCTCTAGATGAAGGTGGAAGCTCTTCTGCTGCTGGAGCTGGAAACTTATTGTTCAATCAAGAAGAATTTAAGAATGCTCAGGAAGAGTTCCTTGCTACAAGAAACAAAGAAAGGAATGCAGAATTTGATGCTCAAATCACGAGTGAGAAAGAGGCAGATAAAGAAATGACTGACAGTGATGATGACAGTTTTGCCGAGGTGGATGTTTATAGATTACAGTCAAGAGTCTTGAAGTTGGAGACAGATAATGTGTGGCTTTCTGCACAAGTTCAAAGTCTAATGGAAAACATCTCTGAGAAGAATCAGAAGATTGGTGAGCTGGAGATGATCCTGGGTGATGTATCTGCAAGATTGCTCAATTTGACCAAGAAATTGGAAAATAAATTTGGCAAAGATTTTTCTGAGACATCTTCATCTGTGAAGACTATTATCACACCTCCCGATCAAAAAAGGCAAGAAAACAACATGAAGAAAACCTGAAGAAGTACTTTGAAAGTCAATCTAGTGTACAAAAATCTCGTACTCGAGGGAGTACGTATGTGATTAAGAATACAGCAGAGCCATCTATTGACCCTTTTGATGAACAGCCTGAAGGTTTTGTTACCATTACTCCGAATAATTTTGATGAGTATGGAAATCGAAGTGGAATTGATTGTTGGAGATATAATGACGAGAAGGGAATGTTTATTGTTCATAGACGAAATGGGCCTGTTGAATACTACGCCTCTACCTCTGCGTTCAATTCATGGACAAAAGTTGACTTATCTGAATTGGCAAAGGCACCCTTCATCAATCAGGATAGGAATCCACGAAATGAAATTAGCAAGATGTTTCACAAAAGGATTCAGAGACAAGCAAAAGTGAACTTTCGAGATATGAAGACCGCTGAGTCATACATAGAGGAGTATGAAGATGTTTTGGGTCCTGATGGTAAACCATTTCGAGCAGTTAGGTGGCCTGCTACTCAGAAGCTAAAGACTATACCTCTGAACAAACCCATGTATAAGGGATGCTTGAAAGATATGAGATTCTGGGTGTATGATCCAACTGCTCGATGTGCCATCATAGTGTGTGAGTTTGATGAATACATAATCTACGATGAAAAGGATCTAATGTCGTTGCATAGGGAAGATATTGATGTGTTGGTGCAACATCAAATTCAGTGTGATCCAACTATGAGTCTTGTGCTAAGTCTTTCACTGCAGCAGTTGCCTAAGTAAATTATTTTGGGTTGGGAGCTGATCAGAGGAGCAAGGTGGAGACCAAAATGTTTGGTCCTTACATTGGAAAATCTTCTGAAGAAATGCAGGTTGCACTAGAGAAACAGAAGAAGGAAGCAGAAAAGAAAAGAAAGAGGGTAGCTGGGAAACGTGGCAAAAAGTAATGTTATTGCACCAAGATGACACAAACCTAGGGGGATATTGTAGGGCCATAGTTTTGAGGTTTGCGTCTGTCTTGGCCCATTAGACATTTTTGGGTAGTTTGGTTTATTGGGTTAGTAGGTTTCGGCCATTGGGCCTATGTACTCGAGTTCCCCTATGCATCATTAAATAGGGGGTTCCAAAACATTTTGGGTTTGCTTGTTACTTTACTAGTTTTCACTCTTGTTCTCTTGTACTCGAACCAAGTGTACCAGACAACTCATTGTGGTCATGTGCACTTTTTGCAATACAATCATTCGGTTCTATTTTCTTCCTTTGTTGTTCTTACATCCAATCTTGGATCCGCACTCGATTGGGTGTGTTTGATACCCCGGAGAGGATTCTGGACTTACACAGACCCTACCACCAGAAAAAAGAAACAATGATTCTCACATTTCTAAGGAATAGATGACAGAAAACAAATGAATGGAAGAAGTCTCATGTGTAATTTAGAGGGCAAACAGAGAGGAATGTAATACCAATTTTTAAATTGTACCTTCCAAATCCCCATGAACCAGATACGGGCGGTCCCATGAACCCTAATAGTGTCGTCACCTCTGTTGCTTGATACGAAACTGCCGTTTAGTCATCTACATGTGGTGCCTTCTTCGCTGCAAAAACAAACAACATTGTTACCAACCAAATGAATCATTCTAAAAAATTTGGAGATTAAAGAGAGTATTGAATCATATAAAAGGGGTGAGGGTTACGAATTAAAGGATTAATTTGTAACGGTGGTTGTGTGATTAAAAGGGGGATTGAATGGGGTTAGTAATTGAAGGATTCATTCATGGGTTGGAGTTACGAATTTGCCAACAGTATGGAGTCTTTAAATCTATTTATATAAAGTTAATTTACTCTAGAAAGGAATTAACGAGGGTAATACACAAATGATGGTTTTTCACACACGGATGGTGAACCCATGATTATTTTATTATACGATTTTCTAAGTATAGAATTGTAATCATCATACAACACAATTCGGCTATTTTTTAAATGTTGTGAATATAAATAGAAAGGTAAAAAATTCGGAATAATGGATAATGATTATACACATGGAGAGTAATGGCCCACCAAGAGGGAACATGAATGCAAACTTGCATGTGTATCATCAATTAAAATAATACAAATGAAGGTGGCAACAATTTTTACTCGTATCCGAATAATGATATGTTTTGATACTCTATAAAATGCCCAACTTTCAACCTAATTCCAAGTTTATAATGTAATTTAATTTATTCTACAAGTTTCTAAATCTTTTTTATATCTAGTGATACTTTATATGCTTACAAATTACAATACAAGAATATGATGCAATCACTTTGGTCGTATGTTCACAATATTACAAAGGCTATCAATGTGATATTATTCGATTATGCAGAAGAAGAGGTTCTCATAGGGGAGCATTGAATTGGGTTAAAAACCATTGGTATGCAACCCATGCAAGCATTGAATTAGGTGTTTCATTCACAAGGGTGTGTATTAGAGATATGTACTATTATCATTAAAAGTTGTACATGAGGGCATAAAGGGAAGAAAGAAGGTAAAAGTTATAGATTTGTAAAGAGACCTTTGGACTCCCATCTTAAAATAGAGGTGATTTTACCCTTTTATCCATCTAGAATGTATTATATAGTAGTATAGATATAGATTAATTTGTTGCTAAGCACTTTTAAATTATTCTCATGGTTATGGTAAGGAAAAGAATAGTATAACTGGCTAAAAGAAGAACTATATACAATATGCATACTAATTCACACTCTTAAGTACCTAAATATGAGAGGAAAATTTCAAGTAGCTATTAGCTCGAAACTTTGCTTTAATTGCTATTATTACGTTGTGTATATTTGGTTAGGACAACATTCATTTTAGCTTGATGTTCACATTATGGATTAAAAAACACATATCGTAATAAAAAGTTTGGGCGGAATTGCTTCTATTTGCATTTTTGGTATGGATGCCACCCTTCATCTTTTTGACAGCATGATGCAGAACTTTTTCGTCAAGCAGAACGTCAGAGAGATCATGTATGCTTCAAGTTTGTGTTTCAAGTTGTGACAAAATAAAAAGAGTGCATTCGTTATTTTTAGTTAGTTAAAAGTTTTGTTGCACTTTATCATGGTTACTATGTTACAGTTCCACATTTTAAGCATAACATGATGCACTTTCATATAAATTAAATTCTCTTTTAGCGCAAAACCCGCCTATATGATTCAATCAGAAATATGTTTTAGGTCGCATCCATTATAAAAGTGAGAGCCATGCCCCTGATCGATTGGTCAGGTATTGAGCACAGTTTTTAGGCATTGAGACATTTGAGACTAGAAATTGTAACAAGTTGTTTGATACACAATTTTGTTTACAGTATTCTACTTTTTTTATAACTGTATGCTTCATTGCATATGCTATGTTTAGTTGTTCCATTTAACAAAGAGCAAACCTGTCGCGAAGCATGGGCCTACCTACTGGTATGTATGTATGTATGTATGTATGTATGTATGTATGTATGTATGTATGTATGTATGTACGTACGTACGTGCGTACGTACGTATAGAAGTGAAAGCGGATTCTAATACATAAAGTGAAAGTGCTAGAGTGATTATGTTGTTATGTGGACATTCAAGGGATAGTGGCTTTGAATCATATAGCACTTGTGATTTTTGTTCCTTACTATTTTTAGAGAGGTTAAAAACGGCTCAAGATATAGTTAAGGAGCAAAATATACACCATAAACATTGGACAATACCTAAAGCAAAAGGTTAGATGTTGTCTAAATTAACACACATCTGGTTATCTTCTAACTTAAGTAGTTAAATTTACCAAGAATCGGTTACGAAGTTTGATTCCTTGGTTATGTCAAAAAAAAACGTAAATTAACTTGGAGCCACTTTGTAGTTCATAAAATCATAAACATGTTCGAATAATTATGGGCTTTGGAACCATGGGCTAAAAATATAAATACTATAATGGGTCTGGCCCAGAGAGTTATTGGGCTGGGGAGCTTGAATGAAACCAGGTTACTAATAGTCTAATACTGAGTCAATGAAATTCCGTTGATGTCTCAACAACATTTAGAATCGGGTAATAGACTCAACTAGTAGGTTATCACTTGTGTTTTGTAACAAATTCGAAATGTAGATAAAAATAAATAAATCGCGAACCTAACCATAAAAAACCACGTCTCAATTGTATATTTGAAAATCACGAAAAAACTACAAAGTTGTATATGAAATCCAGTCATTTGAACAAAATTTACACAAAAATGCATATAAAGATAAACATGACGACCGTAAATTACAGCAATTCGGTTTAAATGTAGATAAAAAAATACACATGGTAATAGTGTATTTAGAGATGAACATCGGACAATTTAAAAAAACTGAACGGTTTAAAAAAAAACTCTTTTAAATGACCGTTTAGTTTAAAAAGAACATTATGAAAATTAACAAAAAAAAACACGTTGCAATGGTGTATTTAGATATGAGCACAGAGAAGTTTAAAAACCGAAAGTTTTTTTAACGTTTAAAACAGCCGATATGGATAGACAAACCTTACGACAATTCACGTTGAAACAAACAAAAATAACTCGCGTGAAAAGGTGATAAGTAAAACAAAACCCATAAAAAAAACAGGAAATTCATTAAAAACTCAAAATGATATCTTTATCGAAGTTTAGGGTTGTAGCGTAAATCGGTTAAAAAGAATGAACAAAAAGAAAACTAAAACTTTATTAAAATTAAAGGACCAACTATTAAATTTATGAGAACTACACACCAAAACCAAATTACATTACATTACAATCTATACATCTAATATTTTAAACCCATTTTGGACACTTGTCAATCTCTCACACCCCTAGCAATCTTCTCTCCTCCTCTCATTAAGCCACATGGCATGATAATAGAATTTATAAAATTTTCAATTTTTTTTAAATCAAAATTCCCGAAAATATATATAGGGTTTAGAAATTACACGGACATATCGTTTGTCATTTTATCATCACAAAACCCTAATCGTACAACAGCGATTCAAGCACTATCAAGGCGATTCAACCTAAAACATCTATCCAATCCAAGGTAACTATATTTTCATTCTTATTTCACTAAATCGATGTTCGTTGATCGTTTATTCTTTATTTTTTTCACAGATTTTCAATCTATCTTTTTAAAGTTTCGATTAATTTTAATCTTTTGCTCTGTTTTATGAATTAGTTATTGTTCTTATTTTTTTTATTATTATTCTTCATTCTTATTAATGGTTTTGTTTTTTATAGATGATTTAGGGTTGATGTTGTTAGGTTACGATTTATGATTTAGGTATCGATTTAGGGCTTTTTTCTTCAATTGTTGTTTTAGGGTTTGATTTATTAGCACTGATTATTGGTGTAAGTCATATATTTCGAATTAGGGTTCATGTTTAAGATTACGATTTAAGGGTAAATCAAACATTTAAGAAAACTGCCAATGGATTCTTATGGTTTTATGTTTCAATTTAGGGCTTTATGTTTAAGGCCATTTGGATTCAGTGATTTTTAGAGGCAATTGATGTTTTAAGGGTTGGTTTATCAATAGTGAGTAGTGGTATGAGTTTTAGATTTAGAATTAGGGGTAATGTTTAAGTTTAGCATTTCTGGTTACATTTATGTTTTAAGAAATCTACCAATGGATTGTTATGGTTTTAGGTTTCAATTTAGGGCTTTATGATTTAGGTATGGATTTAGTTATTGTAAGAGTCAATCGATGTTTTAAGGTTTGGTTTATTAAGACTGATGATTAGTGGTTTAAGTTTATGATTTATGGTTAAATTGATGTTTTAAGAAAGCTAACAATGGATTCTTATGCTTTTAGGTTTCAATTTAGTGGTTTATCATTTAGGTATCGATTTAGGGATTTTTAGAGTAAATTGATTTTTTAAGGTTTGAGTGATTCTTCTTTAATTTTCATTTATTATTATTCATATTGATTAAGGGTTTATGATTTAGGTTACAACTTATTGTTTGTGTTTTAGGTTTCAACATATATTTTGAAATGTTTTTTCAAGCTTTTATTTAAACAGTGTGCATGTTTTTGCAAATTAGTTTGATCTATGCTTAAAGTTTTAATTTTTTGTTTATGAAACAGTGACACAATGTTGTATGGGTTTTGGTTATATATGGAGGATAACGACGTCGCTGCTTTGGTAAGATATCTAACATGTTTTACTGTGTTGCCATAATATATGTTTTAAAGTATAATCTATTTTCAATATTTTAAATTGTGTGTATTTTTTTTATTCAGCCGTTACCTTCTTATTATGGTGAATGGATCAACAAATATAATTATCCCACTGGTGTTACCAAGGTCCGCACATTAACCTCTGAGGTGTTTGAGGTTACAGTATCAAACATCAATGGAAACTGGTACTTTTACGACGGCTGGAGAAGCATGATCAATGAATTAAGGTACCCACCTGAATGTAACTTCATATTTCAATATGAAGAAAATCTTCATTCATTCCGGATCATCAGTTTCCATCAGGATGCAGTATCGGCACCTGGTAACTTTTTTTACTGCAGTTTGAAGGACCATAAATCAACGCACAAACGTCTTGTAAGTTTAATCAACTGTGATTCAACTAAATTATGTAAATATTTTTTTTACACAGACATTTATTAATGTTTTATAAATAATTGTTTTTGCTTCTTAGCATATTAGTCCCTTTGTTGGACATGGATTACTAAATAAAAAGCTTCCGGTAAATCCAGTAGATTGCAGATCTGCTCGGCGTTCATGCTTTGAGTTAGAGATTGTGCGTGAAGATGGTCATTTTTATGTTACTAGAGGATGGCCTTGGGTGCAGGATGCTCTTGGAATAACAAAGGAGCATTTAATTGTTTTTGAAATCGTTAAGCCGGTATTATTTTCTTCATTTCATACATGTTTTTTCTATTTTTAAAAATTATTTTACTGGATTTATTCTAATGCATTTTAATTTTTCATTGTTTTGGATAAAAAAGAGGATCTACAATTTGTCGTTGTTTTTGAAGAACAACCTTACTCTTCCATGTGAGGAGTTTTGGGCAACAAGGGTTAAGGTGGAATATGAAGATGAAAATGAACTGGATGAAGATGTAATTATTCTTTCTGATGATGATGGACAGGATGATGCTGAAGGTGAACCGGTCGAAGATGTTCAAGACAGTTCAATGGAGGTTGATGATGATGGAGCTGAAGCTGTGGATGATGAAGGTGTGCCAGTGGTGTTCATTGTTGACAATCACTTTGTAAGTGTTACAAGTTAGTTCTTACAGTTTCCATTTATTTGTACATGAATCGATCAGGTTTTAAAAAGTGTGTTTATACTATAGTAATAGGTTTGTTGCAGTCAGTTGATGTTCATTCTAAAGATCTATAATATATAGTTAGTTAATACGTAACGATGGATTGATGACATCTTGAAATGGTAATCAACTCAAATAATCAGTGTATGTGATTGTTATTGCTATTTCAAGCTTTATGATTTATGTTTATTCTAAATTCAACAAATATGCAGAATGATTTGAATTAATTTTTAGTGTATAGACTTGGTGTCGCAAAACTTAATTGTTAATCTGTCAAGGTTATTTGCAGTCATTATTTGTTTAGTATAAACGTAGATAATACTAAACAAGTTATAGATATGTCATATTGCATTAAATGGGTGACTAATATGTTTTGTGAAACTTCGTTAATAGGTCAAGTAGTGAGTAGTTGTGATTGTTATTACAATTTCAAGCCTTATCATTTATGTTTCTTCTTATGTAGCGTATGAAGCTTGAGTGGGCAAAGCAGAACGGTTTGAACCGTAAGAGAGCGTTAAGCGTATCTGATGGTGAGGGTCGGTCATGGGGAGTGTATGTGGGAATCGAGGGGTCAATAGGAAAACTCCGTTACAACATCAGAGGCATGCAGGCTTTTGTCGATGATAAGGGACTTCATACGGGTGATAAAATGCATTTTCTGTTTTTCAAAAACCAAGGTTCGTTCAGGCTTTCTAATGTGGTTAGAGGTGACGGTAATTAGGTGGTTTTAGGTTGATGACACTTTTTGGTAGGATGACAACTTTTGGTGGGTAACATAACAAAAAAAGGGGTTGTGGTTTGCAGTGACTAACTTTTGCACATTTACTACTTATGTGGTAATTCGTGAATTTTGGGGATTTTTGTGTTTAGCATCAGTAATATTCTGACTGATTATGTGGATTAGTTAACAACACTATATTTAGCATAGTATGTTATGGATAATAGTTATCTATGTTAATGTTAATTGGTTGTTTAGGAAGTAAGATAGTAAACATAGTGTATAATGGTTTTTTTTTTTTTAAAAAAACTTTATAATTTAAAGATAATGTTGTTTGTTTTTAGTAAATTGTTTGACTTTTTTAAAATTTTATATTAATCTCTTATTTATACCATTTTCTTAATTATGGAAATCTGTTTTATAAACGTATTTTAGGTTACTAAATGGTTTGACTTTTTTAAAAATCATATTAATTTCTTATTAATACCAAATTTTATAATTATGGAAATAGTTTATAATTAATCAACGAGATGTGATTTCCAAAACAATGATATATTCTTCGGATTGTATATTGTTTGACCAGTTTTTAGAATTCCTATTAATTCTTATTAATGCCAATTTTTTTTAATTATGGAATAATATAGTATTTTTAACAAGCCATACATCACAAACATTAAAATTATAACTTTTTTTTAAATTCAAATCGTCCAATTTTAGCAAATAAATAATCAAGGTTTGACTTTTTTTTTCCTAAATGCAAACACATTCTTTTAATGCAAAACAAATTCAGTTATTTTTTTCCTTTTATAACAACTTATGCGATTTTATTAAGTGGTCAACACGGTTTGACTTTTCCAATCAATAGATAGTAACAAACAATAAATTGTATTTATAAAAGATTAAAAAATATACATATACAACAAAAGAATCCTATTTCTTATATATGTTTAATTTTATTTTAGGTTGATTGAAATCTTTACATTTTATACCTATACATTTTAAAAATTGTCTAAATAGAAATTTAAATAAAAAAAATACAAAATTTTTATTATAGCAACTTTTAATCTAAATTAATTTTTATTTCCATCGCATCTTTTTACCTTTTTAATATTACTAATTGCTTAACATAAATAAATCGTGGAATTTAGATTATAAGTACAGACTTTGTTTTTAAAACTTATTATCACTATTTCCTGGAAAACTCTATCAGGTATGTCTATCATCTTTTACATATTAAGTCAATTATTTATTTTGCATCTAATGATTAAATGTATATATTCTATTAACTTGCAGGTTTATGTATCCAAACATGGAAGACTATAGAATGGCATTAAATCGCGGATGAGTCAATACAAATCAAATCAAAATTAACTTATTTAGAACTTTTGAAGCTATCAAATAGAAAGATGTAGGGAGAAACTGTTTGTCCCGATATGGTTTTGATGGATGAACAGGTTAGTTTTTAATGTATTCATGGTTTCATTTATGTTTTTAACATATTATGTGCTTTCAACATTACAGGGCTGTTTGGCAAGTGCTGAACCAGTAAGTGCTGAATCAATAAGAGCTGTTTGGCTGTATCTCTGAATGACTGTGCAGAATGACTATTTTACCCCTCTGAACTATTATGTGCTGAATGAATGTATCTGTTTGGCCAGAGTTCTGAATAGTGTACAAATTGATGAAAAATTGTAAAAGGAAAATACAAAACGTCATAGAAAGTCCAAATTAAACATAAATCCTTTAACATCCATGGAAACATACGAAAATCCAAATACAAAATAACACAACATACGAAATCCAAATACAAATAACACAACTCCGCATACAATTTTAATTTGATGAAGCATTTGAAAGCAACTGATTAGCAATCTGGCCACGTAAAGAATTCATATAGTCAATACCTTGTGAACCCCACTCTATGTCATGAACTAACAGGCCATCATTTTCCCCACTTTGCATTTCATGAAACATCGTGTTCTCATCATACTCCATAAATAACTGATCATAAATATTGCATTTCCTTATAAAATTATGGATGGCGAAACAAGCAATCACTATGTCTCTTTGTATTGGAAAAGAAAAGGGAGCCATTTGCTTTAGGATTGGGAATCTCGCCTTTAGAACACCATATGCACGTTCAATGACATTTCTGAGTTGTGCGTGAGCATGATTGAATCTTTCTTCCTTAGTTAACGCACGTTGTCGTCGAAAATCGGCTAACCAATACCTCGTACCACGGTGAGGAGTCATAAATCCACGAGTGTTGGTGTACGCAGCGTCACAAAGGTAATACTTATCTGTATCAATATCAAAACTATCATATAAAAAACAAATAATGTATGAAATGAACATTGAAGAATGGTTAAAAACCTGGTGGCGGGAAAGGAAAGCCAGAATTTGGGTTGAATGCAACTTCTTTTAAAACTCGTGAATCATGTGCAATTCCCTCCCATCCGGCCCATACGAATGTGAATATCATATCAAAGTCACAAATTGCTAATACATTTTGAAAGCATTCACCTTTTCCTCTTCCCCTGTAACGAGTCTGTTGATCAGCAGGCACGATCGCATGTATAAGCGTTCCATCTAAGGCACCTATTGCTCCAGGAAATATTTCTTTCAGCCTTCTATGTCGTTCAGAGTTATTTGCGTTTACATTAGAAGATGTTGGAACTACAACTTCTCTTGCGAAATTCATCATTGCCTTTAAGACCTCATGAAAACATCTATGAATTGTTTCTGTTGAGTGTTGGAACCTTCGTTTAACCATTCGAAAACGTTCATTATGTCCAATGACCATCAAAAACATAGCCAACTTTTCTTCCAAGGTTAATGACTTACTACTTTGCAACCAATTTTTTTGTTTAAAATGATTGCACAACAATATAAATGCATCACGTGAAAGACGCATCATCTCATGACATTGTGTAGAAGTACCATGCAATAATTCTTGCGTGTATTCATGACCGGTTAATGCCGAATTCAAGTCTCTTATCCTTTTAACATTTATTCTCGAGGCTAATGAGACCCAATACCAACAATAGACAATGAGAACTATAATCTTATCGTCCGGATCCATAAGATACATATCATAACATAAATAAACTATATCATCCACATAACATCCAAAACATAAACATCAATGACATAACATCTAAAACATAAACATCAATGACATAACATCCAAAACATAACATCAAAAAAAAAACAATCAAAGCACAAACTTAGTTAAACAATCCATACTTCGCTCCCGCATTCTTAACCCATTTCTCACAATTCTGCGGCTTAAGACGTACCCACAGTTTCCTAAGATCGGCACTCTCACCAAAAAGCAAAAGCGTAGTTTCGTATTTCGCATCTGACTCATCCCATCCCAATGTCTCCAACTTCGCCAAACATGCATCCATATCATCAGAAAGTGCTTGTTTCTCAATCATCATTCCAACCAACTTGCTAATATCTTCACCAACTTCTATGAGCTTTGACTCTAATGTTGCCTTATGTTTTCGTTTCTCTCCTTTTTCTTTTTTTTTTTTGGGACCTAACACTTGACTCCTGACTAACACCTTTACCTGGGGAATCCACTTGAGTGCATTCGACATCCATACCATCCAAATTCTGCTCATGCACTTCCTCAGAAGGATGAGGAAGCGTAGCACTTGGCCCCCAACTATCAAACCCATTTGAAGTAGACCCCTCATACAATTGACAACAAAGCTCGGGGTAAGCAAGTGGCGCAGTTCTCAAAGCTTCTACATACTTGTTAGACTGTGTGAAGAAATATTTTAAAATACTATAATATTAATGAAATATACCACTACTAATTATTAGTATAAAACAAATACCTTCATCTCAATTTGCCACTCTTCTTCTGACAAGTTAAAAGTGTTTGTAACTGGATCATAGACATTCCCGGTTTTGTTTTTAAGCTTTAACCAAGCTGCAAATTTTCCTTTTACAAAATCATAGTGATTCTTCATTTGACGTTGGTCCACTATGAAATTGTTTTGAGTTTTCAATTTTTCAGCTACATTTTTCCATGACGCTTGTTTAAGACTGCTTCCTTCACGTCCATTAACGGTTACTTCATGAAGACATGCTTCAAGAAAGGTTTTTTCAACACCTTCTTGCTTCCAATTAATCCTAATCCTTTTCGCCATTTCTTTGGATATTGGTTCCTAAAGATTGGGGATTTAAACCACCTCAATCATACCAATTATCCAATGATTCTAATATAACCACTAGTAACAATCAACATACAACATAAAGAAAACATGTATCTTTTTCAACATACAACATAACCATTCTACCATACAACATACAACATACAACATAACAATCAACATACAATATACAACATAACAATCAACATACAACATACAACATACAACATACAACATAACAATCAACATACAATATACAACATAACAATCAACATACAACATACACCATACAACATACAACATAACATACAAGATAGCAACATAACAAAAAAATCTGAAAAATAAACTAAATTCAGAAAAAAAAAATCTGAAAAATATATCATTGCTTTCATATATATCACCAAATTCAAAAAAAAAAAATAAAAGAAAAAAAATCTGAAAAATAAACAAAAGCTAAAAAATAAACAAACCATAACAATAACCAAATAAAACAACCACATCATAATATACAAATGAAAAATAGGTTAAAAAAAACGGGATACCTTTTTCAGATCTGCTTCAGCTTTAGCGGAGGAGGAGGTGGGGAGACGGAGGAGGAAGGCTGGAGAGGAGGAGGAGGGCCGGAGATGGAGGAGGAGAAGGGCCGGAGAGGAGGAGGAGGAGGAGGGCGGAGGCTGTCTGCGGTGGTGGGGAGACGAGAGACGAGAGAAAGGGGTTGTGGTGGTGGGGAGATGACCGGCGAGTGCAGTGGCCGGAGGTGGAGGGCCGGCGGCGGCGGGTGGTGGTGAGGAGAGGGGTGGGCAGAGGTTTGGGGGTGGAGGAGATGAGAGGTTTGGTGAGGAGGGTTTGTGTTTTGTGAAAGAGAAGGGTATCAAGAGGGAAAAATTTTATTCAGCATCTTTGGAGTGCTGTAGGATTAAGCACTGAATGAATCATTAAGAGCCTTGTATTTTTCCAACCAAACACTATAGCCTCTGTCCGATTAAGAGGTGAGCCTCTTAATGAATCATTAAGAGGGTAAACAAACAGCCCCTACATTTCGGCAATTCAACATTGATAAGCATCTTGATCGTTATGTTATACGCAAAGTTACAATCAGTCTTCAATAGTTGCTTCTCATGAAGAAATCTTCCTTGATATTCAGGTTATTATTATCATTCAGTTATTCCAATATTATTAATCTTATGAATATTTATTACATGTTTATTTTTTTCCCAGGTCGCTCAACATCTTTTTGAAAACATCGATATATGTTAATCTTAAACACAGAATGCATTGTCTTTGAACGTTGTTGTTTGACTTATTTATTTATATATTCAAATTCAGTATTTAATGTAGTTTATTCTAACAATTTTGACATTTCATTTAATATTGTAGGATTCTGTTGGAGATAACATACGCAATGATGAGGAAGTGACACCTGAGATCTTCCTTTTAGCACCTGAGCTTGAGAAATAGAAATAGTTAACAATTTATGTAAACATTTGTCTGTTATCTGGATTTTTATTTAATGTTTGTGACAATTTGATTTTCTTCATGATTGGTTTGGATTTTTTGTTACAAATTTCATCTAAATAAATTGTGTGTTTGCATTTTATTTTCTTTTTTGTTACTTTGTTAAAATTCAAATGATGCAATATATTTATTTGATGTAATCTTGTTATTAGAAGTTTGTTATTAATTCATTTTTTGAATTACATTAATAACTATATCAGTTACAAAAAAATTAATAAAACCAAATTAAGTGATTATCATAAAATAAGGAAGATGTTTTAATTAGTATCAATCATACATATTTATACTAAAAATAATACAAATTTTCAAATTTTGAATCACATGACATTCGAAAATTTTCAAATTCAAATTTTTAAAACTTCTTTAATAATGGTAATTTATTAAACATATTAATTAGCAGTTTTAATTATACATTTACTACCATCCTCTATAAAAACCACATTTTGTCAACACAATTTACATACAAACAATACCTCCTGCTTTAACACTTTGATCAAACAAAGTTTTAAAACAATCAAAACCTTCAAAATACTTCTGCTTTGCTATTGTATGTTTGCTCGGCTGTTCGTTTGTACAACTTGAATGTATGTCAATCTTTTCTTTCATTTGTGCATTTTTATAACTTAATAGTTGAATATCATGATTATTTGTGTTGATTTATATTGTGTTAAATTGTGATGAAACATTTTATGTAGACATTTGTTCCTTGTGGGTGAAATGGGACGTAAAAGACTTTCTAACACTTCAAATGGTATTTTACTGCTTATATCTACAATATATTCCTTTTTATATTACTTGTCTTTTGTCATTTAACTTATGTTTTTTTAAAGGTAATGACAAAGGAACACCGTTATCTAATATCTCTAACGGTAAACGAAATTCATATATTTTAAATCTTTAGTTATATGATAATTGCACTATGCAATTAATTTATTTTTCTTCACAGTTGTATCAAATGAAGAAAAAATTAAGCATGCGTCCGATTGTCGTAAATTTAGAAAATCTCAACTAGATGCTAAGAGATGCAAGGTCAATAATCCAACAAATGATGGAATTCAAAATGTACCACCAAGTGGATTATTTAACCACGACTCCATTGAATCTTCACACCATTTCAATGTGTCTACACCCAGTAAAGTTTTATTATAACACTTATTATTTTTATATCTTTGTATAGAGTATCAAATTCCAATGCATATTAATATTTTTTGTTTTATTTGAATTAATTTTTCTATTTTGTTAATGTGAAGTCCAACAAACTCCAATGTCTAACATTTCAATCGGTATGTTTATTTTTTACCCGATTTTTATGCTAAGAAATATTAGCAATTTTCTTATTTATTTTCATATAAAAACTATTATTATTTAATCATTTGTTTCTATGTTTGAAGTCAAAAGTAACATTGCACGTGATTCTCGCAAATTTCGAAAATTACAACTTGATGCTAAGAGACATAACATTGAGCAACCTGGAGATACAAATCCGTCAACATCCAGCAACAATGTATTTTCAATTGACCTATCTAGCATTACCTCAACCTTCAACACCCCATATACCGCATCTTTTTCCGGTAATATTTATTGTTTCAATTTAATAATTTGTAACATTTTCTTAATTTCATAATTTTCAATCTTAAGGTAATTTATTTATTTATTTATTTATTTATAAACAGGTTCAACAGAACGTACTCCTTTGTCTAATATTAGAAATGGTATTATACTTCTATCTTGATTACGTTTGTATTTATATTATGATAACATTCTATAAATAAAACTTCATTTACTATCCAAACTTATTTTATTTTTATAAATAGTGTCAGTGGCTGATATCAAAAGACAACATTCTACCGATTCTAGAAGTTTAAGAAAAGCACAACTTGATGCTAAAAGACGTAAAGTTAATTCCATTACAGGATTGCAGAGTCAATCCATCGTTACATCTGGTACCACTTTCTTTGAATAAATTAGTTATATAAAGTTGTTACTCTTATTAATATTAAAATTTAACTTTTAATATTATATTTAGGTGAAGGTGTTAATTTTGATAGAGGTTCAAATGCAACAACTTCTGTTTAGACAGCAACCATGAATACATCAACTCATATTTCCATGTTAACACAAAGTTCAAGTTTACGTAACTTAGCAAAGTGCAACAATGGATTAAGAAGTAATCGACGATGCGTGTCCCCTGTTCGCATGGTTGCTTTGTCAGACGAAGAAGATATGAATCGTCAAACCATTGCAGATTCTCGATATAAGGGTGTCTCTAAAGGTAACTGTTATTTTTAGGTTTCAATTAGGATTTTATATTTTTTTTATTTATGTTAATATCATCTCTATTTATTCTATTCACAAGATTATTTGGATCACGGTGATCAAACAGTTGTATGTGAGATGTGTAATGCGAAACTGTGGAAATCGGAAGCTGGCAGAGGACAACAAGTTAGTGGGAGAACATCTTACATGTTATGTTGTGGTTATGGCAAGGTGCAACTTCCAGATTCAAAGAGAGCAGTATAGAGTATCAGAATCTTTTCAAGAACACAGACTTCTGAAGCAAATATTTCTTAAAGCACATTCGTCGCTTCAATTCTATGTTCTGTTTTACTTCAATGAGAGGCAAGGTCGACTCAAATATTAATAAAGGCAAGGCTCCGTTCATATACAGAATAAGTGGTGAAAATTATCATGCGCTAGGTGGTCTTATTCCTAAAGATGGAAACACACCAAAATTTTCTCAGTTGTATATCTATGACACTGAAAATGAAGTCTCCAACAGGAAAAAAAATTTCAGATAATCTTATACAGTTTATTAATATTAAGTTTTACTTAAACTTTATTTTTAGGATTTTTGTAATATTTTTATTTTTTTAAATTTTTTATTTATTTCTTACAGTAAGGAAAAAGGAGAGTCTAAAGATTTTGATGAAAAAGTTGATGTTGAAATCATTCAGTACATCAAGTCGATGTTAGACTCTAAAAATCAACTTATGCAAAGCTATAGGAGTGTACGTGATCGATTTCATGATAATCCTGATGTTAGCCTTAAGTTACGTCTTATTGGTAGTAGAAGTAAAGATGGCCGAGTATACAACTTACCAACTTCATCTGAAATCGCTGCTCTTATACTTACAGACCATGATGATGAGATTGACAATCGTGATATTATTGTGGAATCGAGAAAAGATGGTCTTAAGCGGATAAGTGAGCTTCATCCAAAATATTTAGCTCTCCAGTATCCATTGCTTATTCCATTTGGAGAAGATTGTTATAGGGTTGATATACCGCATCGGGAAGAAAGGAAATCTAAAAAGAAAGTAGATTCAAAGTGTTCAATGAGAGAGTATTTTGCATATCATATTCAAGACAGAGTTAGTAAGTTCTCATTGATTTTGAATGCAAGGCGCCTTCTACAACAGTTTTTGGTTGACGTTTATACTATGGTAGAGAGTGGACGGTTGTTTTATGTACGTCATCAGCACCAAAAACATAGGTGTGACTCTTATACAAGTCTTCAAAACTTGCATCAAAATGGACCTACAGATCTGGCAACGGTAGGTACACCTATAATATTACCCTCTTCTTTTACTGGTGGTGCACGTTACATGAGGGAAAATTATCTTGATGCAATGGCTATTTGTAAAAAACATCGATACCCTGATTTTTTTATCACAATCACGTGTAATCCAAAATGGCCTGAAGTTAGAAGGTTTCTGAAGGATAAGAAGACAAATCCTGAAGATAGACCAGACATTTTAGCCAGATTATTCAAAGTTAAGCTAGACTCAATGATGAAAGATTTATGTGAAAAAGCACTATTGGGGAAGACTTCAGCAGGTAAAATACATTAATAACGAAAAATAATTCTTTATATATATATATATATATCTATATACACATTATAACCCAAATATAGTAATAAATGTATTCAATATATTCTTTTGTTTAATTTTAAATCATGTTTTTATTTATATCTTTTATATTTTAATTTTATTACCATTTATTTCTACAGCGGTTTATACTATAGAGTTCCAAAAGCGTGGTCTTCCGCACGCTCATATCTGTCTGTTTCTTAAAGATGATAGCAAGCTTCCCACAATTGAGCATGTTGACCGCTTCGTGTCTGCTGAAATCCCAGATAAGAATTTAGATCCTGAGTTGTTTAGTCTTGTGAGTGACTTTATGATTCATGGTCCCTGTGGACGTGAATATCCAAACTGCCCGTGCATGATTGACAGTAAGTGCTCGAAGAAATTTCCAAAGAAGTTTTCTCCTGCGTCAATGATAGATTCAAATGGATATCCGGTTTATAAAAGAAGAGACTCTGGAGTATTTGTTGAAAAAGGAACCTTTCAGTTAGACAACAGACATGTGGTTCCTTATAACCCAACACTATTGAGGCGTTATCAAGCTCATATTAATGTTGAATGGTGTAACCAGGCCGCTTCAATCAAGTATTTATTCAAATACATTAACAAGGGACCTGACAGGGCTAAAATTGCTTTTGTAGAAGATGATGGAGAAGGTGAACAAGTTTTGCAAAGAGATGAAATCAAAAACATTATGATTGCAGGTTCCTTTCAGCATGTGAAGCTTCATGGAGGATATTTAAACACGATGTGCATTTCAGATACCCTCCAGTGATTAGGCTTCCTTTTCATCTACCTGGTGAGCAAACTGTTGTATACGGTCCACAAGAGAAGCTTCAAAATGTACTCAACAAACCATCAGTGTCTTGTACAATGTTTCTACATTGGATGAAACTAAACGAAACTGAAGCTGTGGCACGTGAACTTAGTTATATCGAAATCCCAAGTAAATTTGTTTGGAAAGGTGATGAAAAAAAGTGGGATTTTCGGAAAACAGGTAAGGCAATTGGTCGTGTTCACATGGTTACTCCTTCAATGGGTGAGGCTTATTTCTTGAGGATTCTTCTCAATAAGGTAAAAGGTCCTAAATCTTTTGCTGATATAAGAACGGTGAATGGAAAAGTGTTACCAACATATCGAGATGCATGTTACGCTCTTGGCCTGTTGGAAGATGACAAGGAATATATAGAAGCTATTGAGGAAGCTCATTATACAGGCTCAGGATACTCTCTTCGTAATTTGTTTGCGATGATGTTGTTGTCTAACAGCTTATCTAGGCCTGACCATGTTTGGGAGAAGACATGGAAGTACTTGTCAGACGGTATTATGCGTAGACACGAAGACGTATTCCAAATTGAAGGTAAAAAACTTATAGTTAAAATTTTATTTTTTTATTTATTGTTATTATTTCTTCTTTGAATATTAATTAGAATGTTTTTCATTATTAGGTTTGTCTCTTCCTGATGATCAAATCAAGAACATTACATTGCTTGAAATTGAGAAACAGTTGCTTCGGAATAACTCCAGCCTACGTAGGTTTTCATCTATGCCTTATCCTGATAATGATTCGATTGCATCTACAAATAATCGTTTGATTCTTGATGAATGGAATTATCAAGTAAGTACGCTAGCTGAAGAATTTCATAGCAACGCACCTTCTTTAACAGACGAGCAACGTTTAATTTTTGATGAAATAATTGATGCGGTTGATTGTAACAAAGGTGGCCTATTCTTTGTTTATGGTTTTGGAGGCACTGGTAAAACCTTTTTATGGAAAACGTTGTCTGTTGCCATTAGATCTAAAGGGCAAATTGTTTTGAACGTTGCATCCAGTGGTATAGCTTCTCTGTTGTTATCAGGTGGAAGGACGGCGCATTCTAGGTTCCGTATACCTTTGAATGTTACTGAATCATCAATTTGTTCTATGAAGGCGAATAGCGATGAGGCAGAGTTATTGAAGCAAACTAAGTTAATTATTTGGGATGAAGCTCCAATGATTCATAAACATGCTTTTGAAGCTCTTGATCGCACAATGACAGACATCTTGAAATCAAAGGATTCTGTTAATTTTGAGCTGCCTTTTGGAGGTAAGGTTATAGTTTTGGGTGGTGATTTTAGACAAATCCTTCCTGTTGTTCCCAATGATAGTAAAAAGAGATATTATGAATGCCTTAATAACTTCGTCCAAGATTTGGAATAGTTGCAAAGTCCGTACGTTAACCAAAAACATGAGGTTAACAATTGGTAACAACGCATCTGAATCAGAAGAAATAAAGAAATTTGCAGACTGGCTTCTAGAGTTAGGTGAGGGTAAAGTTGGTGATTCATTTGATGAAGATGAGGCAGATGTAGAAATTCCAAATGATCTTCTTATTAATCATTCATCAGATCCTATTTGTAGCTTAATTGACTTCGTCTACCCTTCACTTCTTCAGCTTTACAAGATAAAGATTATTTTGGAGAACGAGCAATACTTGCACCAAAAAACGAAGTGGTACATGAAATTAATGATAGGTTGCTTGCATTGTTTCCTGGAGATGAAGTCGAGTATTTGAGCTCTGATAGTATATGCCAGACTGAGAATGCTAATAACCGTTCACAGGAAGATTATATTCTCCTGATGTCCTTAATGGTTTAAAAATTTCTGGATTGCCTAATCATCGCTTAGCACTAAAGATTGGTGTTCCTGTTATGTTGTTGAGAAACATAGATCAACAAAATGGCTGTGTAACGGCACGAGGCTACGAATCACCAAACTTTCAAAGCGTGTTATTGAAGCCAAAATCATATCAGGTGGAAACATTGGTACCAAAACTCTTATTCCTAGAATAAATATGATACCATCTGATAACAAGATTCCAGTCAAGTTCCAAAGGCGTCAATTCCCAATAAGCGTATGTTTTGCAATGACCATCAATAAAAGCCAAGGACAGTCTCTATCGAAGGTTGGATTGTATTTAAGAGACCTGTATCTCACATGGCCAACTTTATGTCGCCCTTTCAAGAGTTAAAAGCAGGGCAGGTGTGAAGTTACTTATACTTGATTCTGATGGGAAGGTGCAGACTAAAACAAAAAATGTCGTGTATAAAGAAATATTTACTGATATTTGAATAAATGTATGTTGTATTATTTTAAATTTTAATAAAATATTTCTACTATATTTTTTTTACATCTTACGACTCAAAATAATTGTACGTTGGTGAACCGCGTGTAAACGGGCAAAAGTCTAGTATATTAATAAATGAACTTAAAGAATAGTGTCTCAAAATGAATAGTAATTATAATAATATGTAATTATAATAATATTTTATTTAATTAACTATATTATTATTTTACTCTATATTATTTTATTCATATTATTTTATTCAATTAACTATATTATTATTGTATTATTTATTTATTCAAAAACTTAATTATATTATATACCATTAATATAAATAACATAATATTATCTAATTTCGTTACAAATTTCATGTGTTACCTTATGTGTAGATTTCTTTATTTTTTTAATGTTTACAACCCAAAATGGAATCTCGATTGTTAATTCATTGATTGATCAACACTTCATCTAAATCTCGATTGTAAAACGCGCAACGCGCGTGATTTTATACAACAATATTCTTAATAAAACAATGGTGTGCACTATTCATAAGCACTCACAATTGTAAATTAATAATTAATAAAAGATCCGCATGTAATACCTAGGCATATCTCACATCGTCGTAGAAGAGAGATCGTTGTTCATAAGTAATGTCCTGTCTCATAAATCAATA